>JAYKAV010003465.1:1240719-1286905 GCA_035582835.1 Phoebastria nigripes
CCCCCCCGCGCCCCGCGGGGCCCCCCGCCGCCCCCCGCCCTGGAGCAGCTCCGGCCGCTGTAGGTACCTGCGCCCCGGGGGCGGCCGGGCCCCTCGCCGCCGCCTCGGGCCGGTGCTGGAGCCCGCCCGGGCGGGGAGAGCGGCCTCAAGGCCGGCTCTGATCCGGGCGGGGGGGGAGGGCTGCGGGGATGGGTGCGGGCTGCTGGGTGCGGAGCGATGGGTGCTGGGTGCCGTGCTGGACGCGGGGATGGGTGCTGGGTGCGGGGATGGGTGCAGAGCGATGGGTGCTGGGGGCTTGGCCATGGGCGGGGGGCTGAGCAGGGTGCTGGGTGCTGATCCCAGGGGGGTGCCGGGCTCAGCCCCCGGCCCGGCGCCCTCCCCGCCGGCTCCATCGCCGGGCCGAGCTCTGCGCAGATGCCGCCGGCTCGGCCATAAACAACCCTTGTCCTATTTCGGCGAGAGCTGGGACGGCCGGGGCCGGGGCTGGGGCTGGGGCTGGTGCTGAGCCCAGCGAGACTGGGGCCGGGGCCCAGCGGGGCACCCCTTGCACCCCCTTCCCGCGAGCGGGGGGCCACGGCAGCGCCGGCTCCACCGGGAATTTTACTCCCTCCTGATAAGGGCTCCGACAAAATCCAATTAACCACCGAGCCGCTGCGCCCGCTGCTGCTGCACGGGCGGAGGGGGAGCGCCAGCGTGGGCCCCCCTGCCGCGGCGCCGCCGGGGTCGGGGTGTCCCCCTGGGCCGGGGTGTCCTGGGTGCTGGTGGGGCCCGGCCAGTCCTGCGGGTGGGATCCTGCCCTGTGTCCCTGGGGGGGTCACAGCCCGGTGCCCTACATGGGTTCCTCGCCGTCCTTGGGGACGGGCAGCCCCGTGCTCCGTGCAGACGGGGGGTGCGGAGGGCGCGTGGGCACCTCTGTGCCGGGCGGGCAGCAGGCAGTGGGAGCAGGCAGGGGCACGGGCAGCGTGCCCTGTGCTGCTGGCCGGCCCGGGGGCTGCCACCCTGCGGGGGACGCGGGGCCCCGCTGTGCTTTGTGCCCACCGTGCAGGGGTGAGGGTGGTGCGGGGGGCGAGTGGGGGCTGGAGGGGGTCCCATGCCCCCCCCAGCGGGCAGCCAGCCGGCCTGGCCCAGCGCCCAGGGGCTGCGGGCAGTGATAACGGCCCAGGGAAAGTCCTGCCGGGCTCCGTAGGACTTTCACCCCGATAAGGGCTGGAGGGCCCTCCTGCGGGGTGCAGCAGGGCCTGGGGGGCCGCCTCGTCCCCGGGGGGCTGGCGAGCCCCTCTCCCTGCCGCCGGTTCGCCCTTTCCGTGGTGATGCCTGGTGCGGTGTGGTGCCCATGGCCGTCGCTGTGGGGGGTGTGTGGCCGTGGCCCCTGTGGTCTCAGTCCCCGCATTGTCTCGGGGCCGCTCGACCTTTCCGCTGGCATCAGGTATGAGCGCAGCGCGAGGGGCCTTTGTCTGCAGCTGGGGACAGCGCGGGGCTGCCACGGGGGCTCCCGCCACCTCTGCGGGGGGGGGTGCTGCCTTTGGARCTCCAGAGCAGGCAGGGCGCAGGCAGGGCCTGGCAGGGACCGTGTGTCCCAGGCTCCAGTGCCATCCCCTTAGCACAGGGCCCCCCCAGATCCCACTGGGGCCATGCTGTCTTGAGCGGGGTGGCTGGGGGCCATCGTCCCCCCCTGTACCCCCAGTCCTGCAGGAGAGGGGCCTCCTGGCCAGAGCCCCCTCCCCGTGGGCTGCAGCTCTGGGTGGCCGCGCGGCCGCAGTGCTGCGTGGGGCCCCTGCCCAGGCCGGGGCACCTCCGGSCTCTGGTCATGGTGACCGTGACCCGGCGGGCGCGTGGGCGGCGGGTGCTGGCAGGACTCCCTGGCAGAGCGCCCTGCTCCCTACGTCATGCCAAGGTGCCGTGTCTCCCCGGCCCAGGGTTGCCAGCCCACGGCACAGCACGGCTCGGTGGTGCTGGTGTCGGAGATGCCGTGCCTCAGTTTCCCCAGAGACAGCTGTGGCTGTGGCTGGGCTGTGCCCGGCAGGGCCGGCCCCGAGGTGCTGGCTGCTGGCCTGGCGCCGGCGCTGCCCTGCCTGGCGGGACGCCGCCTCGCTGGCGCGGGGGGAAGAGCCGCTCTTTGGGGTGCGGCGAGCCTGCCTGCTGCTGCAGCGGGGCCTGGGGACGCTGCCATGACACAGCTGGGGAAACTGAGGCACGAGGTGGTTCCCAACGGTGGCGGCAGTGCTTGCAGGAACCCACCGAGGCAGTGGGCATCCCGTGCCTGCATGGGTCCACATCCTGCCAGGGGTTTTGTGGGGTGCTGTGGGGGTCTCAGGGGGTACGTGGGGTTGGGTTGTGCATGAACACTGCCCCGCTGGGCACAGGGTGGCCCCACCGTCGCCTCGCATTAGCCGCACTCTGTCACCCCGGGCTGGCCGGTGGTGCGCAGCCAGCACAGTGCTGCGGCACGGCGTGGTGGTGCGGCAGATGGGTGAGTCGGGGTGGTGGGGACCCCTGGCACTGGCGGGGAGCAGGACCCCTGGGTCTGCTGCGCAGGATGCCCGGTGGGGACCAGGCGGGGTGGTGGTGCCCGGTGGACTGAGCACCATGCCTGGTCCCACGGGCAGGACCGGGCACCCCACRGCTCAGGGCACCCCGTGGTTTGGAGCTCCCAGCACCATTGCGACCCTGGGACCCTCCTTCCCCCACTTCCTCGCTCCTGCAGAGGCGCAGGAATTCGGGGCACGTGGGATCCTCATCCACAGGAAAGCCCTGGGCGGGTGCCCACCCTCCTGCCGGGTGCGCCGGGCCCCGCGGCGTGGGCGTGGGGCTGTCCCGCCTGGCACGGCGCTGCCTGCCGGATTGGGCCCTCTGGTGAGCACCGGTGGAGCCCCGCTGCGGCCCCCGGCCGGGCTTTGCTCCTTGTCCCCCCGCTCCGGGGTCCCGTCCTCGGCTCTGGCCTGGGAGCGATGGCCGGTTGTTGGTGGGGGTGGCGGCAGCCCGGACTCCTGGGTCCCCCCTGGGCCCTGGCACATGGTGTGGCCCCGCGGGCACTTTCCCACGCCGGGGCGGGTTGCCGGGTGTCGGGGCGCCCCGGGGTCCCTTGGCGCGGGCAGGAAGCGGCCGGCGGGGCCGCGGGCGGGGGCGGTGCGTTCGCCCGGGGATGCTGGCGGAGCCGCAGCATCTGGTCTGCAGCTGGGCTCCGCTTCCTCCGAACGGGGGGGGGGCAGGACGCCTGGGTCCCTCCTGTTCCAGAGGAGATGGGGCTGGGGGAGGGGAGGGAGCGCGGACGCCTGGGTCCCCGGTGTCCCCAGCCAGCCCCTCCTGCACCCAGCCCCGCGGGAGCAGGGGAGGTTTGCACCCGGTCCTGCCTGCTCAGCACCTTTGGGTGCTGCTCTGTGACCTCCCGTTGTCCCGCAGGGGCGCGAGGGGCACCCAGGCCTGATGCCACCACGAGGGGCTCCTGGGGAGCTGACCAGGCAGGCGGCTGTGCCCGCGGTCCCATCCCCTCCCCGGTGGCACCGCGGTCCCTTTGCCGGTGGCTGCGGTGGTGGGGGATTCCTGCGGCGCTGGCGCAGCCGTGCCTGCGTGGGGACACCGGCGGGGGGGGGGGGAGCCGGGTCCCCTTCCCCCTCCGCACCCAGCACATCAAAATCTTGTCAAATCTGCATTTTGTGAGTGCAGCTCTCCACGAGGAAGTTCTTAAATTATATAAAAGAGGCGATAAATTATAGACGACGTTCGCTCAGTCACTTTAATGGCTCCGCTCCCTCGAGTGGCAGCGGTGATTTATTCAGTGCCGCCCGGGAAGCGCTGCGCGGCTCGCTCGCCTCCGCGCCCCGCACACTCGCCTCCCACCCTGCACGCTTGCCTCTGCGCCCTGCGTGTTCGCTTCCTACCCCGCGCGCTTGCATTCGCTGCCCTGCACGCTCGCCTCTACGCCTGGCACGCTCACCGCTGCACCCTCCATGCTCGCCTCCCACCCCGCACGCTCGCCTCCTTGCCGGCACGCTCACCCGTCCCCGTTGTGCTGGGGGACAGCATCGGGGGTGCCTTTGTCCCCGTTGTCCCCCCGTCCCTTTGGCGAGCGGCCGGTGGCACAGCCGGGATGGGGACCCCCACCCCTCATCCATCACTCCCCCCAGCCCCACCGCCCCGGCGGGACCCGGGCTGGACCTCGGCCCTGGGGTGGGCGCAGGGTGGGTGCCCCTTGTGGGGCCTCTTCCTGCCCCGGCCTCGGGGGCGAAGCGGGCAGCAGGGCCCTTTTCGGGGGCCCTCTTCGGGGCGCAGGGGCCAGTGGGGCGGGGGGGGCCTGGTCTCCCCCGCCGGGCCCGGCCTTTAATATCCTGTTTGACTGGTTCGCTTGGCTCCACTGCAGAAAAACATTCGCAAACATCCCGGAGGAGCCGGGGAGCGCTTAACCCCTGCCTGGCTGCGCCCCGCGCCGGGGGCTGGCACCCCGGCTGCACCGCGCCCCCCCCCGCGGYTGGGGCTGTGCCCGGGTGGGGGACGGGGCTTGTCCTGGGGGGCTCAGGCACCTCCCGGGCGGTCCTGGGGGGCAGCGGGGGACAGGGGTGGTCCTGGGGCACAGGAAGGAGCGGGCATGTCCCATGGGATTTTGGGGTGCAGGAGGGGGACAGGCACATCCCATGAGGTTTTGGGGTGCAGGGGGCACTGGCTGCGTCCCCCGTGCTGGCGGGGCTGTTGCAGCACGTGGTGGCCGGGGGCTGCCTGTTGCGGGGACGAGGGCAGCGCTGCCCTCGGGGACGTCCCTCGCCGGGGTCCCGAGGGGTGCCAGCTGGGTGCTGCTGTGCCCATCCCCTCCCGGGGGGGCCGTGCCTTCAGCTCTGGGGCGGTGGGCGCAGCGGGCGGCCCCCAGGCCATGCACGCGTGTGTGCACGCACGTGCGAGTGAGTGTGCGGCACCGGCCCCCCCGCGCCAGGCCGGGACTGCACCGTGCCGGCCCCGCAGACGCCATCAGCGCCGCCTGTGCGGGGGGCTCCTGGGATCCCGGCTTTTTTCTTTTCTTTTTTTATTTTTTTTTTGCCTGCCTGAATTCCACATCGTCTCCGTGGCCTGGAAATGTCAAGTTGCATCTTCCCAGCTCGTGTCCTCTCCCCGCCAGCCCTGCGCAACCCAGCCCTGTGGCCGGGGAGGGCCGGGGTGGCCAGTGCCGGGGGGCCGGTGGGACCACCGGACCCGGGGGCTGGCCCTGGCACTGTCGGGGGGCACGGGGTCCCCACAGGGCCAGCCCTGCCCAGGGGTCTCCGTGCCCTGAGCGCTGCCGCCTTCCCTTGCAGCCGTCGAGACGCAGAGCACCAGCTCGGAGGAGATCGTGCCCAGCCCACCCTCGCCCCCGCCCCTGCCCCGCATCTACAAGCCCTGCTTCGTCTGCCAGGACAAGTCCTCAGGGTACCACTACGGGGTGAGCGCCTGCGAGGGCTGCAAGGTGAGAGCTGCCAGCGCCCCGTGCCGGGGCCACCCTCCCCGCGGGTCCCCGGGGGCCCCAGGCTGGGTGCTGACCGGGGCATGCGGGGTCCCCAGGGCTTCTTCCGCCGCAGCATCCAGAAGAACATGGTGTACACGTGCCACCGGGACAAGAACTGCATCATCAACAAGGTGACGCGCAACCGGTGCCAGTACTGCCGCCTCCAGAAGTGCTTCGAAGTCGGCATGTCCAAGGAGTGTGAGTGCGGACAGGGATGGGACGGGGACGGGAACAGGGACAGGGATGGGACGGTGCTGGGGACACCCTGCCTGGGTGCAGCCGGGGGGTCCGGGCRCGGTGGGCCATCCCGGCAGCCCCCACCATGCGCCCAGTGAGGCCCTGGGGGGGATGGGGGGGCCCCCGGGTTTGTGTCACAGCCCGGCCGTTGCCCRGGCAACGCATGATTGATGATGTCAGAGATAAATGACGCTGACGAGGCCTCCTGGAGTCTGCGTGCCAGTTGTCATGGTGCCCGGCTGTACCCCCCGCACGGCGCGGCATCGCTGGGGGTGGGTGACCGGGGGCGATGGCTGCTGGGGCGCAGCTGCCTCCCCGAGCGCCTGGCAGTGCTGCCCCATCTGCCTGCGCCTGTGGGGCCCGCGGTGCCCGGGAGGGGGCCGGGCACTGCCGGGGGGTGTTCAGCATCCCCGGGGCTGCGGCTCACCCTGCACCTAGCGGGGGTCCTGGCCCCCCCCAGCTGACAGAGGCTGATCCCTGCAGGGTGCGGGGCTGGGGCTGCGCCCGGCTGCTCCCCCCCTGCTGCCGGCTCGAGGGCGTCCGCACGCCCCCATGATGAGCGCGGTGGCTCAGCTGCCATTTTCTCTCTCTGGTGTTTTTCTCCCCTGTATCAGCTTTGCAGAGCAGAGCTGAGTGCTATCCCCATGGCTGGGGGTGTGGTGTGTCCCCCCCGGGTGCCGTGTCACCCCTAATTGCCTCCTAATGACTTGGGGGCTTATTTAAAGGAAAGCTCTGCAGGGCTGGTGGCTCCGCTGGCCATTTGTCACCGTGGCTGATCCCGTTGCTGGCGGCGGGTCCTCAACCTGCCCTGGGGGGACAGAGCGCAGTGGGGCTGAGACCCCCCCCCGGGCAGGGGCTGGGTGGCAGCGGGGCCGGGTGACACTGACCCTGCCATCCCCGCAGCCGTCCGCAACGACCGGAACAAGAAGAAGAAGGACGTGCCCAAGCCGGAGTGCTCGGAGAGCTACATCATCACGCCCGAGGTGGAGGAGCTGATCGAGAAGGTGCGCAAAGCCCACCAGGAGACCTTCCCCGCCCTCTGCCAGCTCGGCAAATACACTACGGTGAGTGTCGGGGGGGCCCAGGGGGCTGGGGAGCACGRCAGCCCCCCCCGTGCCCTCACCCCCCGCCTCCTGCCACAGAACAACAGCTCGGAGCAGCGGGTCTCCCTGGACATCGACCTGTGGGACAAGTTCAGCGAGTTGTCCACCAAGTGCATCATCAAGACGGTGGAGTTTGCCAAGCAGCTCCCCGGCTTCACCACGCTCACCATTGCCGACCAGATCACCCTCCTCAAAGCCGCCTGCCTCGACATCCTGGTGAGAGCTGGGACTGGGACGGGGATGGGGACGGGGAGGGGACACCAGGCTGAGCCCCCTGCCCTCGCCCCCCCAGATCCTGCGGATCTGCACRCGCTACACGCCGGAGCAGGACACCATGACCTTCTCGGACGGGCTGACGCTGAACCGCACGCAGATGCACAACGCCGGCTTCGGGCCCCTCACCGACCTGGTCTTCGCCTTTGCCAACCAGCTGCTGCCACTGGAGATGGACGACGCCGAGACGGGGCTGCTCAGCGCCATCTGCCTCATCTGCGGAGGTGGGTGCCGGGGGGGGTGCAGGGATGGGCACCCTGCCCAGCGCCCCGGCGGACCCCCAGCGCCTGCCCGGCTGTCCTCCCCAAATGGCTGACTAAGATGACCCCAAATGGTGCCCTTTGCCGCGGTGCAGCCACCCCGGTGACCCCCTCGGGGCCCGGTACAGGGAGCTGGGCCATATCTGTGCCCACRGGGGGCAAGGGGGAACGACAGGATGTGTGCTGACCCCCCGTAACCACTGTCCCCCCATCCCCCCCCAGACCGCCAGGACCTGGAGCAGCCCGACAAAGTGGACAAGCTGCAGGAGCCGCTGCTGGAGGCGCTGAAGATCTACGTGAGGAAGAGGAGGCCCAACAAGCCCCACATGTTCCCCAAGATGCTCATGAAGATCACGGATCTCCGCAGCATCAGCGCCAAGGGTGAGYGCTGGGGAGGGGGTGGCCGCCCTCCTGCGGCTCCGTATCCCGGGGGAGCATCCCTGGGGCTCGGCATCCCCGGGGGGGGTGGTCCAGGTCGCTCATCCTTCCCCAGGGCACAGCATCCTCCGGAGGGGATGAGGGAGGGGATGAGGGAGGGGATACCCACAGCACCGCGTCCTCAAGGGACGCTGGGGACGTGGCCGTGTCCCTTGTCCTCGGCACCCAGGGAGGAGCAGAGCCGGGGTTGCTGGTTTGGGGAGCTGATTTGGGGGTGCTGGCAGTGCCCTGCCCCGCTGACCCCGACCCTTCCCGCAGGCGCCGAGCGGGTGATCACGCTGAAGATGGAGATCCCGGGGTCGATGCCACCCCTCATCCAGGAGATGCTGGAGAACTCGGAGGGCATGGACACGCTGGGGGGGCAGCCGGGCGGCCCCCGCGCAGGCAGCCTGGGGCCCCCCCCGGGCAGCTGCAGCCCCAGCCTTTCGCCCAGCTCCAACCGCAGCAGCCCGGCCACGCACTCGCCGTGACCCGCGCCCGGCGCGCACCAGGACAGAGCCCGGCATGCCGGCACGTGGGGGGGACCCTGCGCCTCGGCCCTGGCTGCAGCCCCCCTGGGGCGGACTCCTTGGCAGCCCCCCACCGGCGCAGCCCCGGGACCCCCCCACCGGAGCGGACCCCGCGGGGAGCCCCGCAGCCCCCGGCCCCCCCAGCCCCGGGCAAAGTGCGTTGGTTGAGTCACATTTCAGGGGCGCGGGGGCCCTCGGCTGCGTCCCCGGGGACGCCCCAGCCCCACCAGCACCAGCACACACGGGATCGCGACCACCGAGCCACCCCCCCGCCCCGGCCGTCCGGCGGGGAGGACCCGGCCAGACCCCACACGCCGAGGAAGCAGAGTCATTTAAAAGAGAAAAGAAAGCAAAGTATATATATATAAATATCTATAAATATCTATAAATACGTTTTAAAACCTTTGTAAAAGTTTGGAGGGGTTTTTAGGCCTGTGCAGGTGGAGGGGGCACGGCGGGCGCTGCCGGGGGGGGGGTGGGGGGGGGCACACGATTTATTATTATTAAATTTTTTTTTTTGTTGTTGTTGTTGAGATTTTAGTGGTTTTAGAGTCGGGGGGCGCCGGGCGGGCCCTGCCCCGGCCCCCCAGGCGGGGTGGGGGCTGTGGGAGCGCGCGGTGGTGCCAGCCCCGGCTCGCGGGGAGCGGGGCCCGGCCCTGCCGGCACGGGGAGGACAGGGGGACGGGGGGGGGCTGGCTCCAGAATAAAGTTTATTTATTCTAGTGCCTGGCTCGTTCTTGCTGCGGGGGCACCGGAGCGGGGGGTGTCTGGGGAGGGGGGCATGGGGGCTGTGGCACCCTGAGTCCTGGGGGGGGTGTCTTTGCTGCAGGGGGGCCACCCCAGGACCCCCCCCATCTGCCCTCCCTGGCTCTGGCCATCCCCAAAGGCTGGGCTGGGGCAGAACCCTTTGGGGTCCCCCCCAGCACCCCCAAAGCTCTGCCCTTCCCAGCCCCGATGCTGTCGTTGCGTCCCCCTGTGCCAGGGGCCTGCCGTGGCCCGCAGAGCCCTGCTGCATTCGTGACACCCCCAGCACAGGGTGTGGGGGCAGCCCTGGCCCCCCCGTGCCGGGCTGGGGGGCAGGGGGGTCAGGGGCATCCCTGCTGCTGCAGGGATGGGACCTGTTTGTTTTCCTTTTGTCCATATTTTTTTTCCAGCAGCTGCCGGGTGAGGCCCATTCACCACCCACAACAGGAACCGGGGGCATCGGGGCACGGCACRGCACGGCACAGTGCGGCGCGGCACAGCCCTGCTTCCCCGGCACGGTGGGGGCTGGGCCAGGGAGAGATGCAGCTGCCTGCTGGGCACCAGCTGGGCTGAGAACAGCCACAGCTCATGCCAGCAATGGCAGCCTGGGTCCAGCTACACCGTCAGGTCCCCCCGTGGCGGGGGGCCGGTGGGGCAGCTCAGCTCCTCCGTGGCCCCCGCCGGCTGCCCGGGSGCCGGTGCCCGCTCCTGTGGCCGGTGGCAGCACCCGGCCCGGGGCGGGGGGCCCTTGCGCAGGAGGTGGGCGAGCTCRGCCAGGCTGAGCAGCGCCGAGACCAGCCCCACCACGAAGTAGAAGTGGATGAAGACGGTTTTCTCGGTGGGGCGGGAAACGAAGCAGTCGACGCGGTGCGGGCAGGGCCGCCGGCGGCAGACGAAGAGGGGCTGCACCCTGAAGCCATAGAGCAGCGCCTGCCCCAGCAGGAAGCCCAGCTCGGCCGCGATGCGTGCCACCACGCTGCCCACGTAGAAGGGCTGGAGGCGGCGGGCGCGCTGGCTGGGAGCCCCCCCACGGCCCGGCTTGGCTGCCTGGTGCACGGCGAAGATGACGAAGAGGGCGGCGGGGGCTGAGAGCACAACGATGTGGAAGACGAGGAAGCGGTAGTGGGAGATGGGGAAGGCAGCATCGTAGCAGACYGGTTTGCAGCCTGGCTGCTGCGTGTTGCAGACGAACTCCTCCTGCTCATCCTCGAAGACGTCGCTGCCCACGGTGGCCAGGACCAGGATGCGGAAGAGGAGCATCACCACCAGCCAGAACCGCCCCACCATGGGCGAGTGCTCCTGCACGGCGTCCAGCAGCGAGCTCAGGAAGCCCCACTCACCCATGGCCGTGCTGCGGGAGCGGGGTCAGCGCTGGGGGGACGCCGTGCCTGCGAGGATGGACCCCAGCGGGCAGCACAGCCCCTCCAGCTCATCGTCCCCCATGCCAATCCCAAATACATCGCACCATCCCCACTCACAGGAAGGTGCCCAGGCGGTGCCAGCTCAGCTCACTCCTGTCACGAGTGTCCCCAGGAATCTGCTGTGCCCCAGGACTCGCTCCCCAAGGGATGGGTCCAAGGACACCAGCTGGGGCAGGACTAGCAGGTTGCCCATCCCTTGTCCCCCCCAGATCCCCCAAGCCCCCCGCAGCCCCAGCCCGGTGGGGTTGGTCCCGGTTACCTGCGGAGGCTGTGGTCCACAGTGTGCCAGCACGGCGGGCGCCGGCTGTCCAGGGCTGTGCGGGACTGTCCGGTCCCTTGTCCGGCTGGGATGGGATGACGGTCCCGCAGCCACGCCTGGAGTCCTTTTAAAGAGACAGAGCAGCCGCAGGGGCGCCCGGAGGGGAGGGAAGGGCTCGGCTCTGCTGGGGGGGCCTCAAGGACAAACGCTGCCCCTGCCCCGGGGCCAGCAGCTGCCCGGGGTGCAGGTTGGTGCAGGGGGCAGTGGCCCTCCCATGCAGAAATGCCCCCGTGCCTTGGCCTCCCCAAACCCCCAGGGCCTCAGGGTACCAAGCCACAGCACGCAGCCCCCAAAAGGCCCCCCCAGCACCAGCATCGCCACCCTGGCCCCAGCAGAGCCTGGGTGCGTCGGCCGCATTCGACTGTGCCACAACTGCTCCTGCCCCGCGGTCTTGCCTGGGGCCAGGCTCTCCCCCGTGGGGCTGGGGTGCTGTGCCCCGGGGACGCTCGGGACTGGCACCAGCCCTCCTTGTTCCGTGACGCTGTGCCCGGGCTGCCGGGGCCATGGAGGGTCCCGTGGACCGTCCCGGGCTTCCCCCAGCTCTGGCATGTGCCGGCCGGAGGGAGGCCATGCTGCCAGGCAGCTGCTTTTCAAAGCGCTGCGACGCTCTGCAAGAAATCCTCCGTGGCACGGCCAGGGCTCCCGCCAGTCCCTGCCCAGCCAGGGCAAGTGCCAACGGCCTTTGCCTGTGCCTCAGGTTCCCTTTCTGGTAACAGGAGCAGAGCCCTGGCCGACACGGGTCACCCTTGAGCCCTCCTCACCCCTCGGGAGCCGTGCGATGCCCATGGTGGGTTGGTGCCTGATGCCCCACAGCTCAGCTCCCCCTCCAGCAGCGCTCAGCATCCCCAACGCCCCAGTCAGGGAGATTTTGTGATGGAGAACACTGTGGTGCACTCTGTGTGTGTGTTCATGCACACACAGCTCTATATATACGTWTGGGGTGATGCCGGGGTTACAGGAGCAGCTACACTGCCAGCCCGGAGCAGCCCGCGCGGCGCGGCCATGGCCTCGCCATTTGCTGTGTGAGTCGTGACAACTGATTCTCTGGGCGCGCTTGCAGCAAGGAGAGCTGTAAATAGCACGGCCCCTCGGCGGGGACGCGCCGGAGACGCTCTCCAGAGCCCGGCAGTGGAAAATCTGACAGTGCTTTCCACACTTGACTGGGTTCCAGCAAAGCACCTCGGTGGCACCGATAGTGCCTGCACCCCACTGCCATGCCGTGGCGGGGGGGCCCCGGGGTTTGCCACTTGGTCCTGCAGCCATGCAAGCTCCCCGTGTGCAGTGAATCACCAGCCTGGGACATGGGGGGAGGTGGGTGTYGCAGCTGGGTCCTGCTTGTCCCCCAGTGCCAGCCCAGGAGCCACCGCCGGCTCCCCGAGCTTGCCAGTACAATGGCAGCCCCACACCAACCCTGCGCTGCGTGTTTCAGCCATGTGCATGATGCTCTGGGGGCCCCGGGGTGCTCAGCAACCAGGTGTGGGGACATGCGACATGGCAGCTCATCCCCCCGGGCTTCATTAGTGACCCTGATCCCTCCCCTGCGGGCACCCCACAAACTAAACCCCTGTTTCTGCCAGGAGCAGCCGGAGCAGAGCCCCCCGCATGCCCCCTGCAGACTGGAGGCCCCCAGGGGTGCGACTCCAGCGCAGAGGGCGGCTGAGCACAAACCCATCACTTGAGAGTAAAACGTGCCGGCCTGGGAGCGCTGAGCATACTGGAAACTTCAGCCACCGCTCACCTGCGGCCGCCCCCGCCGGCTGCAGAAGCAGAACCCGGGGCAGACTGTCCGTGCCGGCAGATGCCGGGTGCCACAGGGGTGTTCACAGGAATTTGGAAACCTCGGCTGTGGAGCCKAGGTAGCGGGCGCAGGCAGCGGTTTTGCAAAGCCACGGTGTCAGCAGTGAGGAACTGGCAAGGAAACAGTCTGGGCAGCACCTGAGCCGGCTGCAGGCATTGCCTCGGGTAGGGTCCGGGGCTTGGGGACAGCCAAGTGCTGACCCACTCCCACCCAGGAGCTGCCTGCGGGGCAGGCAGGACACCAGTGGGGTTTTCACAGCACCAGATTCCCCTGGCCGAGTGCTGAAGCACCAGCTCCCTGCCGCAGGGGGACGCAGAAGAGACGCCATTGGAGCAGACCACCTCTGCAAAGCCCGAGGGTCCTACAGCTCCTCCCGCCCCAGCACCTTCTTTACGTGGCTCCAGGCCACAGTGACCGTCTACACCAGCCCTACACACAGACCAGAGCTTGTGCCAAGCCTTCTGCTCCGCCATCGCAAAGCGATGGCAGAACAGAGGGCTTGACACAAGTTCTGCAAGGGTCATTTCCATAACAATGCCAAAATGGGCTAAATCAGCACTGGAAATAACCTCAGAAATAACGAGCGTGGTTAGACAATGGAGATGACCCACTTAGACCAGAGGGTGGGAGCCGATGGCCTCTTGCTCCTGAGAAAGTCTGAGCTTCAAGCACTCACCWTGAACAAAGACAAGCCGTGGCGCAAGGGAAAACCGAGGGAACAGGCAGATGAGGACAACTCCTTTTTATTGAAGAAAGCTTGAGTAAAAACACTTTTATTACATAAATATTAAAAAGGATGGAAACTCAGGACAAGAAGAAAAACACAGAAAATATTTACATAGACAGTCAAGAAACATCCCTTAGTGCTACAGAAATGGCTCTATGAAAAGCAAAACACTCCTAGATAAATACTCCAGTGAAGTACTTCTAAGGGGAAGGGGAAGGTGACGCTTCCCTGCTTCTGCTGAGGAACCCGAGCGCTGGGAGGTCTGACCACCTTGGCTCTGAGGTGACAAACAGGCCTCACCTCGCCAGGGACTGCACCCTTCGTGCAGCCGGGCGTGTAGAAGCAAAGGGAAGTTCTTTGTCCCCAGGAACAAACAGGCAGGAGAAGCTTTGCGCTGCCGAGCAGCCGCTCTGCACAACAGCCTTTTCTAGTGCCAAGCAGGGCAGCAGAGAAGCTCAGCACGGGGGAAACTGCTGCTTTCCAACGCGTGCGTTGGAATAACCAACCGGCTTTCCTGCAAGTTCCCACAGATCAAAGATCCTCGGATGGCGAATGCCTGTCCTGCCTCTGTCCTCTCCGAGAGCCCGTCTCACTCAGCTGGCGCTGCAGAGACACCCGGTTGGCTCTTTAACAGCACAGGGCATTGGCAGTCACAAGCATCTCTTACCTGAAGATGACCTCTGGGCTGAACTAGCTGAACACGGGGCTTCTTGGCAGCCAGACAGAAGATAAAACTGCCAACACTGAGCACAGCGTGGAGACAAGCCTGCACAAACCTCCATTGCTAAATCTGAATTYAAAAAACCAGAAGGCTAAAACTCAACATGGCAGAGGTTGAGCAACAGGGGCCTGCACAGACACAAAGGACTGCAAAAGAGAAAGAAAAACACTAGCATGGAGTTCTAAATGCCCACGCCTCGCGTGTTCTGTCTCTATGGTTGTGGAGTTAAAAGCTTATATATTTTATTATGTTTTAAGATATCTAACGAGGAAGGTATCTATGTGAGAGGGTATTTTAAAGGATTTGATATGTTCTAAAGTCTGCTTGAACGTTAAAATGACCACAAAGTGTCAAAAGATCCCAGCTAGCTAATGGGGAAGAGGGAAGTGTGTCAGCACTAGCTGGGCACGTGGCTCCAGTGTTCACGAGAAACGGGGGGGTGTTCCTATTTAAACAAACCTAACTTACTTAAAACCAAGAAAAAGAGAGATGTATTCACTTGTAACAAACATTTTTGGACTAGGTTAAATTCAGTGAAAAGATTTCCTAGCCTGAGATGTTGTTCTTTGGCGACAGCTTGTCAAGAGCTCTGCTGAAGGCTAGTTTGTAGATCAATGCGGATCAGCAGTTTAAAATCTTCATAAAAATTCAAAACATATCATCCTCATCAGACTCCTCCAAGTACCGGACAGGCTTTTTGGGACGTCCAGGCCTGGTACGGGGCACGGCTGCTGCGGGGCTGTCCGCACGAGCAGTTGAATCAACAGTAAAGCTATCGTTGTCTTCCAGCTTGGATTTCTGGAGGGAAAGCATAGTCAAGAAGTGAATCATGAATCTGAGCATAAACAGGCAACACAATGAGCATAAAACGCACCACTGTGTCACGGGTAAGGTGGTTGTTCGGGCTGATGAGACCAAACCAACAATCTGGGGTAAGTACGTGTGCCCGACCCCCCCTTCCCCACACCCAGCAATACAGCCGGGTGTCGCAGAGGAGGTTCWACCTCTACCGCGCTTTTCCTGCCAGAATAACCGACACCACACGCTGTGGTACCCCCTCGGCTCTAACGGGTGGCAGAGTACAAACCTTTGCTGCAACTGATTTGGAAGGCTTCAAGCCAAAATCTAAATCTGAATCCGAATCCAAAGAGCTTGGCTGCCTTTTGGTAACTTTCCGCCCCTTGGTCTGGTTAGGCTTCTCGTCACCCGCTGCTCCAGCCTCAGAATCCAGGCATCCCTCCTTCACCGCTGTCTTGCTGGATTTGGGTGCAGCCTTTTTCTTGGCTAGAACATCCATGATGGACGGCTGGTTATCTGAAACAGGACTCTGCGTTTAAACCCTTGTTTTGCTGCCTCTCTTCTCATTCGCAGTTTGTGAATTACTGCCAACACAAATATGGCTCTGCAGTGTACTGCGAGGTCAGCACACAGGTTGTCTCATTTTGAAGCATGGTTTTCTAGAAAGACTGCTCTTTACCAAGATTATGAGAAATGAGGTTGTTTATCTGCTCAGTTCCACTACATTTAGAGGATCAAATTAAAATGTACCCAAAGCAATTTACAGACTATTTCAGACTGAAAAGTCCTGAACTCTCAAGGCTGTGTAACCAATCTTATACCTTCAAAACTTTTGCACAGGGAAGGAATGAATTTACCATCTATACTAAACAGTTACTCGTGGAGTTCTTTCTTACCTATATTTTGACATTTTTTTAACAGCATCTTGAAGCATGTCTCCAAGTTAAGCTGAAATGAGCAGGCCATTCCCGAACGATAATAGGCTTCTCAATTTAGATGCGGAAGAAACAGCTATTTTGCTGTGAAGTAACATAGTACTTCACTGCTGGGATCAAAATCAGCTAGTGATGGAACATGCAAAACAGCTTTCAAAGTTTCACAAAGACTCTGGGCAGTTAAGTTTAAAAAACCTGAGTCAAATGCCGTAGATTTATGAGGTCAAGCTAGCACTAAATAGATCAAGCTACCCCAAAGAGGCTTTTCTTCTTCCTGGGAAGCAAGCTACCAAGTAGCTTTCTTCCCAAAAAGACATGAAGTAGAACATTGACTGCAAGACACAAATTCCACTCGGATTATTTCTGCCAAGTATTACATAGCACTGTAGGAAGCATTCACTTTTCCTGTTCCCAAACTAAAATTCACTCCCTTCAAGCATGTCTGAGATGAACTAGAACATGATATGTTTGGAAACAAACTTCTTCAAAAATGACAACAACTCGGCAACCTTTGCCACAAACCTCAGATCTTTCCTGAAATGAAAACGCAAGTTATTCAGGCCTCTAAATGTCTAGCAAAATCACTCAGACTTTTTCCCACAGGAATAATAATCATTATCTAAAAATGATCTTACTAAACTACGCCTTACCCTTAGCGGCACTGGCCTTCTTAGCTGCAGCAGGTTTTTTAGATACGGCCTTACTGCGGGGCACCGAGACAGAAGGAACTGCAGGAGCTTGACTCACATTTTCATTACCAACATCTTGGACTTCAACTGAACAAAGCAAGCAGAAAGTAAGTCTGAAATAGTCAAATTATCTACTCTGGCTATAAACATTAGAGCAGAAGGAAATAATTTTGATCCACTTTATAAAAAGAACAACTATTAAAACTTGATTAATCACAAATTCAAGTTAGAAACAGACAAGAAGTCTGGTGCGCTGAAACCAGCTTGTACCCTAGCATCAAAGTTTCTTTGCAAGATCTGGTGACTAACGTCTGCCTTGGTCAGTGTTAAGCACTGTGCACTCTGGTGGGGTTTTAGGAAAATCAAGAAGGTTTAGAAGGTCTTGTACTCACCGGGGATAGTGCTTTGCACTGGCCTTTGCTTGGGAGCTTTAGCTGCTTTTTCAGTGGTTTCCCTAGAATACAAAACCCCAAGTATTTTTTCAACTTATGATGCACTAAATAGGTGCACTGAAGAAAAAGAGCTATTAATTTCTATATAGCATTAACACTAGAAGCACAACTAATTTCCAGTGACTATGTGGAGAAATACTCACTTTGGAGCAGCTCTGGGTTTGGGAGCAGGTTTTTTTTCTGAGTTTGTATCCGACTCAGTGTTGCCTTCACTGTCGCCCTGAAATTCAGACTCCTCATCTGAGCTGGAGAGATTTGCATCTGAGTCCGAACTGATTATGGTCTTGACTTTGGCTGATGAAATGACACAGATGTATTATTTTTACACATTTGGCAATACGCAGCTCAGTTTCTTTTTCAATATTTTAGCTGCAGTTATTAAAAAATAAAGATCTGAATAAAAACAAGCAGATGTTGAGACTGCCACTGAGAAGACTCCAAATCACAAGTGTATTCTGGGCTTGCTTACCAACAATGCATTTGATTTGCCAAGACAGTTGTGTAATTAAAACCAATAACCTTATTTCTCTAGTTGCCCATTTCTGCTTTTCCTTGAAAAGCATTGTGAAAATCTGCTCAAATGGTAGAAATATTTAGTTGTTATATACAGTAAAATAAATGAGCCTCTTAAAAATTATTTCTGGCCAAGATCTCAGACTCTGGGAGCTCTCTAAATAGTCTATTAAATTTTCTCCTCCACAGACTGCCCCTCTTCTGCATTTGTGTCGTCACTCACCTGCTGCTTGGCGAACCACTCTCTCTCTTCGAGGAGGCACTTCAAAATCAGACTCTGAATCAGACCCTGAGTCAGACCAAGGGTTTCGTTTCTTCATTTTCTTTAATGGCTTAAATGGTAGAGTGGTCTGCCTCTTAGCACCTGAAAAATATTGGGAGGCAGGATGAACCAGCAAACTTCCATGTGTACTTCAGGCTCAGCAATTCAAGCTCAGCTTAGAAACACATCACTAAATTCAGAGGATTCTGGCTTAAATATCGAAGAGAAATAGTAATCTATCCTGCTTGACTGTTGTCCAGGATCACTTTCTCTCTCACCTAGTTTTTCCAAAAATACTGATCCTAGATGTTACTCATCACCTTCAGGAAGAGGTCAGATAACCAAATTTACAACCCTTCCCCTCACTTTCCATTGATGGAATAACACATAAAAGCATTTACCTCGCTCAGTATTAAGCTTCTGCACTAATCTCTGCTTAAGGCCTGATGACTCTTTGTCTCCTGATGTGTTTTCTTCTTGATTCTCATCAAATTCATTTTTTTCACTCTGAAGATACAAGCAGATATCAAATAGATAGCGAGTCAGCTCACGCCGTAAGAAGAGGCACACAGAGTAATGTAAACAGCTGCTTATTTTAGACGTATGAAAGTTAGTGATACAAGAAATCTGAGTTTGTGAAACAAACTGCATGTAAAATTGATTACAGCCAAGTAAATCAGACATGATCTTTCCCCAGATCAGGTGACTTAAAATGCAAAATCCAACCGTAAAAAAACAGGAACTTTGTCCCCACTCCTGAGAGTGCTTTGGTACCGCCTCTGTGTGCTGATGGTATGGCTCTAGGGTGTGTTGAGGATGCAGAATTAAACAGGGTGGGTTAAAAACAACAGTGCAAGTTATTTGGAAAAACTGTTAGACAGAACCATCTGTAGGAAAGGAGCCGTATGTCTGGCTTACAGGTCAAAACAGGTGAGGGGATATTTTAATTTTCTATGTTGCAAAGGGCTGAATGGCATAATTTCAATTAGCCCTATAAAAAGAGTTAAATCTTCTTTATCTCCTTGATATCGAGAACAATAATGGCATTAAGTGGCTGAAAGCATTACTGGAAATGCAAAGGCTGTTCTAGAGAAGTGAATTTACTAGCTGTACTTCCTGCCTGCTAGAGGATTTATAAAATCCCCAAGACACCTAGAACAACCTTACTTGCACCTGCCTTTTCATTTCTAAGGTACCAACCCCTCTCTGACATTGTGAATATGCTCTTGCCAAAAGATTTCCCTGTAAGCCATCTCCTGATACGTTAGTGAATCTGTTCTCCTTTAGACTGAGAAACATCCATTTCCAGTGTTCCCCAYGTCCTAAGATTCTGTCCCTCTCCCTGAATAGCTGCTTCATCAGGACAAGTTCAGCTAACAAGAACTTGCATTTCTTTAGGACTGTATGAAGAGGATGTAAAGAAAGATTAAGCATTTGGAATGTTCCTTTTTACCTTTATTTTCTTTTTAGTTCTCTTCTCTGCCTCTGCCTTCATCTCTGCAGTTATCCGAGGAACAACCCTTATGCCATGAGGTGATGGCATTACTTCTGACAGTTGCGCCTTCTTCACCTTCATTTTCCCTCCTTTCACCTTTAAAGGTTTACCAGAAAAGCCTGCCATCTCATCCTGAATTTGCTTGGCTTCCACTGCCTGCAGAGGTGAGCATAAAATAATACAACCATGAGAATACCAAAGAAACAATGTACTGCTGAAAAAAACCCACCATCACAGCCCTTGCAGTAAAGCACTCTATACTTGCTGATCGATTTCCTACCATCAGTTTAAATGAAGCTTCCCACTCTGCTACAGGTTTGGACATTTTCAAGCAATGATTTAAGCCAGAGCTATAGTCTGGTTACTTGAGGAGTAAGAAGAGACACAGGCAGTGACCAGGTGTGATGGTGCACAGACACCTGCCCACAATTTGGGCTCTGTTCAGTAAAGTCCAGCTCCTCCCTCACCTTTTCAGTGCCCAAAAAGCCCTTTGATCTACATCTCCTCTGACTATATCCTAGTTTTCTCGCAAGCCCTCCTAAAACTCCTCTTCACTATTCAGACTGGTAATTGACCTCCTTCCAACGGCCACCTTGGTGGTTTGACTCCCTGTCCCAGAGCAGTGCTACTCCTATCCAAGCTAGGAAGGCGAAGAAAGCTTTCATTCTCCTCAATGAGTGCAAGACATAGGAGTTATCATTTTTAGTTTCCTTGTTATGACAAAAAAGTCAATAAAGAGCTGGTGGATAAGACTACAAGGGAGTCAATCGTCTGCACTGAACACTGACATACATCAAGTTCTTCAACAAAGACAGCAAGGTCTTCCTTCCACAGATCAGAGGGCCTCTTGCTCTTAAGGTTTTCCAGCTCCTTTTCCTAAAGGGAATCACAGTCGATAATCATTAGTCACCTATTTTAATCCACCATTAAAAAAATACATTATATAATAATGCTTTTATAAGAAAGGGAAGGAACATACTTTGTTATCCCTCTGCTTACAGAGCTCATCTTTCTTCTCTTTAGTCAGATACCAAAGGGGCATGTTCAGCAAATAGTTGAAGTCTGGTCCGGTAGCTGCAGCTGATTCTTTCTCACTCTCCTCCTCCTCCTCCTCCTCCTCCTCTTTTTCCTGAATGTGGATTTAAAACAAACATTGTCAAGAAATATATTGACATACAAGGGTAGGGCTATTGATCAAATTTGGACTGCTTCACAGGTACTCCATGTGCTTATGGTGTCCTAGACTCCTTCTAGAACAGTTCAGAAATGGAGATAAAGTTACGCTTCTTAAAGCCTCAGCTGCTATCGCGCAGAGGAATCCATCTGCAAAAAACAATTCTCCAAGTCTCTTTTGCTCTACTCTATTTGGCCTCTCTGTCTTGATAGTCCAGATTCTCTCCCCAGGCTACTTAAAACTGCCATCTTCCTCACAGCCCTTCCGCAAGGCGGAAGGAAATTGCAGGCAGAAATTGCTGTGGCAGGAGGACTTGACCCGAGAGACGCAAACCTGAACGACTCGGTCTCAGTGCCTTCTGAACAAGAGACTGAATTTTTGCTTCTTTTAGGTTTCCTATCACAGACGTACCAGACACGCAAGCTCTTGAATCCTACAAATTGAAAAGCAACTTGGGCTTCTTCCTACGAATTATGAAGCTTCAGAGATAGGGGCCAGTTCGGATCTATTTAGAGAGGATGACTGAAGCATTACCTTGTTTTGCGATTCCTTCCAGGCCTTCACTGGATCAGATTCATACCCTCTCTGGATAAGAACTTGAATCAGCTCTTTCTTGGGTTTGTTTTCTGTAAACAGACATTTCAGGATTCTCAGTTAGTGACCACTACCAATCACTGTTAGGAAAGACAGACGAGCTTTAAGTTTTGGATCCCGTGGTTCTAGCAGCTCAGCATCCTATCAGGCTCTAAAATAGCCTTTCCTCATCAGAGGAGGGACATGTGGAAGAGCTTGAAATAACACCTAAAAAGTTCCTACTTAGCAGGTGATTTGTCAGGTCAGCGTTGCTCCTATACCTGTCAGGAACACCTGCCAGAGCACTGTAAATATTTTTCTTCTTCATTTCTAGATATGCATTTCCCCTGCCCTAAGTAGTTTTTGAACTTGGAAAAAAAGGTGTGATGGTATCAAAAAGGTTTCATGACAACAAGCAGGCAGGTGGAGGACACCCCCCCCCCCCCCCCCCCGATAACATTCAAAGGCTTTGGTATGGCTTGCACCTCATTAGATTCACCTGGGAAATTTATGCTGTAAGTGCCCCAACCAATGGAAATGCTTCAGCTGGAATTTGTTCCTTTTTAAGATATCAGAAGCAATCAACCATGAGACACAAATACAAATGAAACCAGCTCTGTCAGCCTTGGAACTGCTTATTACAAAAACCCAAGAAAATGCATTTCAAGGGAATTATTTCTCTTCCTGAGTCAAGTCAAACAGACACAGGCTGTTGGGATTATTGGGCTGCCTTCAGACACAAACCACAAAGCATCTTATGACACTTTGTCTAGCTGCATCCTCCATGAATGCAAAGTGAAATACAGACTGCCTTTTAGACAGAGGTGGAAAAGTTGATTGAAAAATGTGAATGCTGGGTACAAAGATCTGTTTCTTTTTCCAGCTCATGATTCTCAGATGCTGCTAACTTGAGTATCTTCTAAGTTTGAAACCCCAATCCACTGAGAACATGATTTGGAATATTTTTGCAGAGGTTCACAATGGTAACACAGAGAGATACGGGTTCTTAAGAAGTATGCATTTGAACAGAAAACACTACTCCTTTCTAACCCCACCAGTACTTAACTCTTATTCCTACTGAGTCAGAAATAGATGGGAATTATTGCTAAACTACTAAAAAAAATTCTACTCTCCAAACAGTGTCAAACACACAGTAGGAAAGCTGTATGAGTATCCCATTTTAATTAATATATGCATAATGCTCTATAGACCAAGGATACTCTGTGAAGCATTTTCCTCTTGTATGTTACTGGAACAGAAAGATAAGCTCTGGTGTAGTTTGCTAAGAGCCAGTCTGGGGCTGAGGGGGTGCTGACAGAACTCAAGGGAGCACCTAGTTCTTCTCCCGGTTTCATAAACCAAGTAACCAAGAACAATGCATACCAATCACGATTTTGCCATCTATTTTCTCCAGGATGAAACGAGCCTGGTTGCTCAGTTTTGCAGACTCGGCACCTAGCATTCCAATAAGCCATTCTTTTCTCAAATTGTAATATCGGAGCCTGAGTTCAAAGAACTCTTTAAGAATATCCTGGGGAGAGTCGTACTTCTTGAGAAAGCCAACATGGTCGAAAAGAACCTAGATGAAAGAACACAGGCGTTATGATGATAAAACTGATTTCCAAAACMACTGAAAATTACCTATAACACAGGTGTGATAGTACAATTGAATTGTTAGCCAACAAATTATAAAACCTTAGTGTGGTTTTAGAAATTACTTCAGTTTGCAAGCACAGCAGCAGAGACAATTTTAGAATTTCAAAGTTCTTGAAAACATATAGTAGGGTTAAGGTTACTTGAATCTTAAAGCCATCTGTAGGATAAACATCTTGCATCAAGCTTCACACATTGTCAGAATCCAGACATTCAACAGCAGTGCTGTTGTCACAACAAGGGTCTCTGTAAACTGTGTGATTTCAGATCACTTGGACTCCTTCAGGCAAAACCATACGACCGTGGGCCCATTCCCAAGCCAGTCCCTTGACCTTTTGAAGGTATATTTAGAAAGCTGATTTAAAACCAGTAACAGCAGAAAAATTGAAGTGAACAGGTTACTGCAAAAGAGTATTTTTGTTACACGCAGTCTTTGAGTTAAACCAAGAACTTTCTTCAGTAAAATCTATTACATACCATGGAGTTGCATGTTAAATTTGTTTGGAGTTTGAAGACCTTATGCAGCCCCACTGCTTTAGCTTCAGCTAGTTTTTCTTCAGTCATCTTCACTATAAACTTCACTGTCGTGTCTGTGTGATATTCTTTATAGTCTGCGATTAGTGGGGGTGTCTTCTCAGTCCCATTTAACATTGGCTCCAGAACTTGCTCTTTATAAGTCTGAGAAAAGAATCAAAGTCAGACCCATGTGTTCCATGGAGATGAAAAGCTCCAAAACCCACTAATCACTTTTTGCTTTACAGGGCAAACTATATATTCCTAGGGCAAATTCACTGTTTATTACCTGTGTCCACGTTCTGACAGGCAGCTCAGTGATCTCAATGGTTGTAGAATCAAGGATAGACACTTCACCGCTTATCACATACTGATTAGGTCCCAGCTCATCTATTGTGCCTTTGAAATTCTTGTAACTAGGAAGCTAAGCAGAAAAGAACACTGGATTCAGCATTGTGTTGATGCTTCTGTTTTTAAGCACTTGCATGAAATGCTCCAATATGTGCTGAATAAACGAGTGAGACATTGTTTTTTAAATACATTATTTACCATTGGCAATGGCTCTTCTCCATCCATCAGGCGACGGATATTATTCACAACTTCCCTGATATCAAAGTTGGGGATCTTACAGGACCAGCCAGTACCAATCCCTTCTGCCCCATTTATCAGCACCATTGGAATGATAGGCATATACCATTCTGGCTCCACACGTTGATTGTCATCATATAGGAACCTCAGGACGTTGTCATCCATTGGTGGGAACAGCAACCGTGCTAGTGGGCTAGAATGGAAAAGAGAATGTAAGCCCAAATTCTTGTTACAGAACAGTGACCACCATGCAAAAAGGACCCCCCAGAAAACAAACAAAACACATAAATCAGGTTTATTACTACCAACCAACCTTAGCCATACAGCCTGGGTGTCTTAAGTTAGGAAACTAGACTTCTAGAGTAACACTCAAAACAGAGATGCATCTTCAGCAATCTCATCAATCTCTACAGGTTCCACTGACTATATGGGACCCTAAACTCATACTTTAAGTGTGTAAATTAGACATTTAATGTCTGGGAAGGCTCTGGTTTTCTATACCTTGCTTAAGTAACAGATTTGACCAAGTTTGACCTGAGTGACCATTGGGTCACAGAGACTACAGCACTGTACTTTCAGATACTAGAACTTCACTCTCCCAACTCAAGTTCATTTTTTATTATCCTACCCAAATTTCTCCCTTTGTTTTCGCTCCCATTTCCATATTCTCTGCTATGCCTTTCTGTTCTCTGGGATGATAACCAAGTTTACGTATCTGAATCTAGCATCCAAATCTCACTTCAATTGTTGCTACTCTGAGTGTGCAAGTAGTCCAAAGTTTTAAAGGGAAAAAGTAAATTCATTTTTCATTTTAATTGCTGTAAAATTGAGTCCTGTAATATGCTAAGAATATTTAAGACAGTAAGAAATCTTTAATGCTGACCTGAGCATTGTAAAGATGTATCGAGGGCTGGCAGAGTCCTTCCCACCATGCAGCCTTGTGCCAAACTGACCAATAGGCTGTAGCAAGTTGAGGTTGTTACTGCCCACGAAGTTCTGAGCTAAGTTAATAATAGTCATCATCAGCGATGCCTGCAATAAAGGAAGGTTCAAAGCTAAAAATGCAGAATTCTTCACTGAATGGACAAAGTTAAAGGCAAAATTCACACCAAGAACAGAATTGATATAGAGGATAAACTCAACTAGTAAAATACTAGAGGAAACTCTCACTGAAAGTGCATCCCAAGACCCTCCAGTCTGGATGACTAGATATATTCCAGTGACCCACAATATATTGCTATCTACCTGTTTTTGAAATCTCCAATGAAAGATTCTATCTCACAAGGGAAGCTTGTTTTAGTGCTTAACTTCTCCTTACCAAGGTAGAAAGGCTATTAACATCTGCCTAAATCTATCAGAAATAAAGCAGGTTTTTCCTGTTCTACTTTTTGAATGAAATATACTCCCATAAAGTCTAGGTAGGACAGGCGGACTGACCAATCTCAGATTAAATTAATATTGAAGAATTAATAGTGGATATACAGCTTCTTTGCTTTGGTGTTTATACTCAAACATCTAATCCTGCTTTAGAGGCATCTTAACTGTCAAGTCAACAGAAGGGCTTTTTTGCCTTTCACTTAAAAAGCATTTTGCACAACCAGGCCAGGTTCTTACTTCACCATGATGGTATGAGGACATCTCAGCTACAGAACCAGCCAGCTGAGCAACCTTCACCTCCCGCTTATCATTTCGTTTGAAACATGTGAAAAGAACTTTTCTTTGACCTGGCTTCAAACCTGTATAAAAAAGAAAAGACCTCGTGATTAGAACGCACAATGTGTTTCACCTTGCTTCTGCTCTCTAGAGTCTAAGAACTACTTGCACACCTAAAGATTCTACACCAGGAGAGTAAGGTACTTGCAATAATATACTACAAAATGGACAAGACATTTAATCCAAAGATTAAAAAACTTGGACAGCAGAAAATGGACTTCAGAACACTGACTCTGAAAACTCAGCAGGTTACCCTGATTCTGATGATATGCTATACAAACACCCATTTATTTCTGGGGAATGCACTATGAGGAATCACTATCTTGAAACAACTTACCATCAACCAGTGACGGGATTGATCTTTCATTATCTGAGTTTGAGAACAGGACTAACTCCTTGTTGATGAAGTCATTGTATGTCAGGTAATTAGTATTTTTCCCATATAGGTATTCCTAAGAAAAACAGGTGCAAGATTGCCTTAATGTTAACAAGGTCTAATCTGTTTCTTGGCTCATACTTTAATTTCACTGAAATAGAAGGTCCTTGTAAGACTAGCTAAACACAGCTCAAGTGCTGACATTCTTAGAATGGCAAAGTGAAACATCGCTTCCCATGATGCAGGCCCATTTTTTTGAGAAATAAAGTCTTCATACAGTCCTGCTTGAGTTATCATTTCCCTATTGATAAAGTAATTTGAAAGATAAGAGTTAAAAGTGAAATTAACTGTTGGACAGTTGACAATGAGGCTACACTGATGAGAGAAGCAGCTGCTCTGCAAAATCCTGAAACATTTTAACTGTCCCATAATCCAGCAACTGACTCACTGACTCTGAGCTGTGTGCAGCTCTAGCATGCCAGGCTGAAGCTGAGCACAGCCCCAGGGAGACAGAGGAAACCAGTTTCCTTCATACATGTAAACCTTTTACCTCTGGCTGACCATGCAGCTTCCGTTGTCTTCTATCCTCCATGAAATTAGTCAGCCACTCCTTTCGCTCTTCTACCTTCTTCTTGCTAAAGGCCTGTATATTACAAAATGAAAAGTAACTCAATTCTAGGACATTCTGTGGTGTGCCCTATTGGATCACTTGAGAAAAAGAAAGCATACAGGAAGAGTTTACCCAGGAGAATAACATGCTAAACAGGCTGACTTAATAGCCTATGTGCAATAAAAGGTTCTTGTAGCTAAATATATTAAGAGCGTAATTTTCACCAGTCTTTAGGAGACATGGTAGTTAGGTTTAAATGTATATATTTTTAACATAATAATGGAAAACTAAAGCAGATTTCCCCATTAATTAATATTTTTGGAAAAAAACTTGTTTTTTTGGCCTTGCCTAATAGCTCAGAAGACTTAAGAGTCAATGCCTACTGAAGGTGAAGAAATTCACAGAAGCGAGGACTGTTTTAGTCCACTGGTGAACCATTTTACAAGAAGAAAATCTGGGGAAGAAAGTGGAGGTCTGACTTGGAGAAAATTGCAGCAGAACATGCAGAAAAATGTTAAAGGAATATTTGCTATTGTGTCTGAAAATGTCAATTGGTTTGTAGTGATTAGTTTGTTCTGAGCTATATTTAAAAACCATCATTAAAAGGGTACTCTTGGCCTGAGGTCTGTGGGCAGATTTGCTTCTACTGGTTAGACTAAAGCCGTAGCCTTGGTAACAAAGAGATTGTCTCAAGCCCAAAGGCCTCTAAGAGCATTTTAAGAGAAAATACACAGCACTCTAAGCAGCAGAATACCAAAGGTAGTAAGTCAGCAATTAAATCAAGGGTTAGTTACCAGGGTGATCGCAGCATCATCTTCAGGACCGGAATATTTGAAGCCAATTCGATGTTTAGCCATATCGGCAAAGTATTCTTTAGCCTCCTTCGATGTGCTGGTACCCAAACCTGCAGAGACAATACCAGTTAATCCTAATAACTTCTTGCTTAAATTAAGTTGCAGTTCAAAGAAATATTTTGCTATGCCTAGTTTCTGTGATGCATCATATAAATGTACAGCATGAAGATGACTTACTGAAAACTTATGTTACTTTAAAATGAGATGTAAGGTATCACAAAAATCACAAGAATTGCAGATAAGTGAGCAGTTGCATGTTGTACTTTTGGATTTTGTCTGTAACTGCTGTAGATACCTGAAATGATTAACTGCAAATTGGAAATGATTCCTCATCATCCAGCCATTGTTCTGCAGTTGGCAACTTTCTTATTGGTATTAAGAAATTCTGGAGTAAGTACTTAGCTTACAGTGCTATCAGTACACAAGGACTGTACTGTGGAAAACAGCACATAAAACTGAGCATAATTGTCTAGGAGGGGCTGAAAGAATGGTTACCTACAATATTGTAGTTCCATTTTGAGATATTTTATTGAGGTTTTATCCAGTTAGAGGTTATTGTTTCCTTACTTTTATATTTTACGTTGCATGTATTTGTAATCAGAATATCTTACGGGGGAAGAGACTTAGAGGTCACCCGGTCCAAAGCCTTTCTGCAAAAGCAGGGCTAACTGAATTTAATCATGAATGCCTTTACTTGGATCATTTAACTTCACCATCTTAAGTTTTCTACAAACCTTTATAGTACTTGATTTTCCATGAACTGTAGTTCTGTGTACTGCTTTTCCATTCTTCAAATTCCGGAATGCTGTAGAATGCAATTTCTTCTTTGTTTTTAGAGGCCTACAATGAACAAATATTTTAACTGTGAAAATGAGAGGCAGATTTGGACCAATGGATCCTTACTCATTCACCTTACCATCTACCCAACCCTTACCTTTATGATGGGAGTAATAAATTCCTCCAAAAAGCTGTGTCTTAGAAGAGATGGCCAGTTGTGATGGATGAAGTTAATCAGCAAACCTTTGATATGCGATCCATCTTGATCCTGATTTAAAAAGAAAAAAAAGACATATTTAATCAGGGACATGATGCAAGTGACAATTGTTAGCTTAACAGCAAATGATTCTATAATTCCAGCTAACTGACCCTATTAACTTTCACTTCTAAAAAGGTGACCATGTGTTGTTTAACTACTGAAAATTAGGAGAAACAGAAAAGGCACATTCTTGGTGAAAAAAGGTATCAAGGACTAGTCAAGGACCTTGAATCAGCAGACTGGAAAGACAATATTTAGCTATTTAGTGATGCTACTCTCCCCTCTACTTTATCTGTTTTGTTTTGTGGCTGAAAAGACATTATGACCCACTAAAATATAGAATGATAAAAAGAAATGAATACAGAGAATTAGGTACAACAATGGCAGTGGGAGAAAGGTAGTATTTTCTTCTTTCCTCTGTATTCAAGTGTTATTTTTTTTTCATCTCCCAATTTTCAATTTTAGTGAACCTAACCTGATCTGTCATAATCATAATCTTTCCATAKCGAAGACTCTTTAAAGATTCTTGATCTTCATAGTTCTTTTTATATTGTAAACCCACAATCTTGATGATGTTGTTGATTTCAGCATTTTCCATAATCTGGAAAAGATCACACGGAATGAAAACTTGTCTTTCAGACTTAAAATGTAGCTCAAAAAAAGTCTAAAATTATCCATAAGTACACCGTTGACTGAGCTTTGTCCTGTCAGTGTTTTTTTGCTGTTTAGAAACTTATCATTTCTAAACTGAAGTCTAATGATTAAATTATTCTAGATCATTCCAAACATTTTCTAGTCCACAACACAAACACTATCTCTTCAGGCAAAACACTGAACAGGACTTAATCAATATTCCCACTTAACCAGCAAGGCAGGATGAAGATAAGACTAGACTCAGGCATTTAAGGCACTACTCCTGAGTTACAGTGTTCAGGTGTTTAGCTGTACCGAGTCAGTTAAAACACATTGCATTACACAAAGTATACCRCGCCTTCTAACATGTAGACTATAAAGGTTTTCCAACTAACCTGCTTATGAGAAGCTTCTCTGACATTGAGTATTTTCCCACGAAGGGGAAATACTCCATATTTGTCTCTACCAACCACTCCTAGACCAGAGACAGCCAGTGTTTTGGCTGAGTCTCCCTCGGTCAGGATAAGTGTACAATCTAAAGAATTCTTGCTGCCTAAAAAAAAAAAATCAAGTCAATTTTCTAATTAAGAAGTGAAATCAAAGCCTGCATACTCACAAATTAAATGAGAATAAATATCTTCTAACACATACAGGTTTTGTTGCACTGCACGTAGTAAATGGGGATAAACATAGTAAATGGGACTGTAAAATGGGGATAAACTATAATTACAGGTTCTCTCATTTTTCCTTAGGAGACAATTCTTTCATTTGTCTAACAAACAAGCTTTAACTGTTTTTGAATGAATTGGTTACAAAGGATGTAAACCACTTACCAGCATCATTGGCATCATCCAGCTTAGGAACACCCTTAATCTTAGTGTGTTTCACAGCCGAACATTTCTTATTCAGCTGGCTCTGAGCTTTAAATTTTACCCAGTTTAGGATACTTTCAACAATGCCACAGCCAACTGCCTGCAATACAATTGTGCGAGAAGCCTTAACAATGACAGAATTTTAAGTTATATACTATTTTTAGTTCATGACATTACTTCAAAAGTATGTATTTGCCACATTAAACATAAGATGCAGTTTTACAGACATCTTGATTATCCATGTATATCAATACTTACACCCTTAGTAAATTTTTCACTCAGTTTACAGGTTGAGCCAAAGTTCTTTGCCTGCAGAGTCATGTTCTCCTTAGTCTGAGAGTCAAAGGTTGGGTTTTCTATTAAGGCATTCACGAAAAGCCACATGTGGTTCTTCACCTATAGTTAAATACAACAAGCATCACACATTATACAGGCTCATCTCAGTAACAGCAGTGCATTCTGACATTCGCCTGTCAGAATCACACAGTGAGGAAAAACTCAATTATCACTGTATGTTTTTGAATTTTCTTGAAAGAATTTAGGACGGCTAATGAACATTTATGAACAATGTTACATGATTTGGGATGTCAAGGAATCGGCAGCTCTCAGCCTAAATAGGTATTATCTAACAGATACTGCGTTTTAGCGCATCTACACTGACTTACAGTGTTCTGATTACAAAATACATCAGCCAAACAAAGAGAAGATTGTTAGTTGGCTTAAACTGGACAATATGAGACTTCTATAATTAGCAATTTTATATATATTGTCTGTACAATGGAAATACATGTTATTAATTAATGTAGTAATGCATTAAGCTGTAGTTACAATTTGGAATAATGCTAGAGTGGTGTTTCCCACTGGGGAAATTCTGACATTGTACCTGAAAAGGCTTCACTCCAACTCCGTTTTTGTTTTTCTTTTTCACAACATCAATGAGTTTAGTCACAAGCTGGTCAGCTACATAATCAACGTGCCTGCCACCCTAAGGGAAAATGGGACCAAAGACCTGGTGGTGATTCCATTGAAAAAAAAAAAAGTATGCATATCTATTTAAAACTGTAAGCATAGTCTTTGCAACATTAAGCAACTAAGTATTTTTTGGTAACGTACATACATTTGAAAATAGCTGAGAATATGAATGATGAAGAATATGGCATTAGCTTGTCTAAATAAACTAAAGAAGAGTTACCTTTGTAGTGGCAATGCTGTTGACAAAGCTAACTTGCTGGAAGCCTTTTTCACTTAAAGTCAAACATACTTCCCACCGAGAATTTACTTCCTCATGGACAACCTTAAGTGCATTACCAGTTTCATCTACTTTGTCCTTCAGATACAGGTCCACATAACTGCGGAATCCTTTCACCTGCATACAGATGAAGGCAGACAACTCGTTTATAACAGCTCCTATAAATACTTAATTCATATCCTCCTGAAAAGTGGGTAGAGAAATCACTCATACAAATTTTCCCTTTACTATGTGTAATGATGCAAATTGCTTCAACAAAATCTCACTGTTTAAATGGCATGAGAAATACAGATATTACTGTTTCTTGTAAATGCTCACTTACAGGCAGCTTCTGTCCATTTAGGAAAACTTTGACATCCTTTGTGGATCCAGCAATATCAAATGCTCTTCGAGACATTAGTGCTACAATGTCTTTATCAAGAATTGTCATTTTGAATTTTGACAGATCAGGTTGGAAAGTGACACACGTGTAATCTTCTCCATCAAAATATTTCAGTTTCATTTCGCCAGCCTTTCCCATGTTGTCTGTCCAGGTCTGAGAAAAGGAGGTTTTGTGAGTTGCAAGTCTAACACACATGAGCAACTAGCTTAGTTTTTAAACGCAGTAAGCTGATTTACGAGTTTTAAATACTTTCAAACTAAAAAAAACCACTGGTTAAAAACTAGATTCTGATTATGTCTGCTCATTTCATTATTCATTTGAATTATATTTGGTGGTACAGTAACTGTGGGCCAAATTTATTCTAATCACGGTGCACTGAATGCAAGTTACGCCTAGATTTTTGAAACAAAAACTTAGGGTCTTATTTGAAAATCTCGGGTATAACCTTACTGAAATGAGAAGCGTTCATACCTGCTTGAATAACTTTTTGTATTGGCGACATGCAGTTTCCACAGTAAATTTTGTGCTAAATATATTGCACAGTTTGGCTCCATAACCATTTCGCCCACCTGGATTTAGAAGGAAAACAGACTTGTGTTATTACCTTTGTTCAAAACCATCTAAAAGAATTCCAGACTAACAGGAGTTCAACCGCTTCAGCGCAATCGAAGTACAACTGTCAATAAGCAACAATATCCTACAAACTCAGTATGTGACTACAAACCCATATTTAATTGGGATTAGCGTTCAAAGAGAATTTTTCCTGTTCTCCATGTTTGTACCATTATTACTATAAAATAGAGCACAGAGACTTCTCTCTGATGGACTCAGAACGCCGTTTTCATGTTGCATCAAGGACCCCCTCCCCCCCGCTTTAGTTCAGTTCACACATTTAAACCGATCAGGCTGCTCAAAAATATTAGTGCATATTTGAGAGTCTTCCCTACCTGTGACTTTCTTTTCATTGTCATCGTAGTTACTGGATGTTAGTAGCTGTCCAAAGATAAGAGCAGGCACATAGACCTTCTCCACTTTGTGTTCAACAACTGGAATACCTTTTCCATTGTTCCATACACTGATTGTGTTATTCTCTCTAGGCGGGGGGGAAAAGTGTGTTTTTAAGGCTGCAAATGACTGAGCTATGAAACAAGTATTATACAAAAGCTCTGGGGAAAAGCCACCATTTCATCAAGAGCAAATCCCCGTTCAGCAAGTGCAGAAACAGCCAGCAGAGGGAGGACAAGTCAACAAAAAATTTCTCAGATCTGCAGATACCATCTATGAAATGGACCACCACCCGTAAAAATCCTCTATCTGTGCTCAGTGACAGAATAAAAAGGTTGAGAGGAAGAGAAGAGGAAAATGGCCACAATGGAGAACAACAACAAAAAAGCCATCGTTTCACCAGTCAGCACTCTCTAAGACACCAGTCTAAGGRACTCAACAAAGAAAAAGGCTTTCACAACTGGTGAATTACATTTGGTCTAACTTGGATCAGCCGCATTGCACAGCCCTCCGATACTACACCAGCTTAGCAGAACAGCATCTGAGTGAGAAAATCTAACGCACTTGGGTTGGGAAGGCAATGAACAAAAATGAAATAAAACTTACACATCAATTGTAACTTTAATGCATGACATGCTTTTATCCCTCTGCTTGTTGTCTGCAGCATTGACTAGAATGGAAAGATTATTGTTATTATATTACATTCTCAATCAAGACAAACCTATTAAGTGTCTTCAGTGGAATGAATGCAAAAATTCAATACAATGTTACTAATAATCATCTCGGTATGCAAATATTTTGCAAGTTACAAAGAAGGGTACTACAAGTTAACATAAAAGGGAGAATTTGGGGCTGAATGAAATTGGTTTTGTAATAGAGTGTGCCATCATCCTATGAATGGCTTACTATTAAGTAGCACTAACGGAAGGACATTAGTATCCAATATTTCCAAGCACAATCAACAAACAACGTACTCTGCGAACACCATCCATCAAATTATGCAATAGACATTACTTGGTCAACAACGCAACCAGATAAAAGTACACTTGGTAAGTTCTTACATTTAGTTCCCRTTTCTTAGGCATTCAGCACTCATTAATAACTTGTCAATCATTGACTCAACAGGTAGGTCACCTTACCTAGAATCTCATCAAAGATTTTGTATAAGCCAGGCACAAAGGTCACATCTCTGCAGTTAAGGCCCACGTCCTCATCAAAAACCCACATTTGCTGAAAAGAAGGCAAGAAATACATAAGACCCCAGGTACACCTCCTCTTCCGTGCCATCAGTTCGTAAAGCAGATGTTTTGTGCTTTATAAACAGATGTCAGTGACTTCTCGCCTGCACCGAGGAGTTCAGGCGGCTTAGCCCCACGACCCTCCCTTGCCCCGGGCCTCCCCCCGCACCTGGGTGACCAGCTCCACGGAGCCGATGTAGGTGTCGGGCCGGAGCAGGATGTGCTCCAGCTGCGTCTTCTTCTGGTAGATGTGCTCCACCGAGAGCTGCTTCTTGGTGCCATCGCCCTTGGGCACCCGGGGGTTCTCGTCCGCGGGCTGCTCGGGGGGAAGAGACAGCGGCAGTGAGGGGCAGCGGGATCCGGGCGGTGAACTGGGGGGGGCCCGAAGGGGATCAAGTCGGGGCGGGGGGAGTTGGAGTGGGCCCGGGCCGCGGGGGACCCCGACACGGTACCAGGGGAGAGGGGGAGGATCCCGGGGGGGGCCCGAGGAGAACGTGGATGGGGGAAATCTCAGAGGAACGGGGGATCTGAGGGGCCCGGGGGGACTGGGGGAAGAGGCCGCGAGAGGGACCCGGGGAGGCCTGGGACGCCGAGGGGACGGGGCGGCGGGGGAACCCGGAGCCCTGCGGGGACAGGGGGCCGCGGTGTGTGAGGAGGGAGAGGGTGGCGGGGCGCCGCACGCACTCGGAGGGGCGACGGGGACTCCTGGAGCTCCATGGCGGCGGCGGGCACTGCTGAGCGGAGGCGATGGCGGCCCCAACCGCCCGGTGCGTTTCAAACCTCCGCTCAGCCCGCCGAAACCCTCCGCCAATCCCCGCCCGCGGGCCCCTAGCGCGCCGCCAATCGCAGAGGGAGGGCGGGGACACGGGTCGCGCCCCTCCCTCCCTCTCGCCAGTCACAAGGCGCTCCGCGCATTCAAACTAGCCACTCAGAAGTGATAGTTGCGGGACGGACAGCGATATCGACCAATAGAAGAGCGACGGCGCTGTGCGGCGGGGCCCTACGCCTGCCCGGTTGCCGTTGGTGGCGTGATGTACTGGGACGCGCTGGGCAGGCCCCGGGGACACACTGGGCAGCTTCTGGGAACACGCAGGGACCTACTGGACAGGCCCTGGGGACTCACTGGGCTGGTCCTCATGTCACACTGGGGCATACTGGGCAGGTCCCGGGCATCCACTGGACAGGTCCCGGAGACCCACTGGGACACACTGGGCAGGTCCCGGGGACACACTGGAACCCACTGGGCAGGTCCCGGGGGCACACTGGGGCACGGCACTGCCTCTTCAACAGGCACCGGGCCCTGGAGCGTGCCTACCCCAGAGCCACCAACCGGGGCTGCCGCCACGTGCAGGCAGAGACCCAAACCTCTCTGCCGCTGCCCAAACCCCGCGCCCCGGCCCTGCCCGCGCACCCTTGCCTTCCTGCTCCTCTGCGGGGAGGGTGGCGGCGCCTGCCGCTTGTGCATTCTGCCTCCGACCGCCGCCGGCGCTCCAGGAGGGGCAAACCCCGCTGCCTGCAACCCGGGAGGGGCAAACCCCGCTGCCCGCATGCCAGGAGAGGCAAAGCCTGCTGCCCGCACTCTGGGAGAGGCTGGTTTGTTGACGCAGCGCCCAGCGACACCGACATCAGTGGAACTGGAACCCTGTGACTTCACCGTCCCTGTGGTGTCCCCTCCCCCCCGCACCCCCATTTGTGCTGATCCCAATGGGGCTGAAGCCCATGCGTGGCTCCAGACCCTCTCCCCATTCCCCGGGCTGGCTGCAGCGGGCCCCCCCATGCCCCTCGCTGCAGCAGGCGATGTCCTGGGTAGGGTCCCCCCCATAAGAGAGCACCAGGTGTCATCCAAAACACCAACTTTTTTGTGTCTTTATTTCTGGGGCAGTGACAGCATTCGCTTCGCTGGAGGTGCAGGGAGGCAGCCGGGCACAGCCTGGCATCACCCTGCTGCCCTGCGGCACAGGGATCTGCAGGGATGGCACAGCCGGGGATGAGCACGGCACAACCCGGCCACGGGGTTGGCATCCTCTCAGTGCTCTTGCATGGCTCCGACGCTGCAGTTCTCCCCCCCACGCTGCTCCCGGGGCTGTTCCCCCGGCCCCGCAGGATGGGGGGGGCTGCCTGGGGCGTGCGACTGGGGGTCACCAGTGCTGCGGTGCCGGGGTCACCACATGTGCCGGTAGGGAAAGGCCACCTCCACGCAGAGCACCACCAGCGCCTGGGAACAGTTGTGCCGCTGCCCRGCCAGCAGCCTGCCCTCGCCCAGGGGGGCGGCCAGGCCCTCCCCGGGGCCGGAGCTGCGCCAGCCCTGGCAATCCCGCCTGCGGGCTTGGCTGCCCCGTGGCGTGGATCCATGCCAGGCCAGCCGGCGGGGCCTGCGGATGGGGACAGGGGTGAGAGGGTCTGGGGGACACTCTCCGGGGCACCTCTGGCTCTTTGCACCAGCTCCTGCATCTGTGCAAGTGCCAGGCGTGGGGTGGGGGACCCGCTGCAGCCCCCCCAACCCGGTTTCTGGTGCGGGTGCGTTTGTTTGGGGATGCCCTGCTGGCACCCTCCCTGTGGCTGGACTCACCAGAGGGGATCTGTCAGGACGTTGCGCCCGTTGAAGGAGTAGATGAGGCCCCGCAGGGCAGCACCAGCTTGGCCCTCGAAGAGGGAGCTCCAGGACTTGGCCAGCAGCTGGCCCTGCGGGCACAAGTGGAGGTGCTGAGCCGGGGGCTGGGGGCCGGGGCAATGCCCTTGTCCCGACCACGTGTGGGCAATAACTTGCTCTGGGTTCCTCCTGGCTCCCCAAAACAGAAGTGCTGAGCACAGCCGGGGTGCGGCAGCCCCAGCGCAGGACTCGGCAAGGGTCCCCCTGCCGAGGCTCACCGGGGGCCGCAGGGCTTTGCCACTGGCAGCCCCCACGGGGGGCGGGGGTACCTGCCTTCAGGTTGACAACAGGGAGGGTCCTGTCCGTCCTCTTGACGATGGAGACCAGGTCCTGGGTGGGGGCCGACAGGAACGCCCGGAAAGTGCCGTAGAGACGAGCCTCCTGGGACTGCCGGTAGCACTGCAGGTCGGCGCCCCGGATCCCGCTCATGTCGCCGGCGAGGGGCACGTTCAGGGCGACCAGGCGGAGCTGGGGAGGGGAGGCATGGCGGGGGGGAGGCTCGGGCATGGCCAGGCTTCGAGGTCTCGGCTCCCCCCTTCCTGGGAGGGTGCGAGCCTCCGGCGGTGCCAGCTGGGCACAGAGGGGTCCTCTGGGCACCTCTCCTCCCTCTCCCACGGCTGGGCCACTCGTCTCCCACCCCCGGAGCCAGGGAGCAGGGCATTGCTTACTGATGGGATCCGTGGGGCGATGGTGGTTGGCAGGATCTGGGGCAGCCCTTGTCCCTCCTCCTTCTGGACCTGGAATAACATGGCTCAGGTCAAGCCAGGGACACCCATCCCAGTGCCATGGGTGCCGTGGGTGCAGCACCCTCCCCATCCCAACACAACCCCAGGCTCTGTGTGTGCCGGGCCGGCGCTGCCCTGCCAACAGCCCATCTCCATGGCACGTCCCTCCCGGCGTGGCCAGACCTGCAGCCAGGGCTCACCAGTGAGTCCGTCGGGGCCAGCGCGGGTGGCCCCGTGTTGGGACCTCTCACCTGCACCCGCTTTGCCTCCTGGATGGAAAGGAGAGGACAGTCCCGCGGGGGCCTGTCACTCCTCCAGCAGGCAAAGGAGGGCTCTGTCCCCTTGCTGGGACATGAGTGGACCCGGCGGCTGCCCGCACCCCTCACCTGGTACCGTGGGGTGGAGGCGGAAGGGTCATCACCGGCGAAGAGTGACTCTGAATCCTCCAGCTGCTCAATGCAACAAGCAAAGGGACGGGTTAGGGGGGAACCGGCTCCTTCCCCAGGCTCTGCTGCCCCAGTGCCAAATCCAAATCCGGCTGCAGCCCGGACCCCCCTCCCTGTGAGGGACCCTGAGGGGCGTCCTCAGTGCACGGTACCAGGAGGCGGCTCCAGCCGGTGGGGGTTCGGAGGAAGGCGCTGCTCCCTTCCCGCACGTAGACCAGGCTCCCCTCGGGCACGGTGCCGCCCAACTTCAGCATTAGCTCCTTGGACTGGAAGACCCACGTCTGGCGCTGGGGGGGGATGGAGAAGTTCACGGCCCAGCTGCGGCGCGTGGGGCAGCCAGACAGCCTGGGGGGCTCGCCCGCGGCCGCAGCCAGGACGTACCCGGAGATCGGCGCGGGATTCTGGCGGCTCCGTCCGAGGGATGTCAGCATCTGGAGAACCCGGAGAGGGTGGGGGGTCACAAGGCGCCCCGGCGCAGGGGCTAGATGCTCCCATGGGAGCCGGCCCCGCAGGGATGCGGTGGTGGCGGTAGCCGGGTGGGAGAGCCAGCTGCAGTGCCGGGGACCTGTGCAGGGTGGCACGGCCCCGGCGCCCAGGAAGTGAGGCAAGACTTCACAAAAGGTGTTTCCAAGGAGGCTGGAGCCCCCAAAACACCTGAGAAATGCCCTTACCTGCTGCCCAGCCTCCGTTGGCGGCTGCCTGTGAAGGCAAGCAGGGCCCGTTACTGCTGCCGGGCACAGGGACGCCCTTCCCGGTGTGTGGGGAAGGGACAGGGTCTCTCTCGGGGACAGTGAGGCTGCGGCTTACCGGCTGCTTGCAGGGCGGCTGGGCACGGATGGGGTAAACCCTCTGGAAGCAAAGACAGGCAGGTTTGTGGGGAGCTGCTCGTGCTGTGCATGCTCACAAGTGTGCGTGCTCTGGCACAGGCATGTGCACAGCCCATGCTGGGCCTTACGTTGAGGTAGAGGAGACCTGGTGCTCCGGGGGCACCGGGGGGCCCAGGCGGGCCGGGGTTCCCAGGGGGACCTCGAAGACCCTGCAGTAGAGCAGTGTGGAGATTGGACTGGGTGATTTTGGTGCTGCCTTTTGGGGCRGCAGCTATAAGACACCCCATTGCTGTCCCTCATCCTTCCCGCTCTGTTCCCCTCCCAGGGCTGAACCTCCCCGGGCCGGGGCAGTGCGCAGATGCGAGCCAGGCAGAGTCTCTCACATGGGGGATGATCGCTCCGTAAATCTCCGGCTCCTCTTTGCCGCTCTGCAGAGAAAGAGACAGAAGATTGAGACTGATCTCCGTCCTCCCCCTCTCCATCCTCCATCCCTCCATCCCAGCTGGGGCTGTCAGGCCTGCGGGGCTGCCGGTGGGGTGAGCCGTGGCGTGGGGCACGCAGAGCCGCCTGGGCTCTGGCAGCAGGGTCCCCAAGGCCAGGCTGGGGTCCCCAGGCACCCCTTGCCATGACGGGGCCCCACGAGCCCTGAGGACTCACCGTTTGGTACCCGCTGATGGGCACCCAGGAGCCGGACTGGCTGCCGGTGCTGGGGAAGGGGAGGTGGCCTGGTTTGTACCCATGTTCCCCGTAGCAGCACSCCTGGGTGAGCCGCAGAGAGAGGCACGATTAGAGCCTGTGCTGGGTGGTGGGGATGGGTGTGTGTGCGGTGTGCGTGCATGGGTGCGCTGCATGCTTGCATGGGTGTGTGCACATGTGCATTTGCATGTGCTGCAGGGGATGGTGTGACTCGGCACCCCCCACCGTGCCCCAGCCCATTTGGGGACTCTGGCGGTGCCGCCAGGGCGAGGCGAAGGCTGGCGCTGCCCCGGCACGGAGAGGGCGGTGGGGGAGCGGAGGCAGCACACGGGGCTCAGGGGTTCACACTCAGGCTGTGGGCATGGGACCCCCCAGCCAGCTCCCCCCGCGCTGGTGCCCATGGCTACAAACCCGCTCTCCGGGGTCGCCCTTTTCTCCCTGGAAGAAAAGCAGAGAGGTCCTGTCAGTGCCCCAGCCCCGGGGGTCCCCGGGCACTCCCGGCCCCCCGGCACAGTGCCGTGCCTCACTCCATGGGGTAACATCTGCCATGGAGCTGTTTGGTCTTGGCGCCAGCACCGGGGCGTGGCCGCGGCCGACGTTGTCCCCGTGCCCTCGCTGCCAACACCCGCCGCCCATGGTGCCCGCTCCCCCGGCTCACCTTGGGGCCTGGTGGCCCGGTGGATCCGCGGTGCCCTGCGTGGCGCGAGTCGCACTGGAAGGAGAGGACATGCCGGGGTGAGCGCGGGGGCTGCCCCCCGCCCCTGAGCACCCGCAGGCCCGGGACCCCCTACTCACCCTGTAGTCCCCCGGCRGCCCCGGTGGCCCCATGGGACCAGGCATGCCCGGGGAGCCCATCTCTCCGGTCCGGCCAGGGCTCCCCGGCATGCCCGGCAGTCCGTGTTCGCCCTTCTCACCCTGCCGGCACACAGCGTGCGGGGTGGTGAGCGTGGGGGCTCAGCACCCCGTGTCCCCCCGGGCCCCGCAGCGGCAGGGCTTGGGCAGCCCCAGAGCCCGCCGACAGGCTCGGTGCTGGGGGCTGCTCCCTGCCGGGGCAGAGTGAGGGGCCGGTGAGCCCAGCTGCTCCATCCCCACCCCGCTGGCTCTGCTCTGGCCCCAGGGCCATGGATGGGCTGGTCTGGGACCCCCTTACCTTTAGTCCGGGGAATCCCGGCTCCCCTCGGAGCCCTGGTTTGCCAGGGAGCGACGCAGGTCCTGCAGGACCGGGGGGTCCTTCGTGCCCAGGTACCCCGGGGGGACCTTGTGGGCCTGGGAGTCCTGGTGCCCCCGGGGGTCCGTCTGGCCCAGCCAAGCCTGAAGACCCCGGAGGTCCTTCAGCCCCAGGGAAACCAGGTGGTCCCACAGCCCCTGGCAGGCCGGGGGGTCCCGGCTGCCCCTCCTGCCCAGGGACCCCCGGGGGGCCTTCATGGCCTGGGTAGCCAGGGGGTCCAGGCAGCCCAGGGGAGCCTGGGGGTCCCGGGTTCCCCGCAGGGCTGGACGCTCCCAGCTGCACGTTGGGTTGGAGGGAGAGAGGAAAGAGAGAGCAGAGTCGGTGAATGGCCGTGTCCCATCCCCTGGTCCCCCTCCCCTGGGCTGCCACTCCCACGGCCCCATGACCCAGCCCTCCCCGTCCCTGCCGGTCCAGCTGGGGATGGACACCGCAGCCAGTGCCGGCATCACCACCCAGCCCTGGCATTGCCCATGCCTGCCTCCCACCTGGCACTCACCTCGTTCTCTGATCCCTCAGGGAGGGCGACGGGCATGGGTGGGCTCCTGGCTCCCCAGGCGCCTGGTGGTCCCGGGGGCCCTGGCGGTCCCGGAGGACCCGGGGGGCCGCGGGGACCCTGGTGACCTGGCTGCCCTGGGCTGCCAGTCTTCCCTCTCTCCCCAGAAAATCCGGGCTGGCCTCTCTCTCCTGGGGACCCTCGGTCACCTTTCTCTCCCTGTTGGGGAAAGACAAAGCCTCGCTCCCGGCTCCCGGCGCTTTCCTCTGCCGGCGCCCACTGCGGGGACACGCTGCCCCCCTTGCAGGGGACACCTCAGTTGTCCCCCTAACCCAGACCCCGAAGTGAGAGTCCAAATCCCGAGCAGAAAAGGTTTTGCACAGCCAAAAGAGCCGAGGGATTTCTCCCAGCTGGACCCCGCACTTCTCGCTGGGGAGGACCACTGCACCTTTGGGCCGGGAGGGCCGGGAGGGCTGGGGCGTGTGGGGCAGACACAGCCAGAGCCGTTGTGCATCTGGAGGGGGAGAGAGCAGTGAGCCGTGGGATGGGACCCCCGGCTGCCAGGGAGTGGCATGGGTGCCCTGTGCCCACCTCTCACCTGGAGAGCAGGGTCCGTCTCCGGGGCCGGGGGCACCCGCCGGGGCAGCCCCTTCACCGTCGTCTGTGCGGAGGAGAGGAGGGGCTGAGCATGAGACCCCCGAGCACTGTCCCTGTCCCCCGCAGCACCATCCCCATCCCGCCCTGCCAGCCCCTGCCCCCAGAGCCCCTCGCCTGGATGCCCATCCTGGGCTGCCCCTCGCAGCCCCCCAGCCACCAGGACCCCTCCACCACCTTGATCTGCAGGAACTCCTCTTCCTCTGCGCTCCCCTCGAAGATCTCCGGGGCGGCCGTGGGTCGGTGCTGCTAGGACAGATGGGGAGAGCTCAGTGCGGGGCTGGGGGGGATCCCAGGAGACACACGGGACCCTCCTGCAGCCATCGCTCCCTGCAGCCCGGGGTGGGGGCTGAGCCCCAGCACTGCCATGGGGCTGCGCCGTGCCGGGGGACGCCGGGAGCTGCTGCRGCTCCTTTCCAAAGGGGCAGAGGCGGCTGAGCCGCGGCTCGGGGCCGGAGCAGGGCACGCTGCCCTGCCCGGGCTGGTGCGGCTGTGCGGGCAGGGCACAGATAAGGGGAAGGACGTGGCAAGGGGCCCGGCAGCRGCTGGGGAGTTTCGGGAGGGCTGGGGGAGCAGAGGGTGACGCTGCCCGGGGAAAGGCACCTGGCCTCGCATGCGCGGCGGGGCATGGCCCGGGGCCTTCGCTGCCCCCCTGGCGGGGGGCTCCCGGCGTCTGGGGGCCATTGCCAGCGGGGGTTTGCTCAGCAGCACCTTCTGCGTGGGCTCCATGCTGCCAGCGTCTCCATCTGCAGGAGCAAAGGGGTGATGGGGCAGGAGGTGGCACGGCTGGAGGGGGACCAGGGTGGCACAGCACTCCCAGTTCTTGGCAGTCACCGCGGCCACAGCAGTGCCACCAGCAGCCCCGGACCCCGCCACCCCACACCTCACCTTATGCTGGAGGTGCCCTCTCCTTGCTGGGGTGCCAGGGAAGCCGTGTCCCCAGCTCACCGTGCCTACCTTCCTCCCCATCCAGGGCGGGTGCCATGGGGGTCATGGGACTGGTGCCCAGATCTGGGGTGGTGTCCTCCAAGCCCAGGGGGTAAAACCACTGGGCTGTGGCGAGTGGCAGGCGCCCGGCCAGCACCGAGAGGATGCAGAGCGCACGGAGGAGGCACTGGGGGCCGCCGGACCCCATGCCGCTGCCTCGGGGCCAGGCTGCCCAGGACAGGGGTGCTTGGCTCATCCCGCTCGCCCACGCTGTCTGCTCCCGCAGCCCCAGCACAGCTCCCGCTGTTATCACGGCGGCCCCTGTGCTGCCCGACACGCCCCTCGCCCGCCCCGGCACCCGCGCCCCACGGGCCGCATCCGGCGGGGACTGAGCACCCACGTGGCCAGGTCACCATCCACCCCGCTGGCCAGGGGCGAGGAGGGCGGCCAGAAACCACGGGGAAGGGAGCCAGGGCCAGGAGGAGCTGCTGGAACTGAGGCGAGGGAGGGCCAGGGAGGAGATGCTGCCTGGAAATGGGGAGTAAAACCAGCGAGGAGGGGAGTGGAGGAAGGGGCTGGCTGAAAGCAGGGGGCATCAGCCGCAGTGAGAGCAGCTGGGTGCTCTGTGGGGTCTGCCCGACCACCAGTGCCTGGTACTGGGAGGGGATGGGGACTGGCTCACAGGTCAGCTGGGCTGAGCCCTGGGGACAGGGCTGGGAGAGCCCGGGAGGAGTCGGGGTCCTGCAGTGGGTATGATACCTGTGCCCTGCAGGGTGTGCAGTCACCGTGTCCCACAGTGGGTGCAAACGGCCCTGCGTCTCACCGGCTCCATCAGACCCTTTGGCTCAGGGTCTGTAGCTCTCTCTGACCCCCAGCCCCGCTTCTGCCCCTGCCCTGCACTGACCTGCAGCCTCTCCCCAGGGCTGGGGTGGCTCCAGACGCTGCTGGGACGTGTCGCAGGGAAGCAGCCTGAGCCCCCCACAGCCTCGGGAACCCCAAAGAGCCACCGAGGCTGGGAAAGATGTGCTGGGAGCCCACAGAGCCCTGGGGCTGGGAGCACGGGGCTGCCCCGTCACAGGCAGGGGAGCTGGGCTGCACCAAGCACTGTGCACCAAGCACCCAAGCACCATGCACCAAGCACCCTCCTCGGCTGTGGGACCGTGATCTCGGGGTGGGGGGCAGCATGGCTGTGGGCTGCACCAGCCCTGGCCCCCTCTCCATCTCGCAGGATGGTGCTGGGATGGGGACCTGGAGGAGCCATGCCTGGCCAGAGGCAGGGACAGCCCCTGGGGCTGTGCAGCGAGTGTGTCCCCGTCCCCCACACACCCCGCCGTCCGCCGGCACTGCCCCGCTGCCTCCGCCCGCAGACACAACAGTCTCCCCAGCGGGCGCTCAGTGCTGCCAAGGCCTGATAAGGTGCCGCAGCCCGAGCGGGGCTGGGCACCTGTTTGGGTTTGGCCCCAGCTTGGACACCGTGTCAAGGCTGGTGCCTCTGCCCCGAGTCACGGCCACGGTGGCAGTGCCAGGCAGGGCAGGGGCTCCGGGGCAGTGCCAGGTGCCGATGCCTTGCAGGGCCCCTGTACCGGCTGGGAGGGAGAAGCTGGGCTGGGGACCGTGGGGGACATGGACCCTGCCTGCCCGCCCCAAGTCCTACCYGCCTGCCTGTGTCCTGCCTGCACGCTCAGTGCTGCCGAGCTCACCTGCAAAGGAGAGGGAAGATGGTCCTGGGAGCCCCCACGGCCAGTGCCACCAGTGCTGGCACTCAAGCCTCAAAATGCCAGTCTGAGCACTAGATGTGCTCACTCATGAGATGAGTTTGGGGTTCTCAGCCCGGGCCCTGCGTTACAGGCTGGCTCTGTTCCTCTCAAGGGGGCTGTGATGTGCTGAGCCCTTTCCACATGTGGCCAGGCTGAGGCACCCTGGGGAGCCGGCTTTTTGTTCACTCGCTGCTCCCCACCTTCCTCCCTCTTGCCTGTTTAACCAGAGCAAATGAAACAAGTGATGTCCAGTATTGCACACGCACAGGACTCTGTGCCTGCTCCTGTCCCTCTGTGCTGTGTTAAATTCCCCCTGGCGTGACCCCCCTCATGCCTCTGTCACGGAGCAGCCTGCCGAGTCCTGCCGCCGGGGCTTGGGGACTGGCTTGCCCCACGGCGAGTGGAGCTGGGGCAGGAGCTGCAGGAGCTGCAGGAGCTGCGGGCTGCTGCTGCGCTGGGGCAGGATCCCTCCGGGGCAGCCCAGGTGCATCCCCTTGTACATGACTGCGGGGCAGCCCCCACCTCCCGGAGCCCCTTTGAAGCTTTGCCCACCCCTGGGAAGCTGCCYCACAACCCACCCGTGGCACCAAGCCCCACTTCAGGGCCCTGCTGCGGGGCCCAATGTCCAAGTGTTTAATGACTGTGAATTGACTTGAAATTGCCTTGAAAGTAGTGCAGAGTGCAGTCACAAACCCCAGCAGCTGCTCAGCCAAGTCCTCAGCGGGGCCAGTGCAGACCCTGCGGGATGTGGTTGTTCCCCGCACGCTGTGCTCACCCCACAGTGCCGCATAGGGCCGGGCTGGCTCCCGGTGTCCCACAGGGTGAAGGTCACCTTCCTGATGGGCTGCATTGTCTCCCTGTTGGTCCTGGCGGTGGGGATGGTTGTGGTCATCTCATCAGTCTTTGTGCAGCACAGGGTGCCAGTTTTGCTAGCGTTGACCAGGGCCAGCATGGTGACACGGCCAGCACCCAGATGCTGCTGTGCCGGTGTGTCCCTGGGCAAAGCTCCCTCCTCCTTGTCCCATGGCACGAGTTCAGCAAGTCTCTGCCTTACACCTGGCCACAGCGCATCCTGTCCCCGGGACCCTGCAGCATCCTGTCCCTGGGACAGGGAGAGGGGCTCTCTGCCCCCTTGCCACCCCCCGCAGCGAGCCGGGCACGTGGGGGACAGCCTGTGCAAGGCCTGCCCAGGCGCCTTGGCATCTCATGCAGGGCAGGGTCAGCGAGGCTGTGCTTGTGCCGGAGCTCACCCCACCCCGGGCTGTGTCCAAGACCCCGCTGCTGCAACCAGGTGGGTCCCCCCRGCTGCCCCGAGCCCGGCGCTGGCTGAGATGCCCCTGGGCGCAGCTCACSGGTCACCAGGCCCCCGGGTGATGCTCGGGGACCCGTCCCCCCGGGCACAGGGGCTGGTCCCTGCCGTCTCCCGGGCCTTTCTCCTCCCGCGGTGCTGCCCGGCCGCCCCTGCCCGGGTGCTGCGGGGACTGGCGGGGCCGGAGCCGCCGGGAGGGATGCTCGGGCTCCCCGCCCGCCTGCCTCCCCATTTTCCTAATAGCCACTAGGTGCCGGCAGCTTTCAACTTATCACGGGCCTGTGCGGGGCCGGGGGGGCGCGGGGAGCCGGCGGGTGCGGGGCCGGGGGGGCGCGGGGAGCCGGCGGTGCCGCCCCGGGGCGTCGCTGCAGACTGGGGCTGAGCTGCCCGTGATGCTGTGCTGCTGGCAGCGCTTTTGCTCCCGCCGGGGACCCCCGCGCCCGGGGCCCGGAGCCCACCCCGGGCTGCCCCACGCTGGGGGCCTTGGCCACAGCCCCCGCGATGCAGCCCCGAATGCTTCCCACCCTTCCCAGTTCATCCCAGTTGCTCTCAGGACCGGGCAGGCGGCGGCGGGCAGGGTGCCGGGGCGGCTGCTGGGGGCAGCGGGGCTGCGAGGGGGTGTCGGGCTGTTCTCCGGGGGGGCTCGGGGTGTGCAGGGCCGGGGGTCTCCGGGCTGCCCGGCGCCGGAGCGGCTCCGCCGGTGGCCCCGGTGCTGAAGCCGCCCTCCCCGGTGCTGAAGCCGCCGCCGTTGCCGCCGCCGCCGCCCCCGTCGGCGGGGAGCGGCTCTCCCCGGTGGCTTCCCGGTGCCGGCGGGGGCGGCCCCGCCGGTGGCCCCGGTGCCGGC
>JAYKAV010003465.1:1287269-1300900 GCA_035582835.1 Phoebastria nigripes
GCTGCTGCGCGACCTGCGCCCTCGGCCGCGGCACCGCCTGCGGCGTCTACACCGCCCGCTGCGGCGCCGGGCTGCGCTGCTACCCGCCCCGCGGCGTGCCGCGGCCCCTGCACACCCTCATGCACGGCCAGGGCGTCTGCACGGACCTGGCCGACGTCGAGGCCATCCAGGAGAGCCTCCAGCCACCAGGTAAGGCCGGCCCCGGGCGGCCGAGGGGCGAAGGGTGGGTGCCGGTTTGCCAGCAGTGCCCCCGAGCAGCCCCCGTTTGCGCCAACCTGCTCTCCGCTCGCTTGGCAAGAGTTGGGGCCGCAGGGCTGGGAGCRGGGTGGGGGGCTCAGCAGGGACCCTGCGGCGGGATGGGACGGGGCAGCCCGGGGATGGGCACGCACGGAGCGTGTCCCAGGGAGGGCGCAGCACTGAGCTGCGTGAGCTCCCACAGCCGGGTACCAGCGGGTCACATTTGTGCCATCCTTATCCACCGCTGGCACAGCAGTGCCACAGCCAGTGGCACCGTGCATGCTGGAGTGGGGTGCTTCGCCYGGACTCATCATCCGCCGTGCCCTGGCTGCAGAGTGCCCCTGGATGGCAGCCCGGCGTCCCGCAGGCACCCGCGGCCCCTGGGGACAGGTCTCAGCTGCTGGGGAAGCTCCCGTCGCATGGTGACCCCTGTGCTGCCGCTTCCCCGGGATGCTGCCGGCAGCTCTGCCTGCACTGCCGGGAGGAAACAAGCCTCGGGGCACCTGCTTCCCTCGCAGGCAGGTCAGGCTGGGCTCTGTGCCGGGGCCCTGCCAAGAGCTGTGTCCTTCCCGCAGCCGGGCAGGGCAGGGGGTGTGGGCAGCAGGCAGGGCCAGGCTGGAGAAACCCTCTGCCTGCGGGCTCTGCCCATGCCTGTCTGCCCCAGGACCCTCTCGCAGGTGTTGATCATGGCCCCCTGCCACCCCTGTGGTGCTCAGGCAGGGTCTGGGGGCCAGGAGCAGAGCCGGAGGTGGGAGCCCAGCCCCAGAGCTGCTCAGGTCGCGCCGTGGCTTTGACAGTGGGAACGGAGCCGCTCCTGGGGGCTGAGTGTGGAGGCCTGGCCCGTGGGGCTGGCCTGTCAGTGGGTCTGGATGCCACGTTCCCTCCTTCCCCATCCTGCGGGCTGTGATGGGGACCACGTCCCCTGGAGCTGGGGAGCAGCATCCCACCACGGGACGGTCCGTGAGCTGTCCTGGCCCTGTGTCCCCACGTGGGGTCACCTGGAGCTCCCCGAGGAGCAGAAGGGGCTGGAGCAGTGTCCGTCCCTTCCGCCCTGAGGGCCGGATCCCAGCTCCATTCCCTCCTCGCATGGCTGGTCCATGACAGCTCTGCCGGTGTCCCCATGGTGAGGAGGGCCYTTCACGGATGGGCCCCTCCAGCTGCCCCTCTCCAGGGACAGGAGTTGGCCGCGAGTGCTCAGCATGGGGTCCGCTGCGGAGACCCCCTGCCCTGCCTGTCTGTCCTCATCCCACATCCTGCAGGAGCTGTCTGGGCTCCCTGGCCCGGGGCTGTGTTGGGCTGCCAAGGCCTGTTGGTTTTGGCCGTGCCCTGTGTAACGCAGCATTTTTTCCCAGAGCCTTTAGGAAACAGACTTGCAGTTTTTTCCCTTCCTTCCCGCGGTGTTTTGGCCCTCCTGGGGATGGGTGGGTGGCCGTGGGAGCCAGGCTCGCCCGCCGGGCACCGCGCCTGCCTGCAGCGTCACAGGTGGCAGGGCAGAGGAGTGGGCAGCAGCAAGCCCCTTCGCTTGGGACAGCCCGGCAGGACACGGGCAGGACCCCCCGCAGCACATTGCTTGGTGTGGCCCCGGTGGGAAGGTCCCGGTGGGACGTCCGAGCCACAGGTCCCCATCCCACTCCGGCAGCCTGGAGTGGGGCTGGGGGCTGCAGGCTCCATCTGCCTGGCACAGCAAGGGCACCCCGGCACGGCCGGTGCATCCGACGGGTCCCCTTCGGGTAAGCAGAAGGGAATTAAATGCCTGTTTAGGGGCAGGGGCGTATGGAGCAGGTGCCCCTCGGCTGCGCCCGCGTCCCCTGGGGCTGAGTGGGTGCCGGGCGATGGGAGGCTGCAGCGGGCGGGCGGCTGGGAAGCGGTTAACGTGCAGCTCGTACAGTAAACACTTTGTCTGGGGGCTCAGCCTGGGGGGCTCCGCATTCCAGGGAAGAGGCTGGGATCGGCAGGGGCTGGGCCGAGGCTGGGCTTTCTGAGGGGTTGGACGATGGCTCCCTGCTCCATCGCCAGGAAAGAGCCTCTCCGCTCTCCCAGGACCCGCAGCACCCATGGGATGGGACTTTCTAGGAAGCGAGGGAGCGGGTGGCCGCTCTCCTGACCCAAGACCCTCTCCTGTGGCTGCAGGTCTGGGCACCTTGTGCAGGACCCTGGTCCCTGCCTCCCGCTCCCAGCCCTGCCAGCTCCGAGCTGGCTCCCGGGGCATCCCACTGCTCGGCCAGAGCCCTGCAACAGGGCCGGCCCCAGGAGGTTCCAGCCGCGGCTTTTCGGCACAGCCTGCGGGTGCCTGGGGGAGGTGATGGCTGAACCTGTGTGTGGCAGCCGGGAAGAGGTGAGGACATTTTCCCCAGCACACATGACAAGTGATTTAATGCTGGGTAAATAATTATGTCTGGGAAAAAATGACCCCATGAGAGTTGCGTTCATCCTGCGTGGCTGCTGTAAGCAGTGACTGGGACAGATCCTGTTCCCTTCCTGCGTGAAGTGACTGGGAGGGTTGGCGGTGGCCGAGCCCTGGCTGGACAGTGCACAGACRGTGAGGACAGGCTGGGTTCAGCCCCCGGCGGTGTCCACCCTGCATGCATCCATCACTGCCCCTTTCCGCCCGGTCGGGGACCAGGCGAGGCTGTTGCCCTGTCCCAGCTGTCCCCCGGGGTGGGGTCTGGCCTTCACTCGTGCTCGGGTTTCTCCGGGCCAGGCGCTGCTCCYGGCGAGGCTCTGGTCCCTATGGGGAATCATCTGCACCTGCATCCCTCCCTCCCTCTCCTGCATCCCAACCTCTCTTCCATCGGGCTCACGTCGGGCGCCGAGCCGGGAGATGCAGATGTGCTCGGCCGTGTTTGAGCACGGCAGGGCTCAGCAGCGTGTCCCTGCGGGATGGGGATGGGCCAGGCTTCCCAGCCAGTCTCCCTGGCCAAGGGGCAGTAGGTGCCTGGTGCCTGTGCCCCAGCCACCCCCGTGCCCCGGCTCCCCGCACTCCGCCGGGGCCAGCGCTCGGCAGGACGAGCACAGACTTCCCCACGCCGGTGCCTGCCAAGTCAAGAGCCCCGGCAGCCAAGAGAGCCAGCACTGTGCCGCGGCCCTGCCAGGACCACCCGCAGGCGACACCAGGGGTGCCGGACGGGGAAGCGGAGGGTGCTGGGATTCACCATGGCTCATGTGCTGTGTTGGCCACAGACACGTGGATGTGTCCCCTCCGGCCCATGGGGCACGTGGGGTCCTTTGCGCATGGGCTGGCGGGGTGGGGGGAGCGGGGCTGGAGCTGTGGGGGCCCCTGATGGGTCCCACGGACACATGCACGTTTCCGAGGCTTCGCTCACTGCCCCGGGTTCTCCTCCCATGGGAGCCGCGTGGTGGAGCCCGGAGCCCTTCACTGCTCCCTCGGGCTCAGTGCGGTGAATCACAAGTTCGGCACGTGACCAACCTCATTTGCAGCTCCCGTTAATTGAAGGCGATGCTGAATGACTCGTTTGTGTCTCCTGTCCGTGGGCCGAGCAGAAGGCCGGGCAGAAACCCTCCTCCTGCTGGGACGGGGCGGCCGGTCTGCGCAGCCGGCGAGGGCAGCACCCATTCCCATCCCCTTGGCACCCACTTCCATCCCAAACCAAGCAGAGGGGCKTCCCCCAGCCCTCGGCCAAGCAGGCACCCCCCCTCCGCTCTGCCTGTCCTCCCCTGCCGCTCAGAGACCCCTCTCTACCAGCATAGCCCCAACCGTGACCGGCAGCACCAGGGTGGTGGTGGCCGGCGCATGGGCTGCCCTGCGTGGCCAAGGCTGCCAGGCGGAGCGGGACCGGGGGGAGAGGTGTGAGGAGGCTCGGGGGTACCCCACAGGCACTGGTGCTGCTGGGGCTGGCACCCAGATGGTGCTTCCCAAGGGGTCAGGGCAGAGCGGGCTGCACCGGGAGCGGTGCGGGGGGCTGGCGGGTCGGGGACCTCCAGGCTCCACAGAAGTTGCTTTTTCCATGCCTTTGTGCGCGAGTGCGAGGAGTTTCCTTGTCCAGCTGGTGCAGGAGGATTGCCAAGGGAGGCGAGAGGCTCCTCGAGCTACCGCACGTCACTTAGCGGGTGGGAAAGTCACCCCAAGGACCCCGGCGATCCCTGCCACGGGGAGGGATCCTGGAGCTGGTGTGCGAGTTGGGGAACCATGGGTCCCAGAGCTCCCTTTGCAGAGCTGGGTGCCGGGCGAGAGCCTCCTCGCTGCCCGGAGGCACCGACATTTCATGTGACCTTATGAAAATGTTATTGGCATCTGGTTTTATTTAAGCCGAGAGAATTGACGCTCTGAAGGCGGCTGGCGGGGGAGGAGGGGTGTTTGTCCATGCCGGGGCTGGGTGAGGGCTTCCCCCGGGCAGAGCGGGCAGCGGCTGGTGCCTCCTGGTCCTGCCTTTCCACGGCGCGGGAACAGCGCGTGGAAGTGCCGGGACTTTGGCATGGTGGTCCCCACCAGTGCCAAATCTCCCGCCTGGCTCTTCCTTGCATGTCTCCCTGAGGAGGTGCAGGGGGGAGGGAAGGAGCATCCCTGCCCGAGCCCCCCAGCCCCCGGCTGGGCTCTGCCGCCAGTGCCCGCGTTGCGCCACGGCCCCGTGGTTGGTGCCGCTGGGGCTGGTGCGCGCCAGGGCTGGCATCGCTCTGCACGGGGTCCTGGAGACTTTGGATTTGTGTTTCAAATTTCAAGGGCATGAGCCATTTCCTGGAAAAAATTGACAAATTAAACTAAAAGCAAATAACACGAATGAAGGAGAAGGATTTGATCGGAGCTTCACTGTGAACTTTAACCGGGCCGCTGGGAGCCGGTCCAGGAACCCTTCGCTGCAGGGGAGCCTCCGCGTGAGGTGCCGACGGGAGACCGGGGCCGGGATCCCGCAGGGACGTGGCGGGCAGGAGGCTGCGGCTCCCACCCCGCTGCCTGCCTGCTGCCTGCCTGTGGGAAGGGCCGGTGCCGGGCATAACCCCGGCAGCCTCTGTCCCCGATGCTGTGAGCCCCTGGGTGCTTCCACCCATGCTGCACCGTGGCCGCCCCCCCCCTGGTTTGGGAAGGTTTTTCCCATTGCCGGCTGCAATATTGATAAGTGTAAGCACAGCCCCGGGATAAACTCGGGCAGGGAGCCCTGGCCGCTTTCCTCGTACAGCCCAGGCAGGTTGGGAGTCAAAACGCTGCTCGGGCTGTGCCTGACGTGGCTCCAAGTGCAGGTGGGACCCTGGCTCCCTGGGGCTTCCCCCCTCTGCAGAGCGTTAACAGGCCCCAAACCGGAGGAACCGGCAGCTTTTTAAAAATAAAGTCATGCCGAGAGCTCGGATCTCATGACGCTCCCTCCAGCTGCCAACATCTGGGATCGCAGTTTGGCTGCGCTCCTGGCGCAGGCGAGGATGCCAAGCGCCGCCTTTCGGGATTGGCCCCACGGGAGATTAACTTTCTTATTCCAGGAATTTCTTCTTTCATGTCTTTGTGGGGGCTGTGCCCATGGCAGAGCACGGCTCCGCTCCCGGCCGCGGCGCCCGGTGCTGCCCCGGGCCTGGCGGGTGCTCAGCACCACCCCGGTGCAGCCCCAGTGCCCCCGTTCCCGCTGTGGCTCCTCAGAGGCAGCTTTTTGGGGTCACCGGGGTCTTCCTGGGGCTCCCTGGCTGTGTGTCCCGGGGTCACCTTCCAGCCCCGTGGGTCCGGTGCCATGGGTGAGCACCCGGCACCTGRTGGCACGTGGCTGGCCGGGGCACAGCCAGACCCTCATGTCGCACAGCACATGAGCAACTGCCCGGCGCTCTCGCAGCGTGCATTTGCAACCCTACAATGACAGACATGGAAACATTCACGGCAACAAGCCCGTGAATCATGGCTAATGAGTCATAAAAACTCCCAGGAGCCTTTCCCAGTGCTGCAGGGAGAGCTCAGCCCAGCGCGGTGGCAGGGGCAGGAGGGGACCCGGGGCTGGGGATGACGCCTGCGGGGACCGGGGAGGGTGATGTGGGGTCCGGCAGCACCGCTGCACGTTGTGCCTGGGGGTGCAAGTTGCTCCCCGGGGGCTGGGGCACCRCGGGGGCACCACCATCCCCAGGGCTGCCCCGCGGCACTGAGCCCCCTCCGGTCTGTGTCCTCGCAGAGAAGGAGGAGATCGACCACCCCAACAACAGCTTCAGCCCCTGCAGCATCCACGACCGCAAGTGCCTGCAGAAGCAGCAGGCGAAGCGGGTCAACAACGGCAACAAGATGCGCAACAGCGGGAGCCCGTACCACCGCGAGGAGACGCGGCCCATAGTGAGCACCGTGTGGCACCACGGCGGGCGGCTGGCACCGGGCACTGGGGTGGCGCTGGGCTGGGGAGGGCAGGATGGGTGCTGAGCACCCCTGGGCCATGCTCCAGCGCTGGCGGAGCCTGGGGCAGGAGCGGGGTTTGATGCCGGCGCTTGTGGGGCAGCCCCAAGGGTCGGGGTCTCGGGGTGCTGGGGCGGGGGCACGCGCCAGCCCCGCTGCCGGCTCAGCCCCCCCTTTCCCACAGGCGCAGGGCTCGTGCCAGAGCGAGCTGCACCGGGCGCTGGAGAGGCTGGCTGCCTCGCAGACCCGCACGCACGAAGACCTGTACGTCATCCCCATCCCCAACTGCGACCGCAACGGCAACTTCCACCCCAAGCAGGTAGGACGGGCTCTCGCCCATCATGGGGAGCCGGGGGGGGCCACTCGCGTGGGGGCATTTTGCAGAGCCAGGAGGGGGGATGGACGGACGGACGGGCTGGTGCCAGGGCACGGCAGGGCACCTGCAGCTCCTGGCTTTGGTGGGAATCACCCTTCGGGTGTTGTGGGGCCCTTTGCAAGAGCCCCCGGGTGGGACGGGGGTGGCAAAGCCCCCGCGAGAGCTCCTGGTTGCCCCAGCCAGGCACCCGCGGGGATGGGGCTGTGGGGGCCAGGCTGGGCTCCCCTCACCGAACGCGTCCCCTCAGTGTCACCCGGCGCTGGACGGGCAGCGGGGCAAGTGCTGGTGTGTGGACCGCAAGACGGGGGTGAAGCTGCCGGGCTTCCTGGAGCTGAAGGGGGACTTGGACTGTCACCAGCTGGCGGACAGCATGTGAGCGCGACCGCGGCGGCCCCACGCCGTGCCGCGGCCAGGACACCCACTGGGGCTGCGTAGGAGAGGAAGAGAGGGGACAGGACTGCCGAGCAGCTCCCCGGTGCYGGGGGACCCTGGCACGTGCCCCGGATCGCTGCTGTGCTCTGCACCACGGGCTGCCCACGGCACGGGGCACGGCACCACGACCTGCTCCATGACCACTAGCCGCCACTGCCGAGGGGTCCCTGGCACATGCCAGCGGCACCTCCATCCCGCATGGACACTTGCTTGGACAGATGCTGCCCTGGGGCTGGTGTCAGGCTGCCCGGGTGGAGCGGGCAGAGAGCACCCACGATGCTGCCGCCCCTCGGTGCTGCTCCTGCAGCCGCCGCTGCCCGCCTGCCCCGTGGTGCCCTCCTGGCTTTCGCCCCGGCCCCTCCGTGCTGCGGCGTGGCCGGGGAACGCGGAGCCCGGCGGCTGCGGCAGAGGCTCGGCTGCTGCCCCAGCCCAGCCTGGCCCCGCAGGCAGCCACGGACACGCCGGCGCCTCGTGGGGTGCTGCAGCGGCACCCCGGCCCGCAGTGCCTTGCTGCCCACGCCAGACCTCTGCGTGTGGCAGCAGGAGAAGTGCCTCATCCTGCCCTCCCCGGCGGCCGGAGGCTGCCCAGGCCAGGACCGGGGGGGCCCAGAGAGACCCCCCCGCTGCCGCCTGCCTGGGGCCCTCCCTGCCTCCATCTCACCCAAAGCGTGTGCGTGCGATGGGCATCGCAGCCGCACAGAGCAATAAGAGACCTTCCCCCTCCCCGCTGCAGCCCCCCACCCCGGGAACCGCCTGCCCCACGGCCCAGCCCCGTCCCTGTACAGGGACAAAGCTGGCGGCCGCAGCGTTTTCCTCCCGTCCGTCCTGTCTCCCCCTGCCCCATCCCCGGGGCGAGGGGGGTCGGGCACCCCCAGGCGTGCAGGGGTGCGTCCCTGCGGGCGCTGGGTCCGAGGGAGGGTTGGGGGATGGGGGACGCCCAGGAAACCCCCCCCAGCAGGAAGGGCTTCTTTGGGTTTTTTTTTTCTTCCCCAAAGATTTTTAATATTTAAAAAATGTCGTTGGTGGGATCTTAAAAGCGACCGTGTGGCCCCTGAGGCTGAAATCCTCCATCTCCAYGGAACGGGGCACCGCCGGCGATGGTTTCTGTCTTTTCTTCCTCCAACTTGGCCAACATGACAAAACCGGGATGAATTTCTGGAACGTCTCAGCGATGGGATCTGCAGATTTCGCCAGCACGAAGTTCTCAGCTGAGAAATTGTCACTATTTTTGTAGCTATTTTTTTTCTTTTTTTTTTTTTAAGCTGGGCTGGAAATTTTTCACCTAAATGTCTTTTAGGTGAGAAATGGCCATGCTGGCTGCCATGGCAAGTGTGCCAAAGACGGAGGGGATTTTGCCAGTCGCCCCCCAAACCACCCCCCGGCTCCATGGCTGCAGTGGGAGGTTTTGGTTTTCCGTGTGGATTTGTCCCATCCACGCCAGCGGGTGCCAAGGCCCCCGATGGGAACGAAATGTTTCAGTTTTAGTGAAACTCCCTTCTGTTCCCCCCGGTCCCCGGCAGCTCCCCGGCACAGCATGGCACAGCATGGCACGACAGCTCCCTGGCACCGGCGGGGACGTCCCCGTGTGTCTTGGCGGGGGCACGGGTGGGGAGGGGGATTGGCAAGTGCTGCCATCCCGCTGGCCAGGGCTGGCCGGGCGGCGAGGACGGAGCGAGCCGGGACGGGGGCTGGCACCGGGCTCAGCATTGCAGCTCATCGGCATGGCTTCACCTGGCTTCTCGTCCGGGTGATGGTGTCCCCGTGTCACGTCCCATGTCCCCAAGTGCACATGTCCCAGCGTGGCCCCAGCACCTTCCACCGTGTGTCCCGCGGGGCTGCGCTCCTGCCCCTGCCCCGCTGCAAACCGCCGTCCCAGCAGGGTCCCGCGGAGCTGTCGAGCCGCCGACTGCGTCCCTGCTCAGTGCCTCGCCGGGCTCCTACCGAAATCCCCTGCCTGCCCTGGTGCCCTGCCGGATCCCCTGCCTGCCCTGGTGCCCTGCCGGATCCCCGGCCTGCCCCAGCGCCCGCCCGGCTGCGCGTGGTCCCGCTCGGAGGAGGCTGCGCACAGCTTCTAACCTGAGTCAATTTGCCAGGATGGTGGTCGGCGAGGATGGGGGTCCCTGCCTCTCCCCAGCCCCCCGGTGCCACCGCGCAAAGGATGGGTTTCCTGGGGCGTGGGAAGGTGCCACTGGGGACCTTGGCCGGTCATGGTGCCGGTCCCATGCGGCCACGCCGGCAGCACCGCGGCAGGGTGCAGGATGCAGCAGCAGCCCCAGCCCGCCGGGCTCAGCCGCCCGGACCCTCCCCGCACATAGCCATGGCAGTGCCGGCAGATCCAGCGGAGCCTCTCCTGGTTTTGGGGTGGCCGGTGAGCGGCTGGGTGGGGGCCGGGGATGCCAGTGCTCGCCAGGGCGCATTCTGTGTCCAGCTCAGAGGGCTCCAGCGTTTTGTATCGTCTCTCCTGTAGTTTAAGGCTGTATTTACACACGATCATATACCAGCGTAAGGCTCCCCAACCCCAGCGGCGTTTCTCCACGCCGATGTGATTTCTGTCAGTTCCTCCTGGGCCAAGCCCGTCCCTTTGGACTCCCGTGTAGCACCAACCCTCTTTTACAGTAAACTTGAACCTTTGTATTGTCAAAAAAAAAAAAAAAGGTAATTACTGTATTTAATTTTCCCTGTTATTTAATGTGTTTCTATCGAGTGTATTTTATCTTTGCATTGCTTTAAAGAAAAGGAGAGGGGGGAAGCAAAGCAGAGGAGGAGCGAGGGGTCTGCAGGGATCCCAGCCAGCTGGGCGCTGCGTTCCTGCAGTGCCAGTGTGTGCCATGTGGAAACGCTCCCCTTCCAAACAGGCCAAATTAAACCAGAGACTGCCCGCGACCTCGGCACCCTCCCGCCGCCGTCTCGAGCCCTGGCAGAGGGTGGAGGAGCGGCACTTGCAGCCCCGACCCCCAGGGAGGTTCAGCCGCTGGGCTGTGCTGCCAGCCTGCCCCGGCGCCAGAGCCCCCGCAAACCACATCCCTGGGGACTGATGGTGGGACCAGCCCTGGCTCCTCGGCCCTGGGAAGTGCCGGTGCTGGTGGTGGGAGCAGAGCACGCCGGAGCCAGCCGGTGCTCCAGGACGAGGGGTTCGAGGTGTGCRCCCTGAAAGCCTGGCTGGGGACTGGTTGCTGTAGCTACAGGGGCTGGTGGCCGAGCGGCTGCGGATGGCTCCGGCTCCGAGCCGCCAGCAAAAATATTTGACTTTTTTTTCTGCCTGCCGCCGGGGACGGGCGCTGGGGAGAGCAGTGTGGCTGCACCGGCTGCCGGTGGGGCGAGCGGGGAGGGATCCTCGGTGGCAGTGAGGGACATCGCCCAGGAGCACCCACAGGTCCCTGCTCCCCAGGAGCCCCTCCGCTCCCCTCCCCAAGCTCCTGGGGTGCAGCTCGGCGCAGGCTGGGGCCTGGGCTGCTCCTCACACCCACCGGGCAGGGACCCCCTTTGGCCACCTCCAAAGGCACCTGCCTGCCCTCTGCCAGGGGCCGTGGGCACGGCCGGCTGCGGAGCAGGATAAGGGAGGCTGGGGCGGGGGGAGCCGGGGAGGGCGGGGGGCTGGATTGCGGCCACTTGGAAGTGGAAAAAATGCCTGAGCTGAGAGTGTCTGGTTTGTAGATCCCGGGACTGGGCTGCGGGAGTGGGGCCAGCGCCTGCCTGCGCTCGGCAGCATCTGCAGCCCGCGGGGCTTGGGGGCCAGTGCTGGGCATCTCACCGGTGTGGGGACAGGCTCAGCCATACAGTCCCTGCCCAGGCATCTGGTCCCCCCCGGCCTGGGGGACACCGCGCTGGATTTGGGGTTCAGCAGCCCTGAAAACCCAGGCACTCACAAAGCCTCAGGAAGAGCTACGCCGAGCAGGGATGGGGCGGGAAGCGAATGATTTCGTGCCTTCTCGTGAGCCCCAGCTCAGCCTCTGCTCGGTGCCACCGCGAGGGCAGCAAGGATTGTCACCGCCGGCCCTGCACAGTGGCGCAGCACAGCGGCACAGAGCAGCGGCGGGGCCCGGAGACGATGCCAGGCTAGGACGAGATGCTGGACGGGCTTCAAAGTTCAGGGGAGGACAGGGACAGGCACCAGCTCGCGCCAGGGCGACGTGCTTGTGGCCAGGCAGCACYGCCGGCCTTGCAGAGCCGCAGCCCACGGCACGTGTGCGTGTGCATGCCAGTGCCGATATGCACCGAGCATCACCAGCTCCGCTTGGTGTTTTGGGAGGGTGTCAGGGGACCGGCAGCTGGGAGATGCCCAGGCGTGGGAATGCCAGTGGCCGCTCGCCTCCCKGCTGCCCGGCACTCCTGGCCATGGCTCGGCTTTCTCACGGTGGTTGCAGCGAACGTGCTCACCGGGGCAGCTGGGAGGCAGCATCGCCTGTGGTCATGTCGCAGGAGGACCCCGGGTCTCCGGCGTTGCGGCTCCCCGGGGCTGGAGGTGTCGTCCGGGGCTGGTGCCAGCCCGATGCTCCGGTTACTGGAGCTGCGCGGCCAGCGGTGCTCGGGGTTGTGCAAACACCCCGGAGGAGCTGGGCCCGAACGCAGCCATCTGCAGCCAATGTAGACAAGCACAGCAGTAATTTGCTGGCGCAGCAGATCGGCAGCCGGACCAGGGAAGACGCCAGCTCTCCTGGCCCCGCGTCGACGGCTGCCCAGGGCTGGGGCTACCTGGGCTCTCCTTCAGGGCCCCCCTCCGGCTGCCCCAGCCCTGGYGGCTGCAGGGGCACCGGGCTGGGCTCGGGAAGCCATTTGGCTGGAGAAACGTGTGTGCGTGTGTGTGCATTTGGCAGAGCTGCTGCCAGGCTGCCGGGAGCATGGGGGCTGGTGCTGCGGGGTCCGGGGCTCATTTGCCCCTTCCCGTGATGCTTGCAGACCGGGGGCACCCGCCTCCTCCCGGCTCCCCCRGCTCCCCCGCATGCCGCTGCTCCTCCCTGTCGGCCGAGGGAGTGCTGTGGCCCTTTCCCTCTTCTGGAGGTCACCAGGAAGCCGGTGACAGGAGGAAACCGAACCCTTCTGCGCCCTCCATGTGTCCGGAAGCGCTGCCGGCCGGGACCCCCGGGCAGGGCTGCGCCAGGCAGCGGTGGCAGGACCCTGTTGTGCCGGGATGGGGGAGGCAGGCAGTGGCGCTGACCCCTGGCAGTGCCTGGTGGCAGGTCTGGGTCCTGGGTGAGCCGGTCCACGTCTCATTGGGGAGCGAAGCTCTGCACACTCTCCACCTGCAACACCCGGCGGCTCCCCGTCCCCTGTGCAGGGCAAGGACGTTTCTGCGCAGAAAACCCTGTGGCCACCACGCTGCCGCCCGCCCCGCTGCTGCCAGGGCTTTGTGCGTCACCCACACAAGCGGACACGTGTCCGTGCACCCACGTGCATGGCGGGTGGTCACCGGTGCGATCCGTGTCCCCGTCACCAGGGACAGCCTGGCCACGTGCCGCAGCATCGGTGGCTGTCGGGGTCTTGCTGGGGTGGGGGACGTGGGGCATCACCCGCTGGCGGCAGAGGCTGCTGGGAACAAACGCGCGAGCCCGGCCAGGACAGGGGCTGGGTTTGTTACAAAATGGCTGGAACTGGACCCAGGAACCGAAACCAAGAGCCACGCTTCCAGGAAGCCTGGGACAAACTTTGGAAGCCATGAGGAGCTCAGAGAATTGTTTGTTTTTTCCTGAATCCAGGTGGTTTTGGCTGAACTGTCCCCGCGGTGTCTGGGCCTGTGCTCCAGCTACGCTGCTCTGGAAAAGGGTTTTCAATGAACTAAAAATTCCATGTGCGGAAGACAGTGCTTGGTGATGGGCCCGCTCCCCGTCCCAAAGCGGTCCCGAAGCGGGGAAAAGCAGCCATCGCCCCGTTCCCTGGAAGATGAACCCTCCCGGTTGTGGCTGGAGTCCTGCAAAAGGGAGCTGGATTTGATGATRCAGGGGAGCAGCGTGCAGGGGCCCGGGCTCGGGGGCGGCAGCGCGATCACCCCAAAGCACCGTTTGGAGCCAAAGCCTTTGAATGTTCATATTCCTGTTGTGCTTATTGCTGCTGTCCTGAACAGCATCGCGATAAACACGACGGAGTAAAGCAGGGCGGGTTCGCGGGCCGCACAGCCTGCGGGGTCCCTGGGCCGGCGCAGCGCTAATTGAGTGTTGGTTAATGAAAACAGCTCTGCGCGCACCAGCGGCTCTGCCCTTATTTATGGCTCCCAGCAGATGGGCAGGGCACAGGCAGGGTGCAGGCAGGAGGCAGGCAGGGCACAGGCAGGGCGCAGGCAGG
>JAYKAV010003465.1:1301727-1334272 GCA_035582835.1 Phoebastria nigripes
AGGCAGGGCACAGGCAGGGTGCAGGCAGGGCACAGGCAGGGCGCAGGCAGGGCGCAGGCAGGGCTGGACGGTGTCGTGCTGGGGCCCCTTGCCGGCTGCAGCGCGCACTGCAGCGGGTCGCATCCTGCACCCCCCGCGGGGGGCTGGGGGTCCCTGYGGGGCTGGGGCCGGGGATGCACAAGCCCGGGGCGCTGGGGCTGAGCCGCGTCCCCCCGCGCTGCCCGTGACCTTGGGGCGCCGCGTTCCCCTGGGCCTTGAACTTGACGCTTTGCAGCAGACGGGGACAGCTCAGGCGTGCAGAGCCCGCGGGGCCGCAGGCTGGGTGCGGGGTTTCAGCTGAGCAGAGCTTAGGGCAGACAGACCCGGGGGGACAAAGCCTTTAGTTTCTCGTCCTGGAGCCGGTGCTCCCCCCGCCCCACGCAGTAACTCCAATATCTGTTTTTATCGTTGCCAAAGAGCTGCTGCAGCTGGAYGCCGTTTCCCAGCCTGGCTGGAGGAGAGCGACCCTTTCTTTATGTGCAACGCATGCATTTGCTTGGCAGTTTAAGGGAGCAGAGTAACGTATTTCAGTTGCTAACATCTSTGCAGTGTTTGTGGCGAGATAAATGATCCACTGCTTTATTGAAAATACCCCTAAGCGGGGTTTGTTAGCACAGGGTCCAAAACTAAAGCAATGTAGAGGCACCAGGTGAGTGAGTGCTAAGGGAGACGGCTGCATGGTGGGCTCAGAGCCGCTCTGCTCCACTCTGAGATTACAGCAAGAGCTGAATCTTCAGCTGGTGTAAATCACAGCAGCGCTGATTTTCACAAGGCTGCGCCAATTTACGTCATCTGAGGATCTGGCCCAAATTCATGCAAGTAATTTCCAAAAACCCAATGTTTTACTGTCATGAAAATGTCAACATTTATTTCCCAGCTTGCTGCGATGCCTGGAGGTTGAGCTAGCCTGTAACCCTGCTTTGCAAGAAAGGGCAGGAGAATTTACCAGCACCAGGCAAAAATTCGCTGCCTTTCGATGCTTCTTGCTCTTTGAGGGAAGCAGGATTTTTCAGCAGGGGTTAATGGTTTTATATGCTTTGATTTGCAAAACTGCCTCCTGATGCTGGTCTATCGTCAGGGAGGTGAGTCCCCCCCCGCCTCCACCAGACCTCCCCTCCCGCAGCGTTGGGGGGGGCGTTAGGGCCGCGTCCCCAAAGGTGGGAGCTCAGCTCCACCGAACGCGCCTCAGCTTGGACACCCCAAGAGCAGGCATCCCCCGCTGCCGGTAGAAATCTCAGCCAGAGTATTTCAGTCCTCCAGAGAAAAGCGAACAGTGCATGCCAGGTGAGGGAGGCAGCGGTTTCGTACGGTGAGCACAGCTCCCGTCCCGCAGCTCCGCTCCCAGCCCGGCACGGCTCCCCGCGGGCAGCCATCCCGGGCTGGCCACCGCGGCAAGCGCTGCCCTGCGCTGCCCCGCGGAGCGTCTCGGATCTCATCCCACCAGAGCATAAAATCTTTAACTGAGACTCTTGACATGATGGTACGTAACAAAAAAAATATAAATATGAGCTGTTGCCAAAATGCAACCCAGAAGCAGGAAAAGGTGAGCAGTAGAAGCTCGGCAGCGTGTGGGCAGCTGCCAGCCCTGAGCTGTCCCGGGGTTTCTGTCCTCTACGGGCCCGGCAGGAGCTCGCGTAGAAGGTCGATGACAAGYGACGCTGGCTGCACAGTGTCGTACTCTGCAAACAGGTGACAGAGGTTCTCCGAATCTGTCTGGCTTTTGGCCACAAACCCAAAGATCCTTTGAAAAAGGAGAGAGAGCCTTATGTAGTTTGCATCCAGGAATCCAAAGGAATATGCTTAAACTAGCCCCGGCCACAAAGCAAAATCCCGGTTCCAGCAATTCCACCTTGGCCCGCTCCCCAATCACGTTTACTTGGAAGCAAAACAGCTGGGAGAAGTCTTTCTGGCAAGGCTTCCCCAGCTGTGAAAAGTTTCTTGAATGCAAGGTAGAGCCAGATATAAACTCACTTCCTGAGCCCAGAGCAAGCGAGTCACTGGGAAGGCTGACGGATTTGGACGGGGGCTTTCTACATGAGGGGGTGCGGAGAATTGGGCTTAGCCAAGCCTCTCATCAAAACCTACAGAGCAAAACTCCCCACAAAGCTTCACCCATYTGTCCTATATCTCATCCTCCACCACGTTAACTTTTATTGCATCCCCTCTTCATTTTTAAGCTTTGATTTTTTGCTGCTCTGCAAAGCTTTGCAATGCACCCGCTGGAGAGRCAAGGCTGGGCCAAAGCAGCATCTCCCCCCAGGTTTCCACCGGCACGCTTCGGCTGCGGCAGGTCCCTGTGCAGGTCTTACCTCGAGGACTTGCAGTACTTCTGCCACCTGAGGGAAGAACAGAATTGGATTTGCTCAGAAGAGTGATGTTTAACTCACTCCATCAGCTGCAAAGTCAAGGTTTATATTTAGCTAAACYCAGCGCGTTAAGCCCGGGGCAGGGGCTGCACAGCCGGTGGTTGGGATTTGGGATTTTAAGCRGTGCAGAGGCGGGAGCAGCGGAGCTGCGCTGGGAACCGCGGGGAAGCGAGCACCGAGCGGTGGCTCCGACCGGCACGGACGCCCTCATCCCGCAGAGCAGCTGATAACTCACTTTCTGTTCTCAGGATCCATCCCGCAAAACCTGATGGCGGCCAAGGGGTAGTGTCGCCTGAAAAACACCCTGACGGGGAGAGGAGAGTGTGGCGTTAGAGGAGGAAAGTGCCCGGGCAGAGCTGGTGGGAGAAACAGGCATTTGCAAATTCAAGCCCTTCTCGAACTGTTGTGGCTGCTGGGAACGGGGGGTATGGGGGATGGGGGGGGGGTCCCACTCCCCAGGGCCGGCCGCTGAGCTGGCAGCTGGCAAAGCGCAGGCAGCTCTTGGGTTCAGCTGGCTCCTGCCTCCCACTCTTGAGATGTTGCCACCAGCTTCACGTACGCAGCATCGTGCCCTGTGCTGTAAACAGAAGGGATCAAGTCCATCCCTGGATTGCAACACAGATTTGTCCTAGCAGGCCAGGTTTTTTTGACGTGCTGCAGATCAGCATGTTGCAGGCTGAGAGGCAAGAAGAGAGCTGTGCGCTCACGGGCAAGCTACATTTCCATGACCATTTAGCTCTGCCCTGCAGCTCGCCACCGGTGAGCCCTTGGCCCCGGCAGCAGCCCGGCAGCCCTGTCCTGACCCTCCCCAGGCAGCTCTTACTTCCTCTGGATGTCCGTCAGCGTGACTCCCTGCTCGGTCACTCTGAAGTGCACGAGGGTGGGTGTGGGCAGCGTCTCCAGCTCGAAGGTGGAGGAGATGGCTTTCTGGATGGCTGGGGCTCCCGTGAGCGTCTCCATGTTCACCGAGTTGAGGTACATGACGTTGCACACTGCAAGGACAGCACAGAGCCTGGCTCAGCACGGGGCCAGCATCACGCCGGCATCTCGCTGCGCTGAGCGTGTGCAGTGCCGAGCGCASCGGTGCCGGGTCCAGGGCTGGGTCCCAGGCATCATCCTGCAGAACCGGACACATGTACGTGGGTCAGATTTGTTTTGATGAAAATTAAAGATTTGGTGACTCAGAAATTCTTCACAAATTTATTTTGGTTTACTTTAGTTCTTTGCACTAATTGTTTTAAAAGGCAGAGTATTTAATTTCCGGTTTCTAAATGTCAGATTTGGATTTTTTTTCTGTTTATTACATATTTCCTTTAATGAAAAGCAGAAATACCCCAAGTCAACTAACGGCTGAAGGCCAACCTAAAACATGACATTTCAGGCTGATTGAGCTGTTTAAAGGGCTGTTCTGGGTCAAGCCAAACTTTTCAGCTTGCCAACTTATTTTTCAGAATTTCCAGCAAAACAAAGCGGTTCCTGACTCCCCTGACTGCGCCRTCACCCCTCTGCGCGGTCTCCTGCCCATCGCGCTCTGCTCTCACCTGGAGCCCACCCACCGCTGCACCCAGGCGGAGGGCACCCGGGYGCAGAAGAGAAGCAAAGACCCTTCCCCGTCCTGCTGTGCAGTTTCCATGCATCTCCCATAAGGTCCCTCAGCAATTTAACCAGCCCCCGGCTGCCCCAGCCCTCTCCTAGAAACTCCAGATGTTCAATGCCCATCAGTTCAATACCCTGCTCGAGGCCAATCAGGAGCGAGGCTTAAAAATCAGGGGCTATTTAAAATTGTGGGAATTGTGGGTCTGTTATCAGCCTTGGGACCTCAAGAACTGTCTTTTCAAACTTCACTACCGTGAGGACCAAAAGTCTCTTTTCTTTAAAAATACCAGGTTCCCTTGAGGCCCATGATCTGAGGATGTGAAGAAAACCCGCAGGTGTGTCCAACCTGGTGATAAAGCCAAGAGGGGGACATTGCACCGGCACCCACGGACGCACCGGGGTGACCTGCTGTTCTGCACAGGTCCAAAGACAGCGCTGGCCTTTCAGCTTCTGCTGTGAATGGTGTCAGAATGGATGACATAAAAAAATAGAGCCTGTGGTTGATACGTAAGGACTAAAGCCCCAAGCACGGGTGCATGCCCAGAGCTCTAGCTATTGGAAACTCGACTGTCCCCTGGTGACAGCAGCCTGCTCCTTTCCTCACCAGCAGTTTTCTTCAGCAGGGATAGCGCGGATTCAGGAGCGCAGTCAGGGCTGTCTTCTCCATCAGCAAGATCTGCACAAACGACAGACAGGAGCACTCATGTCCACAGGTCAGGCTGCTCTGGGTCACCACTTTGCATTGGGTGAAATTCATTATCTCACAAGAGGCCCAAAGGCCCAGGACCGCTTAAATTGCAGGGGTTTAGAGCAGTAATTAATTTAATTGTCCTCCATCTCCCTCTCCTGGCTCCGTTCATCTCTGATCTCCCCACTCCTCCTTTCCTTGCCCACCCTCAGTGGTCCCCTGCTCCCCACTGCTTTGCTGACCACCCTCCATCCCCAGCAGAACCAAGTCACCACCGTCGCGTACTCGAGTCAGGTCTTGCAGGGCCCTGCTCCACCTACAGCCAGGGCAATCAGCCCCGTTGCGGGGGCACCCGGGCGGTTCAGCCCCCTCCCCACTGCAGGACCGTCCCCATCTCCTTCCCCATCTCCCCAGCCCAGCAGGAGGGACCGCTCGGAGCATCTCTCCTGCCCCCGACACCTACCTCGGGTGGGGATGCTCAGCTTGCAGGGCAGTGCCAGCGGGGTGATGGCGTGCTGATACACGAAGGCAGAGAGGCTCCCTGCAACACAGAACCGCGAGTCGGGGGGGCCCTGGTGCCTGAAACCTCCCACCCACCCATGCGCCTCTGGCCCCTCAACAGTGTCCCAGGGACCTCAGAAGGAGGGAAGGGGGGGGCTAAGCTGGACTATTTGGGGCCTCACAGTGACAAACGTGGGTTTTCCAACCCCCACCCCATCTTCTTGTTTTGGAGACTACTACCACAGTCTCACGGGCAGAGAAGCGCGGGCAGGAGCCAGGGGCTGGAGGGCCCCCACGCCAACACCCTCGCTGYGGGGCTGTGGAGCAGCCCCGGTCCTGGCCGGTGCTTCGAGGGGCTTTTGGAAACAGCTCCTGGGGCTGCCGGGGCTGCTGCGGGCGATGGCACCATCCTTACCGAAATACAGCTCCTCGCTGGCTCCCTTCAAGTGCACCCCTTTGGCAGACGACTCGATGAGGAAGTGCCGGACAAGGTCACTGCTCTCATCACCTGCAAGCGGGATCGAAGACAGCGTCAGCACCGGCACAACCGCCGTTGTTTCGCCCCTGCCCGCCCCRGGGCCCATCCCAGGGCATCCACCGGAGCTTCTGCTCTGCGTGGCGAGCGCGGTGCCAGCCCCCTGTGCATGGGGATGGGCACGCACAGACCCCGCTGCCAGTGTCGCTCGCACAACCAGTCCTGCGGCTTCTCAGCTTGCTTTAGTTTGACTGGTTTCAGTTAAATCCCTGAAGCAAACCCCACCTTTCCGAGCGAGTGCCTGTACCTGTCTGGCTGCCGGATGGAGAGACGGGAACCTTCATCGCCAGTCCGAAAGACCCCCGGTACGACGTGCTGTCCCGCACAACGAACGTGCCTGGCTCCTTGTCCTTCAGCAGCTGGATTGCTGTCAAAGCACAGGCAGAGGCTCAGCCAAGCAAAACAGGTGGAACCTCGCCGCGCTGCGTTTCGCGGCCGGCCGATGCTCTCGCCGGGAGTCGCTCCTTGCCAGCAGCGAGAAATCCTCAGGAGCGTTTGCTGAGGACGCGCACGTCCCTCGTGCGGGTACCGACTGCAGTGCCCCTGCAGACTGAGGGGCCCCGGCTCGGTGCTGCGGGTCTGTGGTCCCCAGGTCAGCCCCTGCCCGGGCCATGCTGAGTAGCAGCACAGTCAGAGGCAGGAGAAGCTTTTCTGGACCTGAGGAGGGGACAGAGGGGCCGTGGCACAGCCCGTGTTTCTGAGCCTTCCCCCTAGACCTGTGAGTGGGTCTCTCCATGCCCATCAACCCCCAGTATGCTTTGAATTGCCATCACCGAGTCCCCACAGGGCCTCAGCACGGGCAAGGGCTGGACTGAGGTGCTGCGGGGAGGCAAACTCCAGCCTGGGGAACAGGCAGCAGTCCTGCAAACCCACAGAGAGCAAGGCTGAGATGGGGTTATCCCAGCAGAGACACTTACTGCCTTACCTTGGTCCCTGGTTATGCTCGGCTTGAACCAGTATTTCGATGTGTCCATCACAAACTTCATGGTCGGCTGCCCAGCCCTGAGGGGACCTGCAAGAGACCTTACGGCATCAAGGCCAGCGTGGGACCTGAAAGACCTTCAGAGCAGACATCACTGAGCGGGACAGAGCCCTAGCAAAGATCTTTCTCTTTCAGGCTGGCCAGAGTTGAAGTGTTTTTTCAATCCTTTTGACCAGAGCTTCCTCCCTACGCCTCAGAATAATTCATTCTCCACGTAATTATCTCTCTTGGCAGGCTGTGATGGAGCGCAGAGAGGCAGCAYGTGGAATCCCCAAGCAGTGCCAGTCTGCTCAACCCTGCACAAGTCCACTGGACCATGGGGATTTACAGCAGCTGAGGATCTGACGCACAAAGCCCTCCTGCTATTCCCATAAGAATCCCAATTAAAACCCTCTGCTCCAAGAGCTGCCTCTGCTAATCTCCTCCAGAGAACAACAGCCCTATTGTTTACCCTTGAATGAGGGACCTTATAAACTCCGGTATCTTTAGATGTCCTCCAGAGCAAACTGGAACCCTAACCCCTCCTCCCCACCCATTCTGGGCCCACAAACAAGTACGAAATGACAGAATTTTGGTTCTCATTCTCAGGTGCTATAAATATGTGTATCTGCATCTCCTTGAGCGGACCAGAGTGTTTCCGCCTGCTGAGCACGTGCCCCAGGACCCTGGTGGGCAAAACACCATGGCTAATGCAGGGTCATCAGCAAAGAGCTGGAGACCACTGCAGAGCCCTGCAACCCTGTGGAGGTACACTGAAGATCTCTAGCTCCAGCAAGGACCTCCTGTCCTTCATGTCTAGCACCCACAGATACAGAGGGAGGTGACTTACTGTCTGAGACGCAGGAGAGCACTGGTGCCGACAGCGCGTTGTTCAGGCCACCGAGCCTCAGGACCGGGCTGCAGCTGGGAGGGGGGCTCTGCTTGACAGAGGCTGGGGGGGCTTTGGCCAGCCTGGAGGATGCATCGCCTTGTTCCAGGCACCCGTTCACCAGCAGCACCGGGATGTCAGCTGCAGAGTTGAGGATGGAGGGGGGGCAGCTGCTGGCCTGTCCCTTCTGGGACAGGGAGGTGTTGGCTTTGGTGGAGCAGGCTGCCCTAGGTTGGTGGGGACTCAGGCCAAAAGCTTCTCCAGAGTGAGATCTGATGCTCGGGGAAGGTGGGCAGGGGCTGCCCAGGGAGCTGGCAGGGGACGGGCAGTCAGCAGAGCAGCAGGCAGCGGGGTGAGCATCCGAGTCATCATGGTGGAGTGAGTGGGTGCTGCTGCAAGAGGGAGACAGAGAGCAGAAGGAGATCAGCGGGGTTGTTTAGCCGGGATGGGATGCACAGCCCACCCCAGAGACCACGCCAGCCCTGTGGGCCATGGACTCCCAGCCTGAGGAAGGAGGTCTTGGACAATGGGTCTTGGCGTTAASTGCCCCGTGCCCCTTCCATCCCCATCACCAGCCCGAGACTGGGACACAAGGCGGCATTTACCTTCCAAGGATGTAACTGGTGTCCGAGCCGGGGCTCGTGGAGAGCAGGGAGACCCAGCTGCTYCTCTGCTGGGCCCTCACCACGTGCATGGGCTTCAGCAAATTGTCAAAGCCTGGGGAGGTGCCGAGAGCCCTGGGGCCATAGGAGATGCTGTCCGTCTGGCCAGCCGCACACTGCCGGGGGACAGCGATGGACTCGGATGCTTTGCTGCAGGTGGGGGAGGCAGCGCCGCTCGGAGCGCCCGAGCGGGGGCTCGCGGGTCCGGGTGGGCTCGAGAAAACCACGCTGCCACTGGTGCTGTAGTTGCCTCTGAGTCCCCCTTTTTGGGGCAGGAAGCCATTGCCCTGGGGGGACCTCGAGAACGGCGTGCCCGAAGGGCTGGGGGAGCCCTGCAGCAGCTCGGGACATGTGGCTCTGCCTGGCGTCATCTCTATGTATTTAATGTCTGGAGGAGGAAAGAGGAGGTCGTTACCGATCCGGTGTTTGAGTCAGGTTTGTTAGCTAAGCTCTGTGGGGGACATGGTGTCTCTGTTCTTCTTGCTATTAATTTTGGCTCCAGTTTGCATGCCCTGCAGGGCTGCTGGGCCCAGGGGAGGACCCCTGGGCTCTGCAGGGAGACCCCCATGGCCCAACACTGGCCTTCGCTAGGACCCTATGAGGGCTGATTTCTTCATGGACACCAAGTCACGGTGACCCACCCAGGTGCGGGCGGGCTCCCAGGCAAGAGGGGTTACATGCGGTCATGTCTGACTGCACAGACCCCCCTCGCCAGCATTGCACAGCCGGTGCTTGCCGAGACCTGCAGCGAGAGGCGGGTGTTTCCTCCAGCAGCCGCTTTGTTTGTACCTGACTCAAGAGAAAAACATCTGGCTGCTCCCCCCAGGGATGACATCAGGCTCGCAGGGTGCCCACGGCAGCAGGCGCGTGGCCCTGCACACCCTCTGAGCGGGCTGGGCGGAGGAGCACGGGGGACGTCACCTGGCCCCCAGGCACCGCTGGACATCCGCACCATCCGCACCGTGGCTGCGGAGCGGGAGGCAGAGGGAAGCCGTGTGGGACAAGGGCAGTTAGAAGGCTCTAGGTGTCAGCTATGGGACCAGGCGYGCCAGCGGCAAGCGCGCAGCCCAGGGCAGGGGCCGGCCGCTCTCCCTTCCCTCCTCCCATCCTGCACAAGTCTCTTTAGAGAAATAACTTCCAAGGCAGCTTCCGTGCCCGTGCCCTGCTGTGCGTTTCTTCCTGCTCTTCCATTCATGCTCGGGGCAGCAGGGCATTTCCTAGCCCCTTTGCTTGCCATTACTTATAAGGTAACACATCTGACAGAGCATCACTTGCTCCAGGACCTTCAGTGAAACCTCACAGCCAGGGCAAGGGGATGCCTGGCTCCCAGGTGCCCGATGCACATCAGCCACTGGCTTCCTTGAACAAGGCCATATTTCTGGCTGAGCTAGAAGGTGCCTTCTAGCAAGAGAGACTCAGACTTGATTTAAGGGCTTGCAGCGATGGCGAATTCATCACCTCCCCAGGGAAGCCGTTCCAGTGGTTAATCACCTCCACTGCTAGAAGTGTGCGCCTCCTTTCTAGTCTGAACGTGCCCAGCTTTGTTTTCAGCTCCTGGTTCTTGCCCCACCATGGAGTTTCGGAAAGTTCCCCTTCTTAAAGGTGTTTCTTGGAGAGAGAAAAACCTTTTTGCTGCAGCAATGAAAAACTGCTCTTAACAGCCCTGAGCTCCCTGGAGTTGATGTTATGTGCCTCGTTCCTGCCCTGGGACCTGCCGGTGAGGGTTGCTGGCCGGGGCAGAGCAGCTGACTCCAGACGGCCAAGCACTGCAGACCCTGTTTACTGCAAGGAACAACCAGTCCTCTGGGGCATAAAGCTTGATGAGCAGGAAAAGCACCAGTCTGTACAAAAGTGACTCTCAGAGCGCCTTCTCTATGCCGATCCCAGCATGGGATTGGATTGGCACGGCCAGCGGAGAGCCGCCGAGGAGGCGCCGGGTAAGCCAGAAGGGCTGGTCCCCAGTGGGGATGCAGCTGGACCACGCACGGGGAAGGAGCCAGAACCGCAGCCTTCCCCCTCCACACCCTTACTGCCACTGGCAGCCAGCAGCAGCTCCTCCAAAGCCCGTCCTCGGAAAGGCTCCGGAGCCACGTGGTTCTGGTATCAGTGTGCAAACACTTACAGCAAGCTCTTGGCCGGATGGTTTTTGTCAATGTCTCCCTCAAAAGGGGAAAAGAAATGGGGATTTTAATTGTCCTTTAAAGAAATAACTGAAAAGCATTTGCACCCTGGGCTAACGAGGCCCTTTGCCTCCTACTTTTCTGCCTTTGCTCCTGCTTATCAGGTGTGGTTAAACCTCAAATATTTGCTCAAGACCTTGGCAAGTTTTTCAGCATCAAGGAGTGGCAAAAGCGCCGCAAACACGGGGCCCAGCTGTCACGCAAGCTGAGATGCTCTCCTCTTCTCCAGGAACAAGCAAGTACCAGAGGGAGTTAGTGACTGTCATGAATGTGTCTCCTATTGCTACAGCATCTATTATGTGAAAAGCCCTCCGCACGGTTTCCACTAGACAAGAACAAGCCCCTCTCGTGGACTGCGGGCACCGTCAGTCTCCTGCCAGCCCGCACATCAACTGACCGTGCTTGCAGGGAACTTACACCTTAGGCAGAAAGGAGGGGTGTGGAAATTATTCAGAAAGCGCAATGGGGCCCTGTGCAGCCCTCCCCTGCGCGGCCGGGGGGGAAAGGGAGGCAGGACCCCAACGGGAGCGTTTCCACGGGGCCAGCTGGCGTGAGATGGGAGCAGCGGTGCACGCACCGGTCGCACGGCTGCAGCAGGAGGAGGTGGGTGACAGGGATGCTGCGCAGCAGTAGGAAGTTTGCGTAAAAAATAAGAGCTGTTAAAAGAAAATGAAAGCTGAAGTGAGGCTTTTCCCACTGAATTCAGGGCCAGATTTCCAGATGTTCAGTTCCACACTTGGAGCCAGATTTTCAAAACCACTAGCACGCTACCTGCTGAGCTGCTCGGGACTCCAGCCCTCGAGCGATGCCTGAAGGAGAGGCATCTGAACGCCTCCAAACTCTGGTCTGAGGAGCCAAGAGCTGAACTTGCACTTTGTCACAGTACTTTATCTGCAAGGCCACCCCCTTCCATCCCAGCGGGAAGCAGGGATGCCGTCTGCTCCAGAGTCGCCCAAGCCCCGCGGCACGCTCGCACCGCTCCGGCCCCTGCGCTCCCTGACTCCGGCTTAGCTGCTTCCCCGCTGGAGCATCGGGACCCTCGCACCTGCCAGGGCTGCAGTTCAGTGCGCTTGCAGACACGCACCTCATCCTCCTCCAACCCCGCATTCCTCATGCAGACGTTTGCATGAGGGCTCAGGGAGAACAGAATTTTTTTCATGCCTTTAACATCCTCTCATTTGACCTTCCTCTGGAAAGAGGCCTAGGGACAGATTTTCAAGGTATTTCCATGTCTAAAGACACAGATAGGCAATAAGGCTTTTCAGAAGCAGTGAGACTGTATCTTTAGGCACCTAAACACATCACAGATCTGTCCTCCGGTGCACCACAACGCTTGCAGCAGCGTGCGACACGCTGTCTGCTCGTGTTACCCTGTGCACAGCGTGTTGAGCAGCTAACACACTGCAGAAGAGCCACAGGCAAGAGTGCTTGGATCAGAAGCAGCACACACAGCACAGCTTTGGATTGCAGGGATGACAGAGAAGTGTTGCAAAAGGGTTCACGTAAGGCACCCAGGCATGAGAGCAGAAAGAGGGGGTTGGTATGTGCTGCTGATGTTCTGCCTTGCGTATGCCAGGTATGCTGCTGGAGGAGTGCACAAGCCCTGGAAAAAGAATTTCCCTGGCAAAATGATTGGGAACATGTAAATGGGATGGTTGTGTAACGATCAGTACCTTAGCCCAAGGCTTTGGAAATCTGGCTTCAAATCCTTGTGCTTCCACAGGTCAAGTATGACCCTGGGAAAGGTTCCACTGCCCTTTGGTAGAACTGGGGCTCTGCTGCGAGGGTAAGCACGCTCCGGACATCGCGTCCAGGGTCAGTGCCTGTCCCTAGTCATTGATGGTAATAACTTGGATTAGGCATTTTCTGAGAGCTACAAGTCCCATTTCTAATGAGAAATGTTTTCTCCCAACACAGGGGAACAAATCAGGCTGAATTAAGGCTGTTCTCCCTGTTTTCTTTTGGATCCTGTTGAGCTAGCTGGACACGAGACATTTCAAAAGTGCTCAGACCGGAGCCACCTAAGCATGCGAGTTAGGCAGAGAGCCTGGATACACAATCTGTTCTCCTGCTCCTTTATATGAAGCCCTGGTGTCAGCAGACAGTATCCCACACTGATCCCACCGGGGATGGTGGGGGATCTCACCGATGCCCATTTCCAGCCCTTCACAGGAGCACAGGACCTCATCCTGCCCGCAGCAGAGGGGACTGGGGCTGGTGCGTGGCCAGCCTCTGCCCTGGACTTTCACTCTGCCTCTTGCAAATGGTTTTCACTAGGTCTGAGCTGCGCTGGCTCCACCGCACGACTGGCACCTTTTGCCTCACCTATTGCCTCCGGATCTTGTTTCTTGGTGGCAGCAGCATCACCCTGAGAAGCCCGTTGGACCGCATCCTTCACCGGCTTGCACGTGAGCGGCTGAAAGGTCGGATCGATTTCTAGGATCAGCTGGTTGAGACTCTCTATTGATATGTCCAAGGTAGGAGATACCAYGTGAGCCTCAGGATCCGTGCTGGTGTCCTCCTCCTCCTTTGGCTGATACGGGGCAGCGGGTCTCTCCAAAGAGGTATCCTGCTGCCCCTTCCCCTGGGCGTGAGCAGCCACGTGCTCAAACACGGGGTGGGCTCCGTACAGCCCTCCGCCGGGAAGCAGGCGTGCGTTGGCGTGGACCATCGTGGACGGGTCAGCCCAGCCCTCCGTTGAGTAGTAGGCGTACTTCATCGGCAGCGCAGAGCAGCYCGGGTACCCTGCCGGGTGCAAGCTCTTGCTTTCCTCCTGTGAGGAAACACACACGGTCTGTCCAACACGCAACACGTGGTTTTGTATGACCTGTGACATGGTTTGGTTTTCTGATTTGATGCCTTAGAGTCCAAGGGAAACCTCCTCCTCCTCCTCCTCGCCTCCCTTTCTCCACCAGGGACCTCAGACCCCTTCTTCAATCCAGCGTCTCAAGCGGAAGAAGAATCTAAGGAATGCAGAGAGAGGAGCGGTTACACAGGCATGCCCAGGGCAGGAGCAGACTTCAGCGGAAAAGTCTATAAAAACGGGGGTTTGGAGTGCAAAGCTGGAATTCAGCTCGTAAGAAAACAAGTCATCCTGTATGGCTTTTCCACCCCCCTCCAGCCTCTGCTCCCGGTKCCACAGTGCATTTGGGCAAGTGCAAGGAGGATTAATTTGCAACAGCTTTTCAGGATTCAAAGGCCTAAAAACTACATTCTGCTTTATTTGCACAGTGCTTATTTTTTTGGTTAAGAATGAAATGAAGTATCAGCCTAACAACTTTTGCATGGGATTCTGACCCTCGGAAGCCATCCGGAGAAGCAATGGTAGACAGCGAGCCTGGAGCCACGCAGGGTAGGCTTGCAGTGGGCCAGAGAGACGGAGCAGCTTGCCAGAGCAATGTTCTGCGAGTGGGTGTACATTTAATCTGAGGGTTTATTTTGCTGGTACAATGTGAGCTGAGCCCTGGAAGCCTGTGTATGTGGCTGCTTTCTCAGTCAAGGCACTGCTCTAGGAATCTGATGATTGCTATTAAATTTTGAATACYCTCTGGCTTCGCTTTAGATAGAAAGTATTTTTGAATTTGCCATTAAAAAAACCCCACGGCAGAAGGTAGGCTTCCCTTGGGGGGTTCTGGGCAAAAGGTCTCAGGACACCATTTGGAAGTGGGGAAGTTGTCCAACTGCATCAGGAACAAGTGGGGTCCCCCCAGCTGCTGCTCTCCCTCGTGCTCGTCTGCACGCCGGCACAGTGGGAGCTGCCATTCAGCAAAACTCGCTGCCACCATACGCACTGGGGGAACCTTGCTCATTTGTCTCAGGATGAGGAAAATAAGCATGTCCCCTCCATACCCTCTGTGGCAGCCAAAACTCAACGTCTCGGTGTTTGGGGACGTAAAAGCCAAGCACATTCCCCATGCCTGTACTGCACGGGCTGCATGGGAACGTGCCCGTCCTCTCCGGGCAGCACCGGTGGGGACCACGGATGTCCAGAGAGTTGAGCCAAAGGCTCGCTGACAGGAGTTAATCCGACAGCTCAGGGCTCCCTCCTCCATACCCGGCGCGGATCTGGTGTGTAATACATACAAACAGTGGGCTACACTTATTAAACATTTGTCCTTTCCTGCATCAGTCTTGAATGACTGACTTATTTACTCGCCTATCTCGGATTGATTAACTATGGAGTCACAGGATTAAGAGAGACACGTTGCTCTTGGGCAGCCAGTCCACAACCCCCCCTGGGCGAGGGCAGGAGTGCTGGGCTGGCGAGGTACGTCATGTCTGGTAAGCGGTGACTAATTGCCATGCTGGGTGTTGAGAGCTGTTACGGAGGTGGCTCGAAACAGGACGGCTTTGCCCTCGATTAATTATATAACCCAGAAGAAGCCTCTCCTCTTGCCGGAGAAAGAGACACCCAGAATAGCACAGACTCATGAAGATTAGTGAATTAGAAGCAAAACACTGCTGCTGTCTGCTGCTGCTCACCGCGTACGGCAGTCGGCGCGGCTATGGATCATGAGTCACACCAGTTAACGCTCTCAAAAGAGCTAGGAGAGGTTTTTAAGGACTGCAGAAGTGAATAAATACTTCAAAGCCATTTAGCTTCCTCCCAGCCCAGGCCCCACTGTGTCTCCTGAGCCTCTGATAGATTTTATTTACAGGACTGGCAGGCTGGTCTGTAAGAAAGGCTCAGGAGCAAGGACGTGTCCTGCACCAAGACCTGTGCTGCAGAAAGGAAAGCACCTCTGGCAGGCAGCTGTTGTGCCTTTCGTTGCAAACTAGACRGGCACATGGCATCTCTGAATTGTAACTAACTGATTAACACTACAGACGGGAAAGACACGCAGCCCCAGCTGCACCTCCAGGCATTCGGGGCTGTGCTCTGCAAGGCAGGTCTGTCCCAGCCCCGGTGGGAGATGGACAGAGTCCGGAGCAGGTTATCCCTACGGAGGGCCAGCTCTGAAGGGATCTAGCAGAAAATGGGTGGGAAGAGCTGGACCTCAGGGTAGCTGCTCCCCAGGCTCGGGGGGCAGGCGGGCGAGATGCACAGGCTGCACGTGGTGGGGTCCCTCCTGCGGCTGCAGCAGCGACACAGCCCAGCGGCTGCACAGCCCGCAGTGCCTTCCCAGCCGACCGTGCCACGGCCGGCACCTGTGCGTAGCTCTTCCTTGGCATTTCTGGACCCAAACTCCAAGGCGCTGAGGATGCAGAAGTGGGCTGGGACCCGCGTTCCCCTTTCCCACCGGCCGGCCGGGCTGGCCGTGCCTGGGCGCTGCCCACAGAGCTCGCGTCGCCTCTGATCCGGTCACAGCGCGGCTCTGCCGAGCGGTCAGTCGGGTCACAGGTAAGCGGTCTGCCCGCTTCTGGTTTCCTGCCTTGGAGCACGTATGTGCCATGACGCCGCAGGCACCGCCGTGAGAAGTGCAGCACGGTACAAGGCTTGGAGGGAGCGTTTGTTAAATATAAAAAGAAGAGTCATTCCAGGTCAAAAACACAAGCTAGATGGAGTGAAAATTAGATTCTCCCCTGGGGAGAAGAACTGCCTGGCTCCAGTCAGCGTCCGCAAGACAAGGCTGGTTTTAATTTAAGTAGGTACAGAAATAACGTGCAGTATGCATGAACCAGGACTATCAGGGGGTTCCAGGAGCATGCACGCAACAGCTTCCCTCCTCTCTTGTACTCCTGCCCTGAGTTTTTGATCTTTCTTGTGCCTGATGCTGCCAGAATTAGCCTCCAAACCTCATTTCTCCTCCCTTCCCTTCTCCGGGTTAAAGTGAGAGGTCTCCCAGGCTCCTCACAAGAATTTCGAGCCCCAGCTGTGGGCTCTTCTGCTCAGAGGAACAAAGGAGGAGAAGGGCTTGGGCGAAGGAGGTTAATCACAAGGTGGCTGTTAGCCACCAGCATGGTGCAGCCACGAGGAAGACAAACGCTGCCCACAGACATCAGGACTTTCCAAGAGCAATCAGAAGTAGCAGTGCCCTCGTGCACAGCCCCGGCGAAGGCTGGGCAGTGTCCAGCTGTGCCCCCGGGCAGGGAAGAGGGGCCGGGCTGGAGTGCAAGGACCACGAGCGCAGGCAGGGAGCCCGTACCGCACAGCGAAGCCGACGGCACRTGTGTGCTGTGCCACGAGGTGCGATGCCCTTCGCTCCGGCAGCTGCAGCAGAGCGAGCTCTGCAACAGAGGCATCGCAGCCCTGGCAGAGGTGACCCAGGCGCTGCAGACATGCCTTACAGGGCTTGGCTGGCTAGTTTAACCGAGGCTGGGAGGATTTACTGGCTGTACAGAAACACTGGGGGAAGGAGCACTGTTGTTTAAGMTAAGACAAGGCTAGCACAAGAAGAAATGGAAATAAGCTGGCCACAAACACATCTAGACTGGAAATTACAGAGTTTCTGCTTCTGGAAACAGACTGTGGAACAGAATTCCCGCTAAGATGAAGGGGACAAGTCRCAGATTTTGGATGCAGTCGGACACACTTATAAAGGCTCTTGGTGAGGCAGCTGCCTGTTGCACCAGGAGACCTGGCTCAGTGAGGCAGGAGCTGCAGTTCAGCCCAGTAACCCCAGTCCTCCCCTCCACCTCCAGCCCAGCTTGGCAGGCAGCCCCCTGACATGAAAACACAAAGCCCCCTGACATGAAAAGGAGCTGGGCTCGGGGTGTCGGGACTGGGACGAGAGCTGGAGCACCCACGTGGGGCTGCGGAGAGCCAAGGCAGGAGTAGGGTGCTGGGTCTGGAGGGCTGCAGGGTGCCTCCTGGGCGGCGGCAGGAGAAGCAGGGTGCCCTTGGGCCAGGGCTGCGCCAGACACACCCCGGCTCTTAGATAACTGCCTGCACGCCCTTCCCAAACCCGCCAGGCACGGCACAACCCAGCCAGGCTGCGACGGCCACGTGGACCGACCCCCACGGATCCTGCATGGAGCAAAATCCCGCCGTGCAGGGCCCTGTCCTGGCTTCGTCTGTTGGAGCACAGCGAGCTCGGTGCGGACCCCCAGCTCCACCTCTGCCCGCGGCCGAGCTGGCTCTCCCYCAGGCTTCAGCAGATCAGGCCAGGTAACAGCAATGCCGAAAACGCTGCCTCTCAGCTTCGCCTGGCAGCTGCACACACAGAGCCCTGGATGTCCCAGCGCGGTTATTTGGAGCTAAGACATRTGAGCCGGGAGACAGGCTTGTTCCTTGTCTGCGCAGAGACCCCAAAACAGCAAAGCCAGCTGCCAAGTCTGGGTTGTTTTTCCCTGCAACGTGAGCCCCGGGAGCCTCCCGATGACAAGTCTGTTACACATCCCCTCACCAGGAAGAGCAGAAGGAACTGCTGGGACACCCAGGATTTACAGAGCTCATTACACCCAGCTTAATCATTGCAAGGGCTGCGGGTGACTTGCCTAGATTAGCAGGGCGTGCTGATGAGGTTGAGGAAAAAAGTTGCCATGGTTATGCTGTGTTTTGCCTGCAGAGCAGAGAGCGCAGTGGTATCACACAGCAAATATTAATATACCTCCAGCTATGGGGGGGTCCGGCACCTGGAGCACGAGGCAGCTGGTGCCTGGGGAGGGGCAGCCCTCCCAGTGTCCAGGGGGAGAAGGGGTGACTGTCAGACAAAGCTGCCTCCCTCCTTGCTCAAACAAGAATGATTAGAAAGTTCAGCAGCAAAAAGAAGCCTTTATGAAATCCCAGACAGCATCGCTAACTCTCGGTATTTGATCAGCCCCTGGAGCCCCGTGACGGGGCAGCATCTGTGTGACCACTGCCAAAGGAGGACTTTTTGCGGGGGCAGCGAGAAGCACTCCAACGCAACCCGTCAGTGCCCAGCAGCAGAAGCCATCCTCCCCCAGCGATCCCCCTGCGAACAGCCCCAGTGCATTGCTTGTTTAGCAACATTTCAGACTTCTGAAAGGGTCTCCAGGGTTTTGGATGAGGAGGGTTATTAGTAATGTCGAAATTGCTACTCAAATAACTCCCCCTCCCACTGCCATGCTCCCTTTTCCTCTCCCAGGATGGCTCTTTCCCCTTTGGCAAGAGCTTCTCTGGGTACGAGACGAGCAGCAGAGCCTGGTCCCCCGTTCCCAGGAGAGGTCCCAGTGCAGCCAGGAGGGTTTTCCCTCCAGCTCTTTGCAGGGTGAGCCGTGGACATGGGAAGCTCAGGGAGGGGGCAGCAAGGAGAGCATCTTTAGAAGAGGGTGTCTGTCCAAAAATAGAGTAAATTAGCTAATCCTAGGAATGTTTGAGATGAGTTACAGGAATGTGAGACTTTCTAGACACACTAACAAGCTCCTCAGAGCACCAGCCTGGATTTTTCCCTTCTCAGACCATGGTCACATCTCACTTCCGTCCACTTGTGGGACTGCATTAGGCAGTATTACTACGATGGAAGCTGCAGCATAAGAGAGGCTGTTTCTCTGCATTTCGGTGGTGCCAGGGGAAGGCACAGGCTGGGAGCTGCTGCACAGAGGGCTCTGCAGACCTTCAAGCATTTCAGAAGGACACTGTACATCTGCACTCCCCCGAGCGCGTTGCCTTGAGTGTGCAGCAATGCATCCCACCGCTTGAAACCTTGAAGCAGTAGACCATGCTCCATGCTCTTCTCTTGGGTCTAAGGGACAAACAGCACAAGGTGGGACTAGATGTTCTTCCTCCCCTTCTCAGACCTCCATCTTTCTGCCAATACATCTGCCCACACGGGCAGTGTATCTGCAGTGCTCCTGTCTGGACCCCTGGTTGCACAGCTTCCACGCAATCATCCTGATGCTCTGCTATCCTCTTATGCAAGGACAGATCCTCAGGACCTTGGGTTTGGTTTCACAGCATCTCTTGATACTGACCTGAGTCATGACGCTTTGACCTCGCTGGCTGTCAGTGGCTTAAGAAAGTACAGTGGTACCAAATAACCTTGACTAATGCACAGCTAGCTGATTCTCCTCCCGAGCCCTGCACAAACCACTGCCTCCAGCTAGTCACACTTCTTGCTACCACGTGGCATTTTTATTGCCTTGAACTCTCAACACTTCAGCACACCGCAGCCTCCCACTGAAAAGCAGGGTGCACACACAAGACACACGGTCACAGCCTCATCGCTACAGGCTGAACTCACTTCAGGCAGAGTGAATGAAGCATCTCACACTGCTTGTACAGATGCACAGTCAACAAACATCACCGGAAATCTTAAATAGGCTTCAAACCCTGGGTGAATAAGAAAGGTAATTGCTAATAAAATAAACCCCATAGACTACTGAGAAAAGTCCAAAACCTTAGCCTGAGCAATAAGTATAATCCCATGCCATTTCTCACAGAACATCCAGCAGCCTTCCCCACCCAGGATAAACACCACTTGGTCTCTCTGCCAGCCAGCAGTATTGTTCAGGCAGGAACAACCATGTCTTGGCTTATTTGAGATCTCTGCAGCAGATTTCTCCCAAGGCACAAGAATAATCACCAGCTAAATGCAAAGCAGCAGCAGAAGAAAGAGAAGTGATGGAAGAGAGGAACTGATACAAACTGCAAATAACATTAGCATGAAGGATTGAAGAAAAAAAGGACTTGAAAGAGACACGGAAGAGGCAGAGATGGCCCTCGAAATCAGCACGCAGCAGGTACCTGGAGCTGCAGCTGCTCGTCCCCTCTCCTGCGCACCGCTCTTGCTGCAACACCTCCAACAGCACCTTGAGCTCATAAAATCAGCACAAGGGTGAGTCTGTGCAAGGACTCAGTCCTCTGGGAGCCCTGGATTTAACGGGAGCCCAGTCCCTCCCACCTGGGCTGAGCTTTGCTCGCCGCCCCTCCGTGCGCAGGGTGCAGCCCTGCTCAGGCCAGGTGTGATGCAAGAGGGAAGACCCAGACGCCGGGATACAACCCAGAGCAGCGCTGAGCTGGCGAGAGACCAGACTGCCTCCAAAGCATGCTGGCACAGGATGGCTGAAGGCAGGGAGCTACTCAGCCGAGCTGCTCAGGAGGATGACTTTCAGCTGGTGCAGAGCAAGGTAACTCTGCTTGGAGCAGCTGAGGATTTGATGCTACAGCTGCCAAGGGCCAGGACTGTGCTCTGCCCCTGCAATCCCAGGCGGGTCAGCACTCAGCCACGGCACGGGCACCCTCGCAGCTCGTGGAGGGAGAACAGACAGGGACCATGCTTCAGCCTCGCGCTCCAAACGTCAGCTGTAGGCTGTGAAAATAAATGAAAAGGGAACCAAAAGCACACGACTCTCCTCTCCAGCTGGAGCACCGGAATCGTGCTTTCTCTCTGCTCCTCTCCAGAGGTATCTGTTGCTCCCTGGTGCAGAGGGCACCAATAGACCTGTTGTTGGGAGGAGCAGTTTAAGAGGTTACAGCCTGGCCCTTTGTCACTGCCTCGGTGGCAAGGTGCTGCATTAATGAGTGGGATTGGTGCAATTCAGTGCAAAGGGAAAGAAATTATCTCCCATCACGTCTGGCTAAAGGGTGGCTGTAGACTTCCGAGGCTGCTCTGGCCTGATCTAAAAAAAGACCCAGGTCTGCCCACACCCTTAGCACAATTATCTGACTGGTGTATTACAGGGAACAGATTAAAAAATATACTTAAAGGCAACTGTGTCTCTAACTCATGTTTGCACAGTGTCCAGCCCAGAGCAGCCAGGCCTGACTGCTGCACTAAGCATTCCTGCAATGGGAATGAATGATAATAAATAATCCCCAAACATCTTTTTGGATTGCTGTACATTTTGGCCCAAGGATTTCTTCCCATTTCAGTAGGCACAGAGCCACGCAGCAACCTTTAAAATCATATATCTGAAATACCCTTTTTCAAGGGAACTGCCTATTCTGCTGCCCATAAATGCTTTCGGCTTACCGCAACATTGCCACACCGCTAAGGGACGCTTTGAAATGTCCGATTTTATCAGGAAATACACCATATAAACTCCCTTCCTTTAAATTCCTTGATCTCACTTTACAATCTTTCCAACGTTTTATTTATTATCAGCGGTTGTTTTTTCCTTTCCTTACATCCCTGGGTAAACAGTGTTTCACGCTGCCAGCACAGCCCCTTTCCTTCTGTAACGGCTGCGAGGTTGCAGTGGGGAGTGATCTCCCAGCAGCTTTCCTTTTTCCTGGCTGGTAAAATTCACCATTGATGAGGTACTTGACAGACAGCATTTATAACCTGGAGGACGTTCACTATCGCTATTACTGCACACACATCACCAGTGCGAGACTCCAGCTGGAGGGAGCAGACGGGGAGTAATGTTGGGGAACCACGATCTGCGTTAGGTCCCTCGAGCTGAGCATCTCACCTCTCGCAGGATGCTTGGGCCGTTATAGAGGACTGTGCTGTTTGCAGCAGCTACAGACAGCGTAGGAAGGGAAAGCGCCAGGGCTGTGGGGGGAAAGGAAGGGTTTTGGCGGTAGAAAAAGGTGCCTTTATGCTCTGGTCCTGTCGTTTGCAGCTTGCACTCACAGCATACCCAGCTTTGACGATGTTCTACGGGGTTTGCAACCCTGGTAAGCTCAACCCTGCGTCAGCAGGCTAAAACGCGTTGTTCAGGGCTAAGCATCTCCTTTGGAAAAATGGCACGCAGGCATGCACACCCAAGAGCGACCCTGCGCTGGACGGCCCCGTCCCGCTGCCCCAGCTCCAGCCCACAGCTGGTTCATTCCTCATTTGAAAGAAGGTGGTGATCAGATCAAACGCGACTGCACTGCTGGGCTGGCGTCCACAAAAGAAGTCGCTTCCATCACACTGACACCTTTTGCTAACATGAACTTGCTCAGCAGCACATAAATAAATGCAAAGCTGTTTGCTGTGTTTTAACATCCCGTCCCGTTTGCCCCAGGCTTGAAGAGGCCTCTCTGTCCCAGAGTGATGCAATTCTTTCTCAGTGGGTATTGGATTGTTACTGCTATGGGCACTTATAAAGCCAAATTGAAATCCTGTGTTGCTTTTTTAATGTTGCTTTCAATCTGCAGCACAGACATTCACGTCTCAGTGCTTTTCCATTTGCATTGTGTAAGGCACTCGGAGATGTCCTGGAGGGGCCAGTTGCTATAGAAAAAGGCTTGTTTGTTGCAGTACTGTCAAACTCCTCCCCGAATGCTGAAGCAAACACGAGCGCAGAGATATTGCAAGACCCCTCAGAAAAAAACCACCGTTTTCCTTTGGCTCTGACTTTGCTGGTTTTGCAGTGAAGCCAAGATGTTCAGTGGCTCTTTCGCCAAGCCATTACATCTTCTTTGCGCTCTCCATATGCGTGGAAGAGTAATGGGAAAAAATTAATGAGGTGGACAGAGGGCTTGTCAACACAGCAGGGTATTTTGCCCTGCCCTGATGGATCACTAACCACCCCCTGTGTTGCAGAGGTGTAAGTATCTGCTTGCATTAGGGCTCTCTTATCCCAATTACAACCCGGCTTAAGCTGAATTACTGAGGATGTTTTGTATTTAAGCAGCAATGCCTGTGAGAACCACACGCCAGTCAACTGTGCGGGTGTACTTACACTGAAGTGAAAAATCCCACCACGAACAAGCCTCTGCGTCACCCTGGATTTTCCCACCCTGAAGGCCCCAAACATTATTAGCAAACAACATATTCCTAGACTCTGTAAATAGTTATATAGTCGTGCAGGTGGGTAAGACCATGGTAATGCAACTCCTCCAAGGTGGAATGGGATGGGTGGTTAGCAGCCAGTAAATGCCACTTTTTTGTTCCCAGGAGAAAGCAGAGGGAAATCAGGAGGAGTGGGAGACTGGCTGAGGGATTGCGCTCTGGTCACAGCTGGTAGCTGCAGATGGCCGAGGAAAACCGAAGCRGCCATAGGACTGGCTGGAGGAAAACCCTTCCTCCCGGGCCCTCTGCAGCCCATCTTCGGGTGGTTGCTGGCTCGGGGCAGGATCACTGGCAAAACAGAGCAGTGCCAGTAACAGCAAGATGTGCAGGGGCTGTTTGCACAACAGATCGACCTTCCCAACAGAAGCAGGCTGCAAAAATAAAGAACGAAAATTAATTTCAAGAACAAGAGAGACAGATAGCCATATAGTCAGGATCATGTAGGTTTTGTAAACGCATGGTTACTTGTTTCTGGAATTTGAGCAAAATAAACACACACATATCAATGAGCTGTCCCGACATAAAAGAGCATTTTCAGAGGAACAAATATTGGTTATGAACAAGACTTGGGAGTGCTTTCCTGGAATGCACCTGTGCAAATGAGGAGAAAAGGTTAAAAAATCTGTCACCTCTGCTTGAAACTGAAGATTTGTTTCTTGCGTAACTGGAGGGCAGCCACGGAGTGCCTCTGAGGGCTGCAGGCCAGGGCAGGGGGCGAGGTGGGGGAGGCCTTGGGCTGAAATGTTCAGGCCATGCAGAAGGGCCGGAACAAGGGACTGTCCTCGAGGTCCTTCTTCGCCCTGGGGTCGCCCCTCGGCAGCATCAGTGGCAGAATCCTCTGCGACCACCTCTGCTGGTAGCTCCTCTGTCTCTTCTTTTCTTAACTAAAATGGACCTGTCTGTGCAGAGCAGATTTCTCGGAGCAYGGCTCTACCCAGGATGTGCTCATAAAAGACAAAGTATTAATTTGACAGCTAAAAAAGAACAAGTACCATTTGTGAGCTGGCCCAAGCAGCTGCTCTGCCTAATTGTTCTTCGGGAACGCTCTGCCCTGTGTCCTGCGTTACATGCTGAGACCACCTCCCTCTCACCACTGGCTCCAGAAAACCTTGCAGAAGTCTGACACACGAGAAGTGAAGTGGCACCACGCCCAACACGTCAGCAGTGACATGGGAAGCGGATCGAGCAATGAATCTGGGCAGGAAGCAGACCGCTGCTATCTTCCTCCCTCCTCCTCCTCCCCCCTCCAGCCTTCCTCCCTCCTCTGGGGCCTTCAAAAATGAAGAAAACATGATAAGCGCTGAAATACCTATCTGAAAAAGCCACAGAGGGCTATGACCTTCCTAGGATTGATGGCACAACTGTTGCAGACAGAGCAAGTCCAGGCAGCTCCCAGGGAAACCTTTGAGGGATGCCTGACCTGCTTTGTACTTGACCGGACCTCGACCGGGCTGCCAAGTGGCACGGGGCAAGGGAGAGGACCACAAGTACCCACCGAGGTCTGGAACTGGGTCCTGCTGCCACCTCCAAGCACCCCCAGAGGCACCCCGAGCCGAGCCAGCCCCTTCTTTTGGCGTGGGAGCACGTGGGCACAGCACCTAGCGCTGTTCGGCAACACCCAGCCCGAAGCATTCAACAACATTCGTGACGGTGTGAGCTGCCCAGCGGAGGGGACTSGAGGACGGACTGATGCTGGGGACACGCTGGGGCAGGAGGCAGCCCTTCACACCTCCACTAAACCCCGTTACCAGAGGGCTCGTTTTAACAGCCACGTGCGTGCTGCAGAGACCTCACCGCTTCCGAAGCCTCCGCCAGGTGAGTCACCCTTTTTCTTGGAACAACAAAACACATTTACTCAGAACAGTGACGAGGGCCTTTGGTTCCCCCGAGGGAATGTTAATCAGCCTCCTCTTACTGAAAAAGGACCTTTTGTTTTCTAGACCTTACAGTTAAGATTTTCACAGACTGAAAGTGCAAGCCTCCGCAGAAGCCACGCCATGCCCAGGAGCATCKGTGAGAGTCAGAGACAGCCACGAACCGGGCGAGGGAAAGGACGGGCTCCCTCTGTCCCGCATGCATGGCCGCATGCTCTGCGGTGGGGGCTGGCCGGGGTGCCCCGAGCCGACAGATCTGTCTGTGCAGGATGGAATCGAAAAGCAACTGCTACAGCCYGGAGCGTGCCAGAGGCGCGGGTTGGGTTGCAGCAGAGCTCCCCGTATCTGTCTGTACATGCTGGGTGGTGTGAGGACTTCGGCAGCCAGCGAGGGGAAAACCACTGACGTCAACAAAATAGGATGAGGTCCTGCTGCTGCCCTGCACGGGCAAAGCTGAGGTGGCAGCACCAGGTGGCTCCTACAGCCTCCCTCAAGGAATTACCTTGCTTTGGAGGTGGAACACTGAGAAAAAGCCTTTTTTGGCCAGTGCTCTGTGACACTGGTAGTTTACCATGTGCAAACAAGCTACGGACAAGCCCAAAAGAAGACTGGCATCTAGAGGCTGCCTGCCCCAAAGGGCACTGAGGATGTTGTACAGACATTGCTCAGCACATAACGGAGTCTCCTGAGCCACTGCCACCCAGGATGCACATCTTTGATTTCTCTGGGGTGTTTTCTCAGAGGTTGGGGATGTTAAAGCCAGCAAAAGAGCACAGTACAGCTGTCTGCAGCGTGCATCCGCGGCTTGCCTTTTGCTCTCAAAATTGCAAAGAGTTGTTCTTTTCTTAACAGCAAGCCGTTTTCCTGAGGCAGCTTTTAACTGACCATTTATTCCATGGAGGAATAAAAGCCTCCATATTGCTGTGGTGTGTGATGCTGCAGGAGGGCAGGAGCAGGCAGCGCAGGTTGTGCCACGTGGTAGCACCCATCCGTCAGAAGCTGAGACGTCAGGGTCCAAAACTTTCCTTAGAAAGATGCTTCTAGGATCCGCCCCGGATACAACCGTGAACAATCCCACATTGATGTGAGACACTGAATGAATCATGGAGCCACCTGGCCCTCCACCAGAGACGTATTTTAGCCTGTGCCAAGCAACACCATCACCTTGCAGCTAGTCATCACAGACTTGTGTTGGCCCTGGAGGCCATCTCTGTCAGCTGGGTTGTTTGAGGGGGTTCTGCAAGCTGGGGTTCTCAGGTACCAGAGGATCTTCCCAGTGCCTGTGCCAGACACCTCACATTAACTCAAAAAGGACGGCATGGTGCAAAGGCATGTGACCATGGGCTAACAGAAGACCTTCCAGTCCAGGTGTGGAACCATAACATCGTGTTTCCAGAGGAGCAGCGATGCGCCCTCCTCTCTTGCTGCTACAGCCGAGTCTCTGGGAGTCTGTTTCTCTACCCACTAGTCCCCATGCGCTGCCTCAGGCTTTGCTCCCAGCCAGCTGGAGCCAGAACATGGATGGACACCTCCAAGGAGCACGTTAGCAATGGTTCAGTAGGCACTTCCACAGTCCTTCCGTACGTGATCAGTGACACAGGGCTGTGGAGATGCTGCCTGAAAAAAACCACACTTGGAGCCATTCCAGTAACTATCAGCACTAAATCCCAGGGATTTTCAGAGGAGACTGTCCTGGTCACTCCCAGGCTGAGCTGCCTGGCAGTCTCGCCCTGCCCCAGTAAGCCAGAAGCAGTTTCATCATTAAAAACATAAGCTGGTTCAAACTCTCAGCTGGGTGCTGGCTAGCCCAGCGGGAGCTGCAGTGCTGGGTGAAGCCTGCAGAGCTTTTCAGCAAGCAGGGGCTCTCTTGGAGGAGAAATCCTGGAGATGTTTGTGGTTATGTGTGCCCAAAGATACAGAGGCTTCTCCTCTGCAGAGCAAGATCCTAAGGAGTTTGTTTCCCCTTCAGTGCAAAATCCCCAACCATCTAAAAGAAACTTTTCAGTTTGAAAGTGAGTCACTTTGGGAGGGACCCCACAGAGCTCCTCTCACCCGTGCACCCTGACTGCTTGCAGAAGCTCCTTGGCATTTAGGCTCTGGCCTGGATCATGGTCTTCTCAAGTGCCCGCAGAAGCTGGTACCTGCCGTGGCATGTGGCGTACACCGCTCTGCCCTCTGCCAGACCTGCGGATAACCCACCAGTGAGCCACAGGGCCGGGCAGTGGAGAAGCTGCTGGCACAAGCCACTGGAGAAACCAGAGTGTGGCCAGCCATGAGGAATCCCCTCCACTTGCGCAGGGCGAAATCCTGCGGTCAGTTTGGTTGGGCTCAGAGTCAACAGCTCATGTGCTGTGGGTAGTTACAYGCAAGATTTCGGGAAAGACGATTAGTTGGGCTGTTCACTCTGTAACCGCTGTAAAGAAATCCAGTGTGATGGCCCCTAACCCCAGATGGCAGCTGGGCCTGCAGCACGGGTGCGCTGTGCACAGAGCCTGCAGATAGATGGTGCACAGAGCGGAGATGAAGGCATCACACCTGCCTACATGCACGCTTGTCTGAACTCTCAGCAGAAGCATTTCTGCACACTCTGACAGCACTGCAAGAGGAGAGACATTAACCTCTGAGCTATAGCTGTTGACAGCTTTCAACTAAATAATCATGGAAAAGTTTTCTTCTCCAGGGTAAGAGGTTTGCCTGAGGTTTCATAGTGGGTAGAAGAAGAAAAGGAAATGAAATCCAGCTCTTCCCACTCTGCCTGACCAGTGGACTATCCTTCCCACCTCAGAGCTGCATTTTAAACTAATACCACCAATTTTCCCTCTTCCAGGAATGAGACTCCTGCAACCCCAGGGCACGGAACCGTGAAACAGCTTTTGTCTTGGAGCTGGCGTCTTTGTTATCAAGGTGAAGTCAACGAGAACAATTGCTTTCCACACTTGCTTTTCCTCTCCATAATCAGCATTGTTTGCTCATGCTGCAATGCCCCAAGCCAGCAACTGATAGGGATTGGCAATTCAGGTGAATTGCACCCATATTTGTTCAACGGAAAAACCTGTAAACCCCACTGCAGCGGGGGTAGGGAGAGGATTCTGGGCACAGCCAGTGATGTTAATTACAGCTCTTATTGCTAATAGCAGGGGTGAGTAGGAGTGAAAGCAGGGATGGCACAGGAAGGGGAAAGGTAGAGCCAAAGTGTATTGAGGGCCTCCGGATGGGTGCAGCAGCAAAGGGCTAGAGAAGAATAGGCTGATTATTGTGGGTTTACGGGGATAAAGTGGGCAAGAATGGTGAGATAGGTGAGAATCAATCGGAGCTGGAGGGCTGCCAGGGACTGTGAGTGGGACAGGGCTGCGCTGAAGGCGTGCAGCTACCTCTCTCCAGCTGTGCACAGATAGGCACATGCACGTCTCCATCTTACAATGGCTAAAATCCACTGAAATCTGCAGCAGCCTTTGAGGGGCTGAGGATCAAGCGCTCTCGCAGCAGCTGTTCCCAGATCTCCCCTGGCAGAAGAGTTGGGATGTGCTCTCGGGATCCGCTTTCCACACCGAGCCACGTGCTGGGCAGGCACAAAGCACTCAAGTGCTTCCTGGAAAGTGGCATCTTCCCCTCAGATCCCTCGTAGCCTGGGCATGCATCACTGCATCGGGACTTCACAAGGTGCTTGCTTCGCCTTTGTTTGCAGCCCAGGAAGGCAGCCGAACTGCCGGGGTGGGCTTCTGTGTGGGTCACATTCCAGGGGACCCAGAGACAATGAAACCATGGTTTGTCTGATTGGAAGCATTGCAAAGGGCTGACTCACAGCTGCTGACACTTGTCACRCTGAAAGCATTTTGATATTTGTGGAAGGCTGTTCACATTCGCAGTGCAGGGTATAGCAGGGCCAAATGTTCTGCGTGCTTTCTCCATGCCTCAGTCCTGGCCTGCAGTCCCCTTGCCTGACTGCTGCCGAGGCCGCAGGGCTCCTGGACTGGAAAGGCACCTGCCCCGCTCTGCCCATAGTCCCCCCATGGGCTCCAGGCTGGGCCATTTCTCAGTGAGAGAGGCATCTTTTTGTCCTGGCCAAAGCCCTCGATACGAGTCCCGTCCATTCCTGTCCCACACGGTCCTGCAATACTTTCTTTTCAGGCTTTGCCCTTGGCTCAGGGATGCAAAGGGCTCTCCGACTAGGATGGCCAGGCCATGGTAGTAATAACCTGATAGCACAGGCAGCTCACAGCAAAGCACCAGTGCCCCTGAAACCCCCTCTGCAGGGCAAGCAAATGCCCGTCAGACACCACTTTATTAAAAAACTCTTGGTTTTGATGTAGGGAAAACCATCGCTCCTTCTCTTTCAAGTCCTTGCCTCTGCTATTGTCCAAGTCTGCAGGAAAAGGAAGAAGAGGCCCCTGCGGTTCCTTCCTGCATGGAGACAGGGCTGCCTGCGGACAGGGCAGGTTCGGTGGGGCTGCTCTGTGTGCGCCTGGCTCCTCTCCACGCCGGAGCTGCACTGCGAGCAGGCTCCAGCCTCCGGGACTGCCACGACAACACCTTTCACCAGTGCTAAATTCACTTCAAGGCTAAAGGAAAGGAAGCTGCTAATGGACTCTAATGGAGTTGTGGCGATTCTCCTGGGAGGCAGACAAGCTGTCCTGAAGAGAGAAAAAGCGGTGAGCAGATCACTAGCGCTTCCATGGTTGGTCTGGCTGTCACTCTCAGACATCCCCTGGGGGTCACAGCTTCAACAAATTATAACGGAGGAAGATTTGCAACTCCAGGCGTGACCACCAAGGCAGGTAGGATGGGAAATCTGGGTGTCAGTGCCACCACTTTGGAGGACGTGGGGTATCTCACGTTCTGCCTCGCCAGCATCACGATTCTGCCAGATAACACCGGCATCTTCCTCTGCAGAGCAGCTCTTTGGTGAGACTCCCTGCTGGAGATGGATCCTGGCAGCAGGGATGAGTCTGACCCATGTGTCAGGCATGATGTGCTGGCCTCTTTAATTTTTATTTTGCCATTAGGAATTTTCAGCGCTTTTCTCATGACACTGACAAAAATGTGTCATGGGAAAACAGAACAAACTAAAAAGAGATGCTCAGCATTTACAAGAACAAGATGGTTTGCCTCTGGTTTTGTTTGTTTCCCTGCGTGTTTGTGAATTAGCAGTTGCTTGCTTGCCCGTGTTCTCCCTCTCCCTCCTGCCCCTAACTGTGGATAACCCATGATTTTACAGCTCGCCAGCCGCAGCACAAGGAAAGGATCAGCTCCTAGACCTCGGCCAAGAAACGAACGGCTCCAAACTACAGTGCCCTTCTAGTGCACTGCATGCAGGTCATGGTCTATTTATTGATTCATTTTAATACCAGAAGTGCTGCATTACTACTTCCTTCCCTGTTAATTCAAGTGCCACGGTTCTGTGCTGCAGTTTGTGCCAGCAAAACAGGCATGAGAATGAGCTCATGACATTGGAAATACATGCCCAGCTCGAGGCTCTGCTCACACTTCCAAGCATCACCTCGGACTTACTTCTCTCCCTCTGTAACATACACTTAGAGCTTGGCTCTCATTTCCAAAGGGCCTTGAGACCCTCAAAAGGTACTAGAGAAATGTAAAGCCTGGCTCTCCCACCTTGTTTCCTAGCTGGGCTTTCCCACCGCGTTGTTCACGGTTTGCAGAAATGGAAATCACGCCTCAGTGGCCACTGTCAGGACACACGGAGCCAGGATTTATATGGTGCAAGTCTGCGTTTAAAAGAGAAGACGCCGACTGCTGCCAAGAATGTGTTGTTTCTGGATGTCTTGGGCATTATCTGACTCCCTGCAGCAGCAGTGAGAGGGGAGGTTGTAACAACGTCTGCTTGGGAGGCATGAGGACATTCAAGCATCAAACCGAGCTTTTAGACCCTTTAAAAAAATAATGAAGGGCACCATGCCGTTCCACTTAAACCAGAATAAGATGACACACAGCTCGGAGAAAGACTTAGAAACTTTTTTGGGAAATAATACAGGGAAGAAAACACATAAAAGGCTAATTAGAGCTCGATCTCTCTGGCACGCTGCAGCTCCCTCATCTTTCTGCTGGGCTCGGCTTCCCAGCAGACCTCTTCTGCAACAGCGGATTGATTTCATTTGCCCTTTGTGCTCATTTCGGGTCTACCGCAGGTTCAGGGGTGCGAGAAATCCGGTGGTCTCCTGTTGCCCTCCAGTGGCCGCGGCTCACGGCAGACCCAGGGCGGAGACAGCCGGCGGGAATCGCGCTGCTCACCTGGCCGGCCCGGGTAGGACGGTAATTTCCCCCTGGCGTTTAATATGCGGCTAATGAACACGCGGCTAATGAACACGCGGCTAACCCTCCCCAAACGAGTGCAGATGCTGCTGCTTTCTCACTCTGCTCCCCCGCGTTTCCCAGTTCGGGAGAAGGCCGAGGCTGCGTGCGACGACAGCCAGCTCTGCTCCGTCGTGCCTCCTCCCGCGCTGCTGCAGGACGCGCTGTTCCTGCATCTCCGCGTGTGCCCTTCACAGTTCCAGTTTTGGAATGGGAATACCTTGATTTTTAAAGCTTTTTCTTCTATTTTTTCTTTCAGATTCTTTCTAGGTTGGGCCAGGAGACCAGTATGCAGTAGTTCTAGGATGGCRGCATTTTTCCTATTTATTAGAGCTTTGCATTTGTGCTGTGCCTCCCTTCGAGTGCACAGCATCTATTGCGCCGTAAGGGCAACAGCAGCACAAAGAACCAGGTGCCATTCTTCCAGCCGACGCTTCCCTCAGCACTGACGAAGCCCAGCGTAGAGCTTCCCTTCAACACACCAGGTCACACTACTTTATTTTGTTTTTCCTGACCAACTGTCTCCTGTGTTTTCTCAGAGATGATAAAGACCTCCTAGATTAAATCTTACTTGGCAGCCCTGCTTACTAAAGCATTGATCCCTGTGACCTGATACACAGATAATGGCATTACTACAAATCCAATACCGTGTTATCCAGCCCATCACAGGAGAGCAGCTCAGAGCACAGCTCTCACCACTTCGGTCGGCCAGACAGGAGGTGCCCTGTGTGACCTCCCCCGCAACGCTGCGGACACCATGTTCCCACTACCAACCCCATTTTCCTTCACAACGCCCCTTTCGAGGTGTTTTTGAGTTCCCTCCGCGTGACCACGTCGCTTGCGGTGCTGCGCACCGCTTCACAACCCGAGCTGCGAGGGCAGCGCTGTCTGTAACTGTTTGTCACCCACGTGGGCCCACTGGACACCCAGCACCCTCAGCGGGGAAGGGCGGCCACCGCAGGCACAGACGGGCCAGCGGCCACCACCGGCAGCCCTGAGCAGTCAGAAACCTCCAGTACCCCCAAAGGCCCTGGCACCCCGGCTGCCTGCGCTGCACCCAGGCCCCACGAGAAGCCAAGGCCGCCGTGGCGGGGGCCGGCCGGGCCCTGCTCGCAGCGCTGGGGGCAGCAGGCCCGCCTCCCTGCCACCGCCCTCGGCCCCTTCCCGCCATTTCCCCTCAGCGGCGCCGGACACGCCCTTTAAAGCCCCCACGGCCCGGCCGCCCCCACCCCCCCGGGCTGCTCCAAGCCGCGGGGGTGGCGGGGCCCCTCGCGCCGCTCCGACCGCGGACGGATGGCGCGGCGTTCCCGCCTGCCCCCCCCCCACCGCGGGGCGGGAGTGGTCAGGCCTGGTCACGTGGCCCGTCCCAGTGGGCGGGCTGC
>JAYKAV010003465.1:1334443-1354589 GCA_035582835.1 Phoebastria nigripes
CCGTCTGCGCGCGGCGTGCGCAGGCGCGGGCGGGGGAGGTGGCACCGGTGCGCGCGCGCGACTGCACCCGTGTGTGCCCGTGCGCGCGCGCGCTGGTGTCTGAAACGTGGGCACGTGGGAGCGCACAGGTGCGTGCACGTGGGGCGCACGTGATCGCACGTGTTCGCGCGCGTGCGCCGGTGCTTGATGGCACGCGCGTGCGTGCGGCTGCAGGCGTCGGTGCGCGTGCAGGGAGCGCGCGCGTGCGGCCCCGCCTGGGACGGCGCGGGCGGGCGCTGGGCGCGTGAGGGGGGGCGCGGGGAGCGTGTGGGGGCGTCCCCTTCCCCTCCCCGCCCCGCGTTTTGGCTACCCCGGCCTTTGCGATCCGCCGTGGCGCAGGGCGGCTGGGGGCCGCGACACCGAGCGGGGCTGGGGCGCGAGCAGCCCCACGGCGCTGCCCCAGAGGCAGCCCTCCGGCGCTGGCCGCGCAGAGGCCGGCCGGGGGAGGCTGGGGTGGGTGCTGCCTTCCTGGGGCGTCCGGTCAGCCACCTCTGGAGGCGTTCGTCAAAGCGGCTGCGTCGCCGGTTCGTGCCTCCGTTCGCCCCCAACCGCCTGTGCCCCCGCGGGCGCGCTCTGCCCCACGCACGCGTGCTCGTCCCTCGCTGTCGGGCGCCGGGCCCTCGGCACGGGGAGCGCTCCCGGCTCGCCTGGCTGCGGCACAGCCACCTCCTGCGGAATGTGCGGACTTGCGCGCGGGAAGGGTTAGGCACGTTGTTGTGGCTTAGATGGGGTGAAATCCATCAGCTGCTTCTCGCGGCAGGAACGGTGTGGGCTCGCGGGGCTGGGCGTCTGCTCTGCCTTTTGTGGGAAAGGGGGTGACGCGCCGTCCCGGCGGTGTCACTTGGGTGGGCTGCGCCGAGTCTGGTAAGCTTCGTGCGCTCATCGCCTGAGATGCCGCGGGGAGGATGCAATGAGAGGACGATGCTGATCGGGTGTCGATGGGATCTCGACCTGCCTGGTGGTATTTGGCATGGCATCCCCGGCTGTGGGTTTGCAAGCCCTTCCCAGAAAAGCAATGAGAAACCTTGCGCCGCAGAGCTCAGCAGCCTCCTAACTGCCTGGAGGGTGTTTATTTTTGTCGTTAAAAGGCAAGCATGTGTTTCTCTTCTATCCTGCTACTTCTACAACTGCCTACTGGGGATTTTAAATTATTTTTATTATTTTATATTTCATTTATGTCTGGAGGCTCTTTCATGCTAGAGTCTGAACAAACACATAGTCTTTCCTACTGAGTTTACAATCTAGGCAGACAATGGATGAGAAAAATTAAGTGCTAATGGCCCCGTTTTATAGCTTGGGAATTGAGACCTGCTGTTTCTCAGTGTTTGGTCTAGGATCATGCGGGGAATGTGTAGGCAAGCTGGGAAGGGAACCAGATCCCAAGCTTCTCTTTGTGCTGAGGCATTCAGGCTGCTGTTTCTTCAGAGCCTGTGATGAAGAAGTGATCAGGACTCATCGAAACGGGGATGAATTGGTTCACAAAGCCACGCCATGCCAAGTGCTCTGCTCAGGAAAGCGAGCCCCAAGGGTGGAGGCAGAGCATGGAGTAGGAAAGCTTAGGAAGGCACCAGAGTGCCTGGAAGGCTGGTGCCAGGTCAGGGGTGTTGACAGAAGCCCTGGTACAGCTTGGCTTTGCGCTGCTGGCCAGAGCCTGTCAAACCTGGAACCAATGCTTTTAAATGTTTACTTTGCAGGGAAAGCTCACGGATGTGCATTGTGCAGAAGCAGCACAGCAGCGGAGAGTGCTTCATCTGGGAGAGGAGACTCCAGAAAATGGGAGTGTGGCAGGTAAGAGATGGGATGACCTTCTCCTGAAGGTCTTCAGCATCCCTGCATTTGCTAACAGTGTCAGGAATCGTGTAAGGATTACCTTTACTGAAATGAAGCTGTGGGAGCAGGTTAGAGTCTTTCTGCAGCTAGAAGAAGAGCAGGGCAGAGACAAACAGGGTCACGCCACTCCCTGCTGCCAACCCACTGAAGTCCTGTTGTCTCAACAACTTGCAGCGCCTGTGCTCGCACCTGGGTGCTTGACTGACATCAGTGACAAAGTCCACATTTCCTGAGCGGCGGTAGGACTCACGCTTAAAATGTGACCTTGGCTGCTCTACGGGCAGACCTAGCGTAACCCTCAAAGGACGGCGCTGGTCTGTCCTACCGTAGCAGAGCCTGGTGAACAAACAAGCTATCATTGTATTTATCATTGTATCACTAATTTTTTGGGGGTCTGCTTGGACATTTTTTAGAAAATAGCAAGAATTCCTTGCCTCTTGCACATATCCTAGTTTTTAATGGTCTTTGGAAAATGTCTAGCAAAACATCTTTAAGGCCAAAAAAGGGTGTCTGATTCCTTATCTGTTGCACGCATTCTGGTTTGCGGGGGAGAAGCGAGTTGGCAGCATCTCAGAGAACAAAATATTGAAGTGTTTTTGTAAGGGGGTGTGGGGAAACTTTCCTTGATAACAGATTTTATGTCACTGTATGTTTATTTCTTTAAGGTTTGGGTGGGTGGAGTGTGGGCTGTGGGCTGTATCCCTTTCAGGTAAAAGCCATCTGCATAGGTGGAGCAATCTTTGTTGTTTTTGTTCATTTAACTTCTGCAGAAAGCCACAAAGAAAGGACTTCTTTTCTATGCAAACAGGGGAAAGARGCATTAGCGGAGCCAACCCACATGGAGCCAGGGAGGTTTCAGTTTGCAGTAAGCGTGTTTGAAGGTGAAATGGAGGTAGCGACTTCTGCTGCCAGTTACATTTCAGAGCCCTGCGATGCACCCTCTGATGGTTTGGCTGGTGGAGCCCCTCCACAGATGAGAAGGGTGGCATCTCACAGGGCCTCTTCTGAGAGTGAGCGCTGGAAACGTGTCAGGTGGAGGAGTTCTGAAGTATGTGTTGAAAGCAGCAATTGCCCCAGTGTTAGCCTCCATTAAACAAAAAAAGCACACAAAGTTAAATTATGCCTCATGCATATTGGAGGAACATGGAAGTGTAGGCTTCACGGGAAGAGCCTCTAAGGGGTTTGGCCACCCCCCCCGAAATAAGTGGCTGAAATAAGCATGTTTCTCCACTATGTGAGAAATAGTCTAATTCTGTAAGTTTTCATGTGCATTTTTGCTGACAAATACATAAATTGCTCCGTAACATAATGCCAACAATTTGTTAGTGTGGTGGGGTTTTAGGGAAATAGAAACTCTCTAGCAGTTAGCACAGGTACTGTCTGCTGTGGAAATTTCTGTTCTAACTTCTGCCAGCTGTGGCTTTCCTACGGTGCAAAATTTACACCTCTGCTAAGTTTGTTCTCACCTGCGTAACAGTGAGTAAGTCTTTGAGTCATCAGGCGAGGCCTTGGCTGAAATGACAGGGTTTTTTCTTGGTTCATCTACAAGAGCTTGGAAGCTAAGGCTGTCCACTGTTTTGTAGTGACCGGGAAGCAGCGCGGGGCTCGAGGAATTTGGCTCGTTGTGGGGTTTTGTAGAAGTTGCGGTTATGCTCAAGCAACTGGTTTTCACAGGGCTGCTGCCAAAGTGCAGGTTCTGGCGCTGCACGTGACAGCAGAAATTGGACTCTTCACGGGTTAGATCGGGGAGTGATTAAAAATCAGAATGAGGCCTCGTGGGGAAAAATGCGCATTTGTAAAGTTCACTTTAAAAAAGCTGCTTTCTTCAGCGGCCTGAAAAATCACAGCTCCCATGCTCGGGAAGGGGCTGCCCTCCGCTCACGCTGCGGCTCACGCAGCTGAACTCCTAAGCAGCTGCAGCGTGGTTTCCCGCAGGGTCATAAGTGGTAGGAGGTGACTGGAAAAGGCTATTTATGTTTTTCAAAGTTGTCTAGGAAATTTGGGTACAAAGTTAGTGGAAGGTGATACATGGAAGATGTCATTTTAATGGGAAGATGTGAGAAATGTTATGAAGTTTAGCATTTAAAAGGGATTATTGAAATCACATGGAAAAGGCATGGGCAGTCTGATTCAGAGGTAGCAATAAAGTGAATCAAAGCCATTTTAAAATTGCTTCCAGTATACATAAATTAAACCAAACTAAAATGACTCTACTTTTTAGCCTGATTGCCCACAGAGGACTTTAACATGATTCAACTAATACTATTTGAACCCACGCCTTTATTTCAGGCGTAAGTTTTCCTGAGTTTTTCCCGGAGTCCCGGCTCGGTGGGCGCAGGGTGGAGCGTCTGCGGTGGAGCATTTCTCAGCCTTTCCCACATGGTGTCAGCATCTCTCAACGAGAGGGCTGTGGTTGGTCCTGTCGCTTGCAGATTTACCCAGGCCGTAACCAGAGATCAGAGGTTTGGCTGGGAGCCTTCTCCCAAGAAGAGCGTGCTTTTTCATCTCCTGGGTGACTGAAGGCAAGAGGAGAGGAGAGCGGCTCGGAGGGAAGGACGCGGAGGAGATCATGTCCCTGGTCTCTTCAGAAATCTCAGCTTTCTGTCTCCGCTCTCTGCTGGTTACTGGTGCTGTGTGATGACCGCAGCCAAAAGGGGGCTGTGACCGTGGTCTTGTTCTGGATGTGCCGTGGGTCACTTGGAGCCTGGGGAGGTTGCCAGTGCATTGTGAGAGTGCCTTCTGTTACCTATCTTTGCATATAATCTATATTTTTTGTCTTCAGATAGCTTCCCCTTGAGGGAAGGAGAAGGAAGTGTTTTCATCTTGGTTACCAGTCACTGAAGCTTCATTTCCTAGTGTGTTTCAGGCCACGTGCCGTGACCGACAAACTTGATGCATGTCTGGAGGAGGAAACGCCTTGTGAGGAAAGACTCCTTTTGTATTACTGATTATAAAGGGAATTAATTTCCAAGCTGAAGGTTACCGTTATTGCTTGGCAAGGAGATACCTCCCTCCTTCCCAGAGGGCCGTACAGAATCTGTAAGGCATGGCCAGTTGGTAGGGCCATGAGGTGTCTCGGACACATCCAGGCTCCCCTCTGCTTCCACTTCTCCTGCCCCTCTCCCACCGCATGTGTTTTGCGTGGCTGGAGGGAAGGTGTGGTGTTACTCATGTGCAACGCGTCTGAGACACGGCTGGGTTTTGACTGCTCCTAGCCAGCTGGCTAGAGCGTGATCCTGAGGGAGAAAGACTAAACCTCCCCGGGGAGACGTTACCACCGCAGTGTCAGTCAGCGGGTTGTGGAACAGGGAGCTGTCTGCTCGGGGTGAGCTCGTGCAGACCAGGTCGTGATGCCCTGCGTGCTCCCTGCCRTAGCTGAGGAGCAGGTCCCTGGGGTGGGCATGTACCAGAAGCCCGACGTCCCCAGGGAGGAGCCGCTCTTCTGCAGAACTGGTGTCTCGCTAGTCCATCGTCTCCATGTGCTCTTGCCCTCTTGTGCAGGAGCGGCAGTGGCCCTGCTGCTGGGGCAGGTGTCACGCGTGGCAGGATTGCTGTGCAGCACGGCTGCGGTGCTGCAGGACGATGCTCCTCCATCTCCTCAGGCGCAGGGCGAGCCGGCGTGGTGGGTGCATGTCCAACAGCTGCAGCCCTCGTAATGCCCCAAACAGGATGCCCAGCTGAGGAGGCGGGCTCTGGCAGCGTTTCAGGTCTTGCTTGTGATGGTGTGGAGACCTTTTCTGTTGTTTGTTATCTGCAGCACGCTTCAAAACAGTCTCCACGTCTCCGGCTGCACGCCTCTCGGCTGTTTGTTAGGTTGTGCAGGCAGCACTGGCGCGTGAGGTGTTGCTCATTTGTAGATGGGTGTGGAGGCCTGCCAGAAGCTGCTGGCAATAAAGACATTTTGATGAGTCTCGTAAGGATCTGGTTACTTGCCAGGTCTGCTGCAATCCCACCTAAAGCCTGGTGGAAGCCACATCTGTTGGGGTACAGCTCTGTGACGTTCAGTGACTCTCACCCTCTGCATGCAGCCAGGTCATGAAGTTTGAGCAGAAGCACTGTAGCTACCTGTGACCCTCTGGCAAGGCAGACGAGAACCAACTGCGAACGTGTTAACCTCTTCAAAGGAGTCTTGTGCAACTCCCTGTTGAAGAGCAGGGCTGAGCTGCAGAGTGGCAATTGCTGCTGGCTGTGTTAGTCATCCAGAAAGAGACTTGTTTTTCCTTCTCCCCCTCCCCGCCCTGGCACAGGGGTAGAGATTCTTTCTCACTGCTTGGTGTGGCCAAAACTTAGAAGAAACGTGTTATCTCCAAGAGAATCAGTCAACTCTCCCCTAAAAACATGAGCTTCTATTTGTGCAGCTCCGGCGGTGAGATTTTGCTCCGGTGGTGTTGAATTTTGCTGTGATATCCCCCGGAGTCTGAAACCAGTTCTGCTGGGAGACGTCTGCAAACGTGAACATGTGTGTGCGTTCACACCGCCTTCCACCTTAACGTTCGCATGTAGATGGTGATTCCCTGATAATAAGATGCAAAGCGATGGGTTTACTACAGAAACCTGCAAGGTTGCGCTGACTCCCTGCACTAGTTACACCAATAAACCCGAGAGAGCAGAGGCCTTTGTACCCACCAGTCGCCATCTGCAGTAGGGTAGTGTGCTCCTGCTGCAGGGGAGAATATTTACTCTACTTTTCTTGTAATTAAAATTGGTAAACCAGAATGCCTAAATTTCTAGACCACAAGAAGGCCCGTGGGATCAGGATCTGAGGAAGTCACCAGTGATATCTTGGTCAGACAAAGGTTTTTTGGATGTCCAACTCAGCACCTTCATGTTCAGACAGTTGGGTGGGAAATAGGTTGCCTTTGTTGGGTGTGTGAAATGTAAAAGCTCCAGTGTCTCTTGGAAATGAAGGCTTGAAGGAATCTTTGGAAAAGGCACTTTGACTCATGAGTCACTTCTGCTTGTGAAGATTTTATTTTTTACTACCTGGTTAGTTAAGAGCATTTTAAGAGCACCTTTTTCCTTCTCTGGAGCATTCAGCCAGTTGGAGTTTGGTCGTCACATGAGTGTAAACCAGGATATTGTCCCAGAGGAGCGCAGCTTTTGAATTTTACGCGGCTGCGTAGCCTTCAGGACAGGTGGGGACTGAAAAGTAGCTGCATTTGTCACCATCCTGTCACTGCACGGGGCTTCTGCAGCAGTTTTGGGATTCTTCAAGCCTCAACAGACACCTACATGAAATCCATCTGCTCTTGTTGCAAAGCCAATAAAACTCTCAGGGGAGTTCACACTCCTTCCTGTGTTTTTTCAGAAGTACACTTGGTTGCATGTATATCGCCATTGGGATTTTACCTCCTCTCCCCTCTCATGTTGCATAACATGAAGAATTTCATACCAACTCCCAAGGTAATGCAGAGGCTTTTCATGAAAGTTCCTGTTGCTTTCAGTGGATTTTAGACCATGCTCCTAGTTAATGAAGAAGGAACTAGAATTGATGGGAGAAGTTCTGATTTTGGTACAGGGCGGTGTGTGCAGAATCCTGGAAGGCCTTTTGGAGTATTTATTGCACTGGAAATTATTTGGTCTTTTCGTCTCCTGCAGGATGATTCTAGACATTAGAATTGACCTTCAGTCACAGAGATTTCCCAATAAAGCACATGATCCACTCAAGAATTAGGGTTTTGTGCAACAGTGCTCATCAGCAAAGAAAGGAAAGTAAGTATCTGCTTACTATCTTATTTTAGACAATTGAATTAAAAAAACAAAGCAGCAGGAAGGGAAGTTAGTGTTTCGGTTCCTGCAAGCTGAAGATTTGCATGGGTTCAGCAATGACAAGTACATAAGATCATGCCTATATTGGCTTTGCATCTGCCATGCATGTGGTAAAGGTGAACCAAAAGTCTCCGTACTTGTTAAGACCTGAATAAGATTTTTTGTAACGAGCTGTGGCAGTGACAGGTGTTTGTTTAATATCAAGAAGATTTGACTCCCTGCTTGGGTAGTAGTCTTAGCTCTGTGAAGAACTGGGGTCTTACTGAAAGACAAAGGTGAAAAATAACTTTCAATGCAGCTGGAAGATAGGTTAGCCTGCTGCCCAGAGCTGTGCATGTGCATGCTTGAAAACTTGCAATTTATACAAAACCTAAACACGTGAGGTCTACTTTTTTGTTTCAATGAGCAGGAAGGCTCCCATACATGGTAGTAGTAACAGAGCTAAGTACTCCTATCGGTACTTTTGCAGAGTGACATTTTATCTCTGTTTTAGCGCTGGGGAAGAAGTGCAGGATTGACTCGGGTCACTGAGGAGCAGAGCTAGGGGTACAACCCATATTTTCTAAGTCTCGTCTCAAGTTTTAACCATTGTATCAGACTGAGCTTCCTTTCCTCTTACAGTACCACTACGGGAAACGTGCAAACTGTGAAGCTACCTTGGCCATGTATCCTTTGGGCAGAATCGCTCAGTGCCAGCCTGGAGGTTTGTGCCAGCATAAAGGGGCATTCAAGCAGGAAAAGGCCTGGTAGAGAGCAAATATTGCTAGGTAATCCTTTTTTTCTCTAGGCAGCTGCCTTCTTTTTTTCATCTTCTTCCATCTTTCTCATTCTTACCTTTTTGTGCTGTGCATTCGGCTATTAATACAGGTCACCACAAGGAATAAACTGCCCATTTTGGGAAGTGTGTTTAAGAAGAACTCAGCAAAACCCTGTTAAGATCCTATCCCTTTGCGTATCTTCTGTTTTTATGGTCAGCCATATCCGAAGCTACAGGGTTATTTGTTATGTTACACGTCCATTCTCTTCTCTTTTCCAGCCCCCCGAAGCACACTCTCACCACACCAGGGGCTGTAAGGAGGTCTAGCAGTGGATTGCGCTGCCGTCACTAAATGCAGCGCGATGCTGTTTATCTAGTCATTTTTCCTTATATTCCCACTGCATGTTCTTGTCCCGTCCTTTGTGCCAACAGTAGGCTCTGAGCTGGTCCTGCCTTCTACTCCATAAAAAGTCTCTGCTTTTCAGTCTGGTCAGGCCCTTTGATCTACTTGCTTTGAGGTCATGAAGCTGCTTGTGATGGTACAAACAAGGGGCAGCTGAGGTCTCAGCTGACTTAAGTTTCCCCAGATCCATCTTACAGTGGCTCAGGTAGGAGGGGAGAAATCCCCTGGTGTGGAGAGAAAACCCACTGCTGGCCCCTTGGGGGAGAGGTGGCCCCAGGCAAGGCAGCTCTGCTGACAAGCTGGGCAGGAAGATAGTTGGCCGTGCAGGAAGTTCTTCCCCGAGATCTGACACCTCCACCCCCAGAAGAGGAGTTTAGGTTGTTTTTCCATGTAAAACAAGACATGGGGAGAGGAAACCATAGCCCACTCTCAGCTATTCTGATTGTTGCAGAGTGCCACCACCCTTCCTCATCACCCACGTGCATTATTTTTAGGGTTTGTTTGCCTCACTTAACTCCAGCTCATTCTTTCTTAGGGTGACAAGCTCATTCTTTCTTAGGGTGACARGGACTTCCCTCCCGCAGCTACCCAGGTGGCACATCAGAAACCACAGCCGTGCCTGGAGAAGCTTCCCGTTCACTGTCGTATTAATCAGTTCATTCACCAGCAAGTGATGGGAAGCAGCGCCTGGGACAGCACGAGATGGGAGAGGACAAACCAGTGCTTGCTCTGAGATAGATGAGAGCAACTGCATTTGTGAGGCCTCATTCCGGTTTTCCTTCCCCTAATTCCAGTTCACCTCCTGCCCAGCCCAGATCCATTTGGCACTGAGGGCTTTTAAATCGTAACTTAAAAATACACACTAGCACACCTGCATAGATAAAGAACTGGCAGGGAAAGAGAAATGATTAGCAGCGATACTTTATTCGGAGCAATGCGGAGTCCAGGGCTTCTGAGCGATGAAGAGGTTTCCCACAATGACTTGGAGAAGGGGTTGCAGGAACCACCTGGAGTCTGCGTGGCTGTGACTAGGTGGTAGATGTCTTTCCTGCTTTTGATGTAGTTTATTGCAGACCAGTGGCCCCTTTCTGTAACGAGGGCCAGGCTTTTTTAATTAACTTTTTAAAGAAGATTTAAAACTGAGATTGGTCCCAGTCCCCTAGTGAACTGTAACAGGAAACTTCGTTCTCTGTCTTGCTGATGAAAGGTACTAAAATGGGTTAAATCCATCCTAGAAATGCACCTTTTTTCTMTAACAGGTTCTGTGTGATTTGGCTGGGATATTTGTGGCCTTGGATGGTTGCTTGGTGGGCTGAGTTTTACTGGCTTAAATTAGGGTTCTAAGTTGGAGTCTCTGTTTTCTTAAAATTCAGGAACTTTGCTGTTTAAAAGCTTGGTTCACAGTCACCTCTGAGAAGCACAGGGAACTGTTAAAAGCCTGGCAGTTTTCTGCAAATCCCCAGTTCTGTTTCATGTTTTGTGTGCTCTAGTTCAGAGCTCCTGTTTCAGCAGGCTGCATCTCTTGCACAAATGAGCTCCTTGGACTCAGGGCAGTTGAGACTTCTGACCTAGTTGTGGTAAGTGAGACCTAATGTTTATTTAAGGAGCCTTGGGCTTAGACTGTTATTATCTAGAGTTGTGTTTTGGTGCCGTGGTCTTGAGATGCTCCTCATCGCTGCTTGAACCTCTGGGCCGGATGCTGAAACTAGCCTAATATTTTCTCTCTAGGGAGAAAGCATGAGAAACATGTATTGTTTAGTGAARGCAGAAATGGTCCTTAGTTTTGGCACTAAAACGTCAAGCTTCACGTCTCCTGGTTTTCTTTGAGGTTCCTTCCTCTTTGATTCCATGGTTGCAATTATAAGACACTTTTTGTAAAGGATATTGATCGTCCCTGTGTGCCTTGAGGCATAAATTAACTGGGGAGGTCAGGAAGAAATGTTCTGTGCACGTTAATCATGCCACATTAGCCTGTTTGAGTTGCAGAGCTGGATTAGATAGACAGCTCATCTCAACTAGCATGGAAATTGCCGCTCTTACYTTGTAGGTAGGTGTTCTAGCCACCAGAGCTGTGGTCGCTGCCTCTCCCTGTGAGCAATTTGCACAGTGATATGGTATTTCATTACTGACTTTTTTAAATTTAAAAGTGAACAATAAAATGTTACAATATAAAGGCTTTTCACATAAACATTGATAAGTAGCCATCAGGTATATCCAGTAGTGGAACAGTGTTAAGGCAGTTGGGTTAATAGTTAAAATAAAGACTACTACTTCATCTGTTGATGACTTGTTTACTGTATAATTTGTCAACAGATGAAGTAAACCATTTTTTCCTACTTAGTTTATTTTACACGCTCTTTTTCCTGCAGGGCAGTACTGATATGAAGCTAGGTTGATCAACAAACAGCTCTTGACAGAACCAGAAGGATATGATACAAACTATTACGATACATACAAGATACGTCCTATGGAGGAAATACAATGGAAAAACAAAGGTTTGTTTTTTTTTTTTTAAATTGTTATAATTTATTTTCCACAAATAGCAAAATACAGTCAGTTTTCAGATTTCAGTGTGGAATCTCAAGTTAGGATCTTAGGCCAATGTTAACATGATTCATCTAAATAAGTGGCAAACCTGTTCTGTCGGTTAAGTTTAAAATTGTTGAGGAGGCACCAGATGCAGCTGTCCCAGATGATGCTTTTAGTATTTCATTTGTATGGAAGCAGCTGCATGTTTTCCTATTTAGAATACATCTAGTTGATAAAGACCTGAAGACTTCTCAGTCTGTAGAAGGGGAATGGCTTTTATCAAACAGGAGACAAGTACAATTGCATGTTTTGGTGAAGCAATTTTCCTTGCTAGAATAAGTTAGGTGAATGTATCTTGCATAAAAAGTTTTAGTTMAAGCAGTGTATTTTCAGGGTACATTCATGTACATATTTAACTTTTTCTCTGTAAAGCAGCTTTACATGTATGAATATACATTAAGAATATATTGTTACTGATGAAGAAAACTAAAAAGACCCTGTATTTTGGGTATTCCTTGCTCTGGAAAAGTTCTCGTTAGCTGAGTGTCTTGCCCGAGTAAGGACTGTAGGAACAAACCAAGAACAAATGACTACTCAGTGTCAGTTGTAACCCCTCATTTTGTATGATAGAGAAGCAGCACTTCTGTACACGTTACGTGGGCATTATAAAAGAAAATGCGTTAAACAGTTGGATGGGATTGTACTTCAGCATAGACAGGTAATGCGGAGCAGAACGTGCTTTCTTCCTGAATCCCAGCTCTTGGCAAAATCCCATACCCCAGAGCCAAATGGTTTATAAAGAAGAACTTACTTAATTATGATGGCAGCCAGCTGTATAACTGGCAACATTGTCTCAAAACCAGCTAATTGAATTCTTTCCTTGGAAGGTTGATTTTCTTCTCATCTCTCTAAAGCAGTGTTTTTCAACCTGTGATCCAGAGAGTTCCCTGTATCACTCCTAATGGATCCACGTGGTACTGAAAAAAGTATAAATGTCTCTTTAGTAAGTGTGTTTTGCTCTGTATGCACACTGGAACATGCCTTACAGTTTTCCACAAAACTGTTGAACTGCTGCTCTGGAGGGTGAGGCTGCGCACCTCGGCTGAGTTAGCCCGCTCCTGCCCAGCACCAAGAGCGGTTCCTGGCCAAGACCTTTCGCCATTGACGTCTGGCTCTGGGGAGAGCTGTGCGCTGTGGGGATTAGAGCACGCAAGTCAGTAACAGATGCACAAACAATYGCGGCAGCTCCTCCCCGGTTGACATTCAGATGTGCCGTGACAGCAGTTCCCAGGGTATTCATCTGTTGGTAGGAATCTTCGTTCTTCTAGTAAATGCACCAACTGGCATTACATTCTGGGCTTCTTTTCAAGGTCTTATTTTACATGACAATAATCTGTTGTTCAGCTTCCATGTTCCTTTCAAGTACGTGACCCTGGCAGTAATCTTCAACACGTGACTGTCCTTTGTGTTTAAATCAAACCACAGTGAATGGCATCTTTATTAGCACTGACAGTATGAATGCAAAACACATTTTCAATAGCTTATAAGTGAAATACATATCTGACTTAAAAGCCAGCTGCTGAAGTCCTCCTAGAAAGACACGTTGACTGGGTATGGAGAAGAAAACCCGCATTCTTGTTTATCGCTTGAGGTCAGCAAGCAGTAGCACAGAAGGCCCCCACGCGTATGTGAAAAATCAGCAGGCTGTGTCCACAGCAGCYGATAAAGCTAGGTACAAGCAAGCTTCAGATACTGGCAGACAGAAGTGGTTGGACCATGGGCACAACTATATGCTGAATTTGAGAGTTTTGCCTTAAGAAATGCAAACGGATTTGCCCTTTAAAATTCTGAGGGTTCTGGCACCAGTCCACTAAAACACATGCTTTATATCAAGCAAGTGAGTAAACAGTCTCACAGCATGTCAGGAGTAAGGATGACATTGGGACAGGCTGAATGGCTGAGTGGTCAAAATATACTTTAAGCACCTGGCTGGATTGGTGCAGAAGTATCTGTTTCTTGGTTTAAGTTTGTATGCTTGGTGATTGGAAAGACATTGGTTATTTGGAGCTTGTAACTAATTTGTCTTCATGCAAAAGGTTTGAATCTAAACTGTGCTAGCTACCCCTGCACCAGCCCTTGTGCAGGCAGATGCCCTCTCAGAAGCTAAAGGAGACTTTATTTTCAGAATGGAGCAGCATTTCTAAAGAATTCAAGTCCATGTTGGAATGGAGTAACTTGTGCTCCTTAGGATGCACCTTCTTTATAGGTGAAACAGCAGATACAGGCAGAAGTGAAGTGGAATTTGTACTTTTCCTGACAAATGTATGAGTTGCCACAATAATATACATAAGTTCAATAGCTTTGTATATGATATGTATGGATTTAGTATTAGTTATGGAAATTTCTCACTTTTCATGGGGGAAGGCAGAACAGAGAGTTGCATCCTAGGATACTTCACAGCTTATGTTGCATATTGGATTAAGCTTGGAGGCTGAGGCTGCTGGTGCTGTTTAGTCTTGAAGACTGAGTCAGTGCAGCAGGGATCATTTTTGTGGGTATGGAAGAGCAATAGGTAGTCTTGCTAAAAGCAACATTCGAAGCAAGGACAATGCTTTTGGAAGTTCAGCTCTAAACCAAGCAATTCCGTTGCACAAACGTCCGTTTCTCTTGGTATTTGTTGCTTTTAGGGAAAATGTTCTATTTTGAGCATTTCTCATTTTGACTAGGAAAGACTAAAATAAAGGTGAAATGGCATGATAAATTCTAGACTCACCGGTCTTCCTCTCCCTTGCTTTTCTATTAGTCACAACTTTATTGAAGTCTTTCCATCCATGGGAGTATTGGCTAGCAGTGATGGTTGCCTGAAATATGGGGAGGCTCCTGGGTTTCCCTCTTACAGCTGCCTTTCCTACAGTAGTGGCAGGTCTCGCTCTACCAGTAATTCAGAATAGAGGATGTGTACAAAACTACTCCAGCCTTCAGCTTGGTCAAAGCCTGCCTGGAGCTCGGCTCATGGGGAGAAGGTAGTGGTTGTCTCTGTCTCCATGGCAAAGGAAAACCTCTTGCTCTCGCGGCAGGTGGACAGCTGCCAGAGGCGCTCCTGGCTCAGGCAGCCCAGCTCCTTCAGAAGCTTGAAGAGGTCGTTGCGGAATTTGACGCCGATGAAGGCATAGAGGAAAGGATTGAGGCAGCATCGGAAGCAGGCCAGAGTGTAGGTCACGTCATCCGCAACGTCAAGCTTCTTGCTCTCCTCACATGAGCTTGTGTGGTTGAAGGCTGAGATGGTCTTGGCCAGCATGACGCCGTTGTAGGGCAGCTGGAAGACAACGAAGACAATTACCACGGCGATGATGACCTTGATGGCTTTATTCTTCTCGAAGTTGCGGGCCTGGAGTAATGTTTTGATGATAATGAGGTAGCAGACAGACATGACCAGTAGGGGCAATAAGAAGCCAAAAATCATTTGGGACACTATGATGCCAGTGTTGAAGATCTGCAGGTCATTAGTGATGATGGAACAACGGGGATGGCTGGTTGAGCTATTTATACCACTGTGAACCAGCTCAGGGATTGAGAGGATGAAGGCCAGGAGCCAAATGAGGATGCATGTGACCTTGCTAATGAATATCATCCGGGGACGGAAGCGGTGGGCCGAGGCAGCCTGAACGATGGCAAAGTACCTGTCGATGCTGATGGACAGGAGGAGCAGCATCCCACTGAAGAAACTCATTTTGCAGATGCAATAGACAGCTTTGCAGGCAAACTCCCCAAAAAGCCAGTGCATGGCTGCACTTGTGGCCCAGAAGGGGAGGGTCAGCAGGAAGAGGATGTCTGCCAGAGCCAGGTTCAGCAAATAGATGTCTGTCATGGTCTTGAGCCTCTTGAAGTAGATGTAGGTGAGCATCACCAGCCCGTTCCCCAGCAGCCCTGTGAAGCAGATGAGGGAGTACATGGCTGGGAGGAAGGCAGCGCGGAAGTTACGGACTTCCTCCTTCTCGCACAGGATCTCGAACATGGTGTAGTCGACGGTGGTGTTGGAGTCGTAGTCATCGGTGACGTTGTTCCCGGTGCAGAGCTAGAACAGGGAAGAAAAGAGTGTATTGGGACAGGTACTGTGCCCTTCTGTGGCTGTGTCAGGAAGGGAGCCTGGTGCTGGCCCGTGAAGCAGGCAGGAGTRCCCAGCCGCAGAGAAGTCCCAGGGGGTTCCCAAGCATTGGCTCATGCCAACATCATGAACAGAGTTGGCAAGGTCTCGTGTCTGAAAACATTTCCCATAAGTATGTGGGGTTTGGGGTTTTTTGGGGGCTCAGAGTGGGAGTTCCACAAGAAATGTTTAGTGCTCAGCCAAAGTAACACCTGCAACCTCTCAAATATGTGGCTGCTTTCCAGAATGTTTCAGGACCCACATACAGCTGTATGTATGTAGTCAGCTGTCGGATAAAATGGGAAAAATAATACATCCTTCAGCGTTCTCCTTCTCTCAGCAGGGATGACGTTTCCTCTTGACTGACTCCACTCGTTAGGCATTTTCTAACTTCAGTATTCCCTCCCTTCTCCCATCTGAGATATTCCTGTTGGTCACGTCCCCTTCTCACTTGTGACAGTGCTAGAAGAGGGCTGCAGTGGTTGTGTTTGTAACCGGCAGCAGCCTGGCACAGTGAGTGCCGGCATCCTCCTGGGCTTCCTGGTCCTGCGGCTGCCCCGTCCCCCCAGCGAGGGGTGAGCCCGCCGAGCAGCTGAAGCAGCGCTGYGAGCAAAGGAAGACAAAGCCAGAGCCTCCCCGGGCTGCTTTGTCTGCTAAATTAATGGAGGCATCAATGAGACCGTGAGGAAACACAGCGAGTGAAGCAGGAAACTGTTACCGTGCTGGCGTGGACACGTTGCCAGTGTCTCATTCAGGCCCCTGCCCCTGATTTTAAGTTCTGATTATTCTTGTTTCATCTTCCTACACTGCCATAACCTACAGGGCAGAGTGAGCTTGTGGTATCTGTGCCCTGCATTTTTTGTGACTTATTAGTCTCCAGTACCTTCTCTCCATTGCACAGAGATGAAAGGTTTCCCCTGGATACCTCTGCCTGTTATCACTGAATATCTTAGTGCGCTCTCCATCTCGGGCAGGCTTGGCTTTCACCACATCCTGCCTGCTATCTGGAGGCATGCCACCAGAAGTGAAAGGGAAAAGAAACAGGCTGCAAAACTCTCCCTGCTCTGCTGAGCCTCTCGGAGAGCCTGAGCTGGGGGCCATGGCGTGGCAGAGGCCACTCCTGCGGTTGCGGGAGCGCGAGTGCTGGGGTCAGGCTGGTGGTTCGGGAGCAGGTCTCGGCACAGCTCGGTGCTTTGGGTTCTCCTTCCCGCTTCAGATTTACTCTGAGCAGGAACAGGCGGAGGAAGATGCTGAACTCTTCCTCCTTGGGCACGTCAGCTCTTCAACACTGACCTCAGATAAAGCCCAGCACTTTGACCAGGTATTTGTGAAGAGCGATGAGCTGGCTCTTCACTCAGCGTAGGATGCTCTTGTCTTTCCTGAAAATGCTCATTTTGGTGCTAGAAGGGGACTTGGTTCTAACAGTCCAGGCCATCTTAAAATCACAGTGTATGTCATTGTTTCTGCTCTCTCTTTGTTTTCGTTCCTTTTGTTTGTTTTTCCTCTGGCTTCCAGCACTGCTCTGCTCTCTCACCGCCCACCTCTGGATCCTTAGTGTGAGCAGCCGTGTCCCCACACATCTCTGCGAGGCTGTGGGTGGCTGCTTTTTGCCTGTCAAAGTTTTCGAGATCTCGCTTTACCCACAACACAAATGCAGCTGGATTTCAACAATGTTGTTTTTAACATCTTACCTGAAGAATTAGAGGAAGGCTGAAAACAAGGGTGACCTTTAACTGCTTGCCTAGAGAAGAAGGAGACACTGTGTTAGTGTTAGCAGTTGAGTGGGGGTTTCCACATGATGCTGACTTTGAAAAAAGCAGTGGTAGCATACTTGACCATGGCATTCTCAACACTGCAAAGCTCCCCACAGCTGGGTAAACTAAAACCTGATGAAGATGCTAACAAGATAACCCAGGGCACATAACAAGTTACTGTCAGAGCACAGATTAAGTCTTGGGAGTCTGGCCCCTCCAGCTTCATCTGTAAAAAATCTGATAGCTAAGGACAGTTAACTCATGCACAGTGTACCCATTTTTCTTTTATATGTTCCCCCCCCCCCCTACAGACAGTCAGCAGCCTGTCTCCTGTGCCTTGTTCTGAGCTGTGAGGGTGTAGCATACTCAACCCATGTAAAAACAAACAGCTGTGAGTGCAATAAATTTGGCCCAGCTGTTCCCTCACAGTGTGGTGACTGGACTGCAGAACAGGAAAGCGCTGCTCCCTGCAGGATATACATAACTGAAGCTGGCTGAAATTTACTGCTTGTCTCTAAATGTCAGAATTGGCTTCTGCTGCTTTTGGATGTGGAGATACAGGATGCTGACAGCTGGGAGGAAAAATTAAGTTCAGAGCCAGATGTGATAATGGTGAGAGCAATCTCAGACAAACAGTTCTTCCTGCTGTGGTTAGCAGAAGCATAGAGGCCAGTGAAAGCTTTCTCTTTGCTCTATTTAAAGCACGTACCAGCATCTACCTCAGGCAGTTGCGACTGAAAGTTGCCCAAGCTAGAAGGTGATAAGGCAACTGTGAGAAAGCCCTTGCCTCTGCTCTGGCACGAGCAGAAGATGTGTCCTTCCTTGAGAGAGAGTTGGCATCGGCTGTTTTGAGCATCATGCTGCTCATCCTAGGATGTCTCTCTAGGCACTGGCTAGTTCCCTGCGCTGCAGCCCCTCGCTTCCCTGCTGATTATCTGGTCCAGGATCACTGAGCAAGGCTGGGGCAGAGGCAGGAGATGCCTTTGGCTTCAGCTGCCTGTTTCTTTTAGGGAGTATGGTTTTCTCCCTGTGGATAAGCCTGTTCATAAATTTGGCCGATTCCTTTGCCCCGCTTGTGCTTAGCAGTCTGTTGTACACAGGTCTGTTCTATTTCTTTGCACCCTTCCCTGCTCTGCCAGTCTCCTGTTCAGGTATTGCACTGGACCAGGATGATGAACTTCCACTGCTTCAGGTAACTGCAACCGTTTTGCCAGTATCCCCACTTTAAGTCACATGCAAGAGCATCATTAATAACAGAAATAGTTACTTTGGCATCTGTGATGGGAGATGCTTGTTTATATCACCCACAGTGAGAGCTCCTCAGCCACATGTGAAAACTCATACTTCTGATCCCCAGAGCCTGTATGTGAGCTTCCCACTATGTCTCATAGAAATTTGTGCCTYGCCTTCCTCCCTTATTTTCATCTTTTATACTCGTGCAGCTGGGTGCTTATTTATGTTCATACACCCCTCGCCTTCTCTGAATCCTCCTGGGGGAATCTCAGAAGTGTAGTAGTGCATCATTAGTGCAGTTTACAGTCAGGAGTGGAGTATGCCAAGGTTGGGCTTGAGGAGTAAGGGGGGAGGCTTGGCTAAATGCTTCTGTCTGTATTTTCTGTGTGTCCCATGGCTTTCACTCTGACCAGTCCCAGACTGCAGGAAGAGGTTTGGTGGGCATGTGGTGTAGCCATCTCTCCCTTCAAGGTGCTGATCTAACTTTTGCATATTACACACAGCAAATACACTAAAAGCCCAAACCACTTAAACCTGCTGGGTGAATTTAAGCAAGCCTGGACTGTAATTGCCCTCCCTGCCTGGGACACAGGCATGGGGTCCTTGACCTCTGCAAAAATACCCCAGCCATTGGAGTCATCAGTCTTCTGTTCCAGCTTCTTGATAGCCTGGTTTCCAGGGGACTCCTGGAGTTGGTGCTTATGTCTGCCTGTGCCTGTTGATGGATAATAATTACCTGAGCTGGCCCATCTCAACCACAGCGGGCAGGGGCTGAGGCCTCAAAGGCAATTAACTTCCTAGAGGCTGCATAAAAAGGAGGCAGAGGAGAATGAGCTACTCCAGCCCACAGAGGAAGGGCACCAACCTGAATCCGACTCCCTCAGTGCGTTGCTCTCAGCATTGCGTGGTTTGTATTTTTTGGTTGTCTCATGCCAGGGGCACGGTGCCGCCTAGTGCCAGGCTGATGCACCAGCACGGCCAGCCCAGGGCACTTGCCCCTAAGCATGGTACCCTCTTCCTCTTTTTTTTTTTTTCTTTTTTTTTTTTTTTTTTTTTTTTTTTTTTTTTTTTTTTTTTTTTTTTTTTTTTGCAACTCCCCTTCCTGCCCCAGGACCAGTCCAGCTCTTACTTAATCTGAAAAGTCCTGAGCACGCAACCCTGGTGAGTTGCTGTTCTTTTCTTTTTTTTCTTAACGCACTGTGACGTGTCTAACAAAATAGGACTGATAAAGTGACTCAACTAACGATCCTGAAACAGTTCAGCTAAGTATCATTCCTTTGAAGATCTTCACACTTTTTTTTTCCTCTTGGTTGCTGTTTCAAGTGTCTTAAATGTCAAATGATTTTTCAATATAAAAAAAAAAAAAAGCTTGCACTACTTCGTCCCCTCTTTCTGTCCTCCCCCCCACCTCAGTTTATGCATTTGCAAAGGCATGAGGCAGTGCAGCCTTGTGGTCCTCCCCCACAAATTTCTTGAGCAAGTCCCTGTGTCACCAGTTTCGGGCAGACTGGATGAAACTCATTTCTGCCTGCTGTGCTCTTAGGGGTCGGGGGGGGAGAGAGGAGCAGAAGCAAATGAGTTGCAGAGAGGAAATGAGACATGCTCTGGAGTTTAATAGGCAATTTTAGGTAGCTTGCTTTTGTTTTGTTTTTGTGTTTTGTGTTGTGTGGTTTTTTTTTTTTTTTTTT
>JAYKAV010003465.1:1354604-1385451 GCA_035582835.1 Phoebastria nigripes
CCCCCCCCCAAAAAGTCCCCTGAAACAGTTGAACTAGAAACCTCATTTATAAAAAGACAACAAAACCCCATTACAGCAAATGAGTCAGACATGTTATAAAGCCCCACATCAGTCCCCATGCCCCTCAGCTGGTGATGCACTGGTTTGCTGCAGTCCTCAAAAGCATGCTCCTGTCCTGCAGGCCCTGGGAAAAGGTGGAAAGGAGAATTGCTCCATGCAAGTGAAAGAGGGAAGGGGTCTGCTCTCCCCTGCTGATGGCAGGGCATGGGGGAGAGGGGACAGCAGCCCATCACTTTTGAAAATCCTCCTCCATAGAGTAAGCACAAGGGGTGGGATTCATCCCACTGAACTGTAGCCCTTGATGTCTGATTAGGTGTTCAGGCTCCTTCCGTAGCAAAGGGAAAGAGGTGTTTTTAGGGCATGGTTCAACTGCCATGGGGTAGGCATCTGGGGTGCAGTTCACTCCATGGTATGGCAGAAGAGTTGGTGGGTAAGTTTGGACAGATGAATCCCATCCTGTTTATCTGAACCTCCCTCAGCATCAGCAGCCAATCTTAAGTAAGATAAAAGAAGCCGTAGTAGTAGCAGTGAATCCCCCCAGGTATGCCCAGAAAAGCTTCTGACAGCAAGAAATATTTCATAGCAGAAAGTCTACTCAGAAGAGGAAAGAGGAGTGGGAACACAACCATGTAGGATGGTTAAAGCTGGACAAAATCCTGCAGAACGAAGCACTAGGTCAGCTCCTACCCAAGCAGGTCAGGCTCTAACAGAGGCCAGCGTGGAGCAGCAGCTGCTCACCTCTGCTGGTGCTGAGGAGTGCACAAAGGGAAAAGCAAGAGTCAGGAATGCTTTAGGGAGTATTGGCAAAGCCAAGCAAACCTGCTCTGGCTAAACCCTTGTGGTGAAGGAGTATTTTTCTGTTGGCCAGAACTGCAAAGCAAAAGTTTCAGTCTCAAGCACCTTAGCACATGTGTAGGCAGTAACGTACTGTTTATATCTTTAAACATGTACTGGTTTCTGGTGCCTCTTCATCATCAGTATAGCAGGCTTTTGGGGAAAGAACCGGATATTTCTTGAGAAAAACTAATCATACTTAAATGATATAATGACTATTGGCAGTTAAGAGCTCAGAGCCTGTTCTCCCCCTCCTTTCCCCTCTGCTTCTCACAACTGGCAGAAGAAAGATACCATCATCTCAGGAGTGAACAAACCCACTGAAACCAAGTCATGCTTTTATTTCATGTGTTCATACATCTGTTACAGAAGAAAGTTAATAATTATCTGCTCCCACCCCTTTTAGGAAATTGTGAATCAAAAGACAAGATAAGCAAGTTAAAACATTCATTCTTAAGTGAGGCAATCATGTTTCCTACATAACTGTTTAAAAAAAAAAAAAGCATACTGCTGTGCATCTTCTAGTGCTGTGAAATATTTCTTTCAGAAATTCCTCTGAAATACAATAGTATGACAAAAAACCCAAAGCAGGAAAATTGTCATACTCTTCTTGTCAGGTTCTCACTAATTCTTTGTTTTTCCTGTCATAATTAACCTTTACCAATTAGCTAAAGTCAGAGTAACAGCTGTCCCCCCAAATACTGAACCCCTTAAAACAAGACACCTACAAAGCACCTGCATGATGTTGCAGAGGCCTGATGTGTGGTGAACAGGTCCAGCTGGGTTATGATTTGTTGGTTTGGATGCAGGGATTCCAAAATTTAGGGATTTCCTAAGCTGTTGATTGCTAGAAGTCACAAGGATGCATCCATGAGAAGCCTCAGTCTGCCCCTTCCCTGCCTCTGCCTGCTGGGTCCTATGGGACCCAGTCCCTCCAGCTCACACCCCAGAGGAGCATTCTGCTTTTCCCCACTGTCACTGCGGACCCTGAGCTCCCCCTTCCTAACTCAGCGCAGAGTTCGGCACCAGCTGCACTGTACGTGGCTTCACATTCAGACACTGCACGTGGAATGCCCCTCTGCTTAATCCAGAAATCACTGCAGACCTTCCAAGAGGAGAAATCCCTGCCTGGAAATCAGGACTAGTTTGAAGGCTGAAGCAGCGAACAAAGATACAAAAAGAAGTGGTTATTTTCCCAGCTGTACCAGACTAGCTCTCTGTGTGATTTTGCATGAGTCACTTTTAAGTTTTTGCATCTTAATTTCTTCAGAAAAGGAGAGGGCAGTAATCCCCATTCTTGTGCTACAGTCTGAGGCACCTATAGGGAATTGGGTGCTCAAATCTCAGTGTATTCACAGACTGGCTCTGGTTCTGTCTGCAGCACTTCACACAGGACATCTACACCTCCCAGCCCAGGGAAGCCTCTCACATCCCAGTTAATTTAAAGCTTTGATTTGAAAATGTCACAGAGAAAAGGCAGACACCTCCCATTCCATCCTGTTACAAAGCTTAATTCATTACACCTGGAACAAGGCTTTAATGGGATAAACTCTGTGGCTACTGTCCCATCCCTCTCACCATCCCTATTACAGCTCTGACCATGCTCTCTGGCACAGAGCAGTATTGCTTGTACTGTAAACCCAGTTTGGTTAATCTGGTTATAAACTMATTTACCCACCTGAGCTATTGCATTTGTCCCTCTTCCCTGCACCTCCCTCAGTCACACTAGGATTAGTGTTTCCAAATATTTGAGCAATAAAAAAAAATAAAAACAAGTAAAAGAGAAATAAATCATGCAGTCTTAGAGGAGAGAAGAGCCTGCATCTTATCTGCCACATCTCCRACCCACAGTGCCATTCCCCTCCTCCAGCCACCCACCTACTCAAGCTCCTGGAAGTTGGTGCCTGCAGAGCCCTGGCTGTGAAAGAACAATAACAACTGGCAAAAGAAAGTCTGAAACTTTCAGCAAGAAACAGAAACAAACTGTCTTGTGCCTCCTGGGCTAATGGGATGTCATGTGCCAAGGAGAAGATGCTTCTCTTGCTTACTTGCTCTTCTCTGTGTGCTTCGTGATGGGGTAATCCATAGGAATACAGACCCGTACAAGTGCACTGACTCAGGGCTGTTCCAGCGCTGAGCAAACGCAAAACCGTAATTTTTTGCAGCAAAGTTTTGTTGCTGCAGTGAAGATCTTCATTAATAGAAACAATTTGCATAAGACTAGAGAGACATAGCCAACAATAAACTCAGATATGCTTGCTCCTAATTCCTTGATTTATTCACTGAATTAAAATATTGCCAAGGAGATGGCATTCTCTCTCTTTTTTTTTTTTTTTAATTAAGAACATGGAAGAAAAGGAGCTCTTCTCACATAATTTGTACATTTGCTTTGGGATGGAGCAGCCCCTTGAAATCGCCTCCAAGCCTTTTTTTTTTTTGTGTATTTGTTTCTGGAGTAATTGATTTGAGTTCTTTGAGCTTGTAAAAGAGAACTTTGCCTTTTTTTTTTTTTAAATACTAAATAGGAGGGAGATGAAAGCCTTTTTTACTGTTTAAATACTCTGTTAGAAGTGCTTCATCCCTGCRTCATAGGGCATGAATTTGGGCATTATTAATAAAGCTGAAGGCAAAGCCAGAGGCTGCAGAACAGGTACTCACCACCATCCATGGTCTTGTTTCAAACAGAGATGAAGTCACAAGGTTAGCAAGAGCATCGTATGTTCCAGCGCAGCCTCGACACGCCGCAGCTCCTGCCAGAGACCCTCTTTGGGAAACTCTGTCTTTTATACTTCCTGCACCTCTGCAAGAAGCTCTTGACACATCCTGGCGTCACTGACATTTAGTAGACCCTCCTCCTTATGCTTTCACAGTACAGGAAAGTTGTGCTGTGTGCCACACTGCCTTCAGACACTGGGGTGTTCAGGTGCTTCCTCAGCATGCGCAGCTGAGGGCTGCACACACGCACTTTTTACTGAGACTCAGTAAAACGAAGTGGGTTCTGCTTTTGCACTGACACATGAGAAATTGTCAATGGTGAAGGGACAAGAGGAGAGAGTCTCCTTTCTTGTTATCGCTCCTCTCCACAGCAGGTCCTGCTTCATCTGCCAGAGCATCCACCAGAACCCAGTGCTGTAGGAAACGGAGGATTCCCATCTCCTCTGCCAGACCCTTTCTGGGGAAGGTGTTCAATTACCACAGGAAAAACCTCAGTGTGCAGGACTGCCAGTGGCTGGCATCCCTTTGCCCTTCTCCCACATGCTAGCAGCATCCTCTCTAGATTATCAGCAGCTCAAGCGAGTAAGTGGGCTTCCCCCCCTCTTTCTGCTTTTGGGTGTTCACGTGTTACCATCTGCTGAGTATCAGCATGCACCATCTTCCTCAAAGGTTTTGCACTTTTGCGGTCCCAGACCTTCCCCACCATCACGTTGCTGCAGAAGTTTCAGACCTCAGGATGTGGCCCTGGGAGGACCTGCAGCACTGTCAGCTCTGGTCCCTGCCTTGGCAGGGAGTCACTTCATCCGATCCTGTTCCTAAATGGATTGGCTTCAATACAAATCAGTGGCTTTTGTTTTGTGGCTGTCCAAGGTGGATCCCTGCTCTTGGAACAGACTCCTCTAATGGGTAGAAACATCACCAGCTCCTCATGAGGTCACTTTCCTTCCAAGGTGACTCAAAAGTATTCACTTTGGCATCTTGTCCTCTGCATCTTCTTTCAACATGTCAATGCTGTTACTGCAGCTGCGACAGATGGAAAAATAAAGCATCACAGATGGATCCCAGACAGAGCTCACAACCCCTAACAGGTTCAAAAGCACGTGGCACTTTGGGGCTTATCCTGGAGTTATGCATGCAGGTAACCTGCTCAGTGCTGGAGGAGGGTGAAGCAGCTCAGGATGGACCTGAACGAGCCAGTTCACTGAGCAGGGAACTTCCAAAAACAGGCAGAAAGACCTGTCTTGTGGGAGAGAGAGAACACAACTCGGGCAATGTTTATGGGGCTGGGAGACATCTAAAAAGGCACTGTTCTGCTTCAGCAAATTGAAATAAAGGAAAACCTATCCTACCTATGTTGCATTTAGGCTAATTTAGAGATAATATATTTACTCTGCATCAGACAAATAACTGTGTAATTAAATAGCTATTATAAAAGGCATCTGTGCCAGGCAGGCACTGTCTGGCTCTCATGAATCACTGTCCTTTTCAGGGTAATCTGATCAGTGTCTTACTCAATTATCTGACCATTATATGGGATACATATTACAAGGAGCAGATAAGTTGCCTTAAATGAGTTGATGAGTTACGTCAACACCAGCACCTCAGCCCTGCTGCTCATATAACCTTCAGAGACAGAATCCAGCTCACTGCAAGTGCCTTCAGCCGGCATCCAAGCAGAAATCATTTTGCRAATGATGCCCTTCCCAAACGTTAAAACACTACGACCAGTGAACGTTCAGTAGTCCGCGGCTCTTGGGAAAAGTAAACACTTTCCGCTGTTGGGGAGAGCGGGTTTGTTTCCCTCTAGCATAGTTTAGCACTGGAAGATCTGAAGATTTTCTAGTGTTAAAAAAGCCAACATTACAGTGGGATGTTTCTGTTTAAATTATTTTAAGTTAATGAAATGGCTAACCACAGCCAAAACAGGACTTCAGTAGAATTTGAGTACATATAAGAGTCCGATCCTAAAACTACTGATCACTGGCTGCCTTGCCTTTAACACCAGCTACTTCAAAGTGAAGCCAAATGTTTCACTCCCTAGCTCTCTCAAGCCCAAATTAAATATACCTGAAGTCAAGGATCCTGTGGATGGTCTCAGATCCTACGTAAACACCCATCCGCAGTTTCAGACCCCCCTTAGACATTGCGCCCGCCCAGCTGTCACTTAAAAACCTTCTCAGTGTTTCCCTGTCCATAGGCCGGTGCCACTGTGGTTCTGATCCCATGCTGGGGTACTTAACGTGCAGGATGCTGGGGCTTGAAGGCTATCAGTGTTTTTCTCTGGCTTCACAGAAGGCGACCTGCACTTTCCTTAGCACTCTCTAAGCACGCATCACTGGCTTTTCAGCACACTTGCTTTTGACTTACCTCAGTAGGCAAGTGCAGTTCCCATCTCTGCAACTCTATTTATTGCTCTGTTTTCCTTTTGTTCATCAATTATCCAAGCAGGTACGCTGCCTTTGAGAGTTTTATCTTTTAACCACTTCCGCCAAGAAGGACTAGAGATGAAAGACTTCTCTCAGGTACAGGAAGAATACTTAGAAATGGGGGGTGTAAAGCCTTTAAACGTAGTTATGGTGCTGTCTGTGGGAGTGGTGGGTAGGTAGAGATAAGCATGATCGCCTAGCTTTGCTCTGTACTCACACCGCTACCGGAGAGAGGGGAAGAGGCTGTAAGGCAGCATCTCAGTGAATCCATCCCCAGATCCGTGGTGGCTGAAGCCGAAGACGACGAGAGAAGGGAGGCAGGCAGATGGTTTGCAGTTTGTTTTCTGCACATACTCCCAAGCTTTAGCTTCAGAGTTTTGGTACATGCCAAGTTGTCTGTTGTCAGAGCCAATTCAAGCAAATTGTTTTCCTTAAAAAAGGATGGGAGTATTTTAAAATAAACAGTTTACTATGTCCTTATGACACTGAGTCTTCTTGTACAGTCATGTTTGTACCTAGGGAGTTCTCCAAACATTCATTAAAGCTCTGCTTAATTTGATTGTGTATATTTGCAGTCTATTTCATGCCTTAGTGATTCTGTCTCTTTGACATACTCCCTTTAACACGTGCGCCCCACAAGCTATCTTTTACAAAAATGTGATCCTGTGTGAACAAACATACCACACTTCTCAACAGTGCCAGGCCTGATCTATGCCCAAGAGAGCCACACTGTGCTGTTTGCTCACTAGAACACATTTGTTACCCTAAAGTTCAATTAATTATTAAAAAAAAAAAAAATCAAGTTACCAGGTATTTTCAGTCTCATGTTAGAACCTAGGTTACTCTGCTCACCCCCACTGCAAGAAGCATGGAAATCAGTGATTAAAATTTGTTGCCCAGGTTGCAGTGCTAGAGCTGGATCGCAGTTGTTCATCAATACAGCTTCTCAAAAGAAAACGCAGTTCCTAATAAATTCCACAGGAAGTTAGCTCAGAAAGAAAGATTTCAGTTCAGGTTGGTTCCACTTGAACTGAAACATTGAATTTGCTGAACTGAATTGAAACATGTAATCTTGAATTGATCTGACATTAAATTGCAACTCATTCAGCAATGAACTATCTCATGGGAATTCGGTTCCTGTATTTCACATCTATATCCTGTGTGTAAAATTGGACTTCTTGCAGTCTCTCCTTCAGCTCCAAGTCACACGGACGTCCGAAGGCGGAAAGGATCCTGGTGCCTCACAGGAGGTGGTGCCTGGCCAGCACGTGCAGGCTGTATGATCTTAGAAAGCAGAACTCGTAAGGCTCTACCGCGCTTTAGCAAGCTGTAATTCATTCTGAGAAAAGCACAACACAAGAATTTGAATTCAAAGCCTTCCCGTATTTTCCACTAATTTGGCTTTAAGTGAATTGAGGTGAAAATAGACTTTGAAATACCAGTTTTTCAGCAGGTGGAGAGTCCATGCAGCTGCAGCCAGCTCTGCCCACGCCTGCACAAGAACCCCCCGCACCGCTTCAGGGGTCGGCTCACATAGTGCCGAGAGGGGCACGAGCAGCTTCAGGTAGGCAAACTGACATTACTGCAGGCCAGCTTCAGGCTGAGCACTGAGGAAGGTTTTGCATACAAGTAAGAAGGTTTTGCATCAGTTCAAATGCGGGTATCGCAGGTCCCTTGCAATCTGCTGACCTGTCCTTCTCTTCCCTGCACCCTGCCACAGGACAAGACAGCATGGAGCACCRAAAGAAACGCCAGCTACGTCCCCCTGCTCTCACCTCTGTTTGTTCTGTCTTTCGCTGACCTAAACCTCCAGGAAGGGTTTCTCCCCTTTGCTGTAGGAAGCCAGACTTGCCCAGACAGAAGCATTGGTGAGTTAAGGGTGAACCTTACTCAACGCCCACTTCCCAGTAACGTCCCTTCTCTTACGTCAAGGAGGGACCGCGATGTCTCCTCTGCTGTTTTGCTGTGCCCAGCAATGCCAAACCAAGACACTCGGGATCTCCCACCTCCAGTTTTGCCTCCTGCCCAAACACCCCTCCCAGCTCTTGAGCTACTGAGCTGGCATTTGGGAGGCATGCAGGGAAAGTTCATGTCTTGAAGTCAGCAGGTTTACTCTGGGGGGGGGGGGGGGGCTTTGACACAGTCATTCCTCAGGCAAACAAAATAGCAGAAGTGAAATTATAAGTAAATTCCTGACATTAAGAGTGGTACCAAGCTGGGATTCCTCACCGAGAGAAGTTCTTAGAGCGGTTGTAGGGGATGCCCTGAAAAAAAAAAAAAGTCTCATGACTGATCTCACTGTGAGGTTAGTAAAAGATCCTTATCCTCCCAACAGAGGAAGTAATCTGCGCAGCTGGCAGGCTCCTATCAGGGACACGCAGTTGCCCACGTTGCCTGTTGGTCAGCCACGGGAGGGAAGGGCACGCGCTTGGCGTCACTGGGAATTCACCTTCTTCGTGCCTGTGTCACATCACAGGTGATGGCCTCTCTCTCCAGTTCTTTTCTGGAGAAAAAAAAAAAAAAAAAAAAAAAGAAAAAAAAAAAAAAAAAAAAAAAGGCGCATTTTTACCAGATTGGCATCTGCTCTGCACTAAAGCAACTTCCTCAACCTGCAGTCCAGGAATTGAGCTGTGACGAGGGAAACGTACCCAGAGACACAAGTGGGGAGAGGTCAGGTTGGCAGAAATACAGACGCTCTGCTTGCCGCTGCTGAGGTGCAGAGGACAAGCCAGGAAATCGGCCACTGACCGCGAGTGCTGCTGTCCCTCCGTCCCCTCAGCCCTCAGGTCAGGGCTGGGTGGCTGCCTGTGAGATCTGCTCCGTTTTGTTTGCCCACGTTACCAGGTCCGTTTGTATACGGAGGGGCCTGTGATGAACAAACGGATCCTTTCTGGCCTGAACTACCATGAAAGAGACAGTGGTCACCCCAGAACGACAGGTGGGGAAAGGAGAGAAGACAAGAAATAGGAAGAAAAATTCCTGGGACATTACAGGAACGGTGCTGGGGAGGGCGCGTGACTGCTGGCTGCGTCTAGAGAGGGTTTTGAAGCTTTCCCTGTACTTCGCACAAGTGGGCAAACTGCTGGGAAGTTCCCACAGGATATCAAACGCTAGCAAGCAATGAATTGTTTAGGGAGATAGAGAGCATTATGTCTCTTAGAAGAATTGAGGGTTAAAGGGTCTGCTGACCACACAGCAAGCATCCTTCCTGTGAGCCTATGTTACCATATTCAAAAGGTGTAAGACTCAACACCAATCCCCTGCGGTCTTTGAAACAAGACTGGATGTAGAAACAGAGAATAATCCCATCAGTGGTTTCTCCAAGAAGAGCTCATCCAGTCTTCTCTATCACAGATCTGACTTCATCCCTGGGCTTAAAAAACAATAATAATAAAAAAATCATACTGCGATTTTTCACTTGGTTTCTGTTGTTACTGTCACTCTTTCTGGTTTGGCTTCCCCCCCCCCCTCCGCTCTGGAATTGGTGCCAGGATTAAAATGGCTTTTTCTTGCCTTTTTAATAGAATCGAGTGAAAAAAAGCAAATTGAAACTAGCTGTTTACAGAAATTACAGACTTTTATAACTCACAAGTGAAGCTGTACGTGATAACTTACAACAAAATAAGACATCAGCCCAGTAACTGCAAAACCACTTCAAAAAACCCCCTGAAGACCGTGAAAAAAAGCATCAAAGTGAAAGAAGGGAACTGAGAACAAAAACAGTGAGATACAGACCTAAACCAGAGCAGGATCCATGCTTTCAAGCCTAGTCTAGTAGCTGATCTCCGCTTGGTTATCCGTACAAATCCCACTGGGGAGAGATCTGCAAGAATCACTGTCGATAGTACTCTGCATACATAGGGGAGACGTCAAATCCAGGAATCAAAGCACTTGATTAAGCATTCGGAACCTTGATCAAGTGTTGCAGGCTCCTTCAAGGCACAAACAGTTATGGCTGCAATCAGTCAGAGGCGAAACCGGGACTCGCTGGGCGCCTGCCCGGGAGAACGGCGTGCAGTTACAGCTCCTTCGTCTAACGTGATGGAACACCACACATCCGCAGTACAGCGATTGCCATTTATATCCAAGGTGCCCAGAGAGCTTAAAGCTGATTTCTATCCTCTGCTGAAGTTGTACCAGCATCTCTTACAGCACTCACACCTGCATTTCTGTCTAGGTAGGAGTCACTGAGAACAGACAGCAAGGCCAGGGTTCAAATCCAGCATTCCCTGCTCTCCATCTCTAACTGCGAGAGGAACTTACTGACCACCACATGCGCCTGACCCCTTTCTTGACAGGAAGCAATTTAGCAGTAGTGCCGCATACGTTACACAAGTATTGAATTCAAGATGTGGAGCATTACACGCAGTTCAGTGGAGGAGCTACTGCGAGGCAATGCTAACAGGCTGAAGATGGTTTCTGCTCAAGGTGAGATCCAAAACAATACCAAAAACCACGTTCTAGCTCACAGCAAGTTCACATGCAAGCACAAAATCTGTAATGGACTGAAGAGAGCGGTTTGCAGTCTGATGCTTCCAAGTGCAATAGGTTACCAAAGGGAGATACCGAAGCCTAATGCCTGCAGTAAGCTTGATCTGCTACTCAGGAGGTGCTGCAGGTCGCTCACACACAACAGCTATCTCACGGCAAAATCCTAGAAGGGCCCAGCTCCGTAGTTTTTAATGCAATACAGTTAAGAGACAACAAACCTGGACTGTTTGCGCTATTGCGCCCACATGTCTCACCTCCACGGCACTGCTTAAACCAAAACACGAGTGCATCCCTGTTACTTTGCTGTAATACCCTGCTGTTCCTCAGCAGAGGAGACAGTTCACGGTACAAAACGTTGATAATAGATGAAAGTTATTTAACACTTGCACTCAAAAATCCCAGAAACTGTTACTAACAAACTTTGCACTCTGGATTAATTTTTTTTTCCCTTAAGTGTACAAGGATATACCGATAAATTAACATGCACGGACTAAAGTGGATTAGTTAAACTGCATTAAGCCCACACAAAGACAATCTTCTTCGGAATTGATGTGGCCTTAATTCAATTTAGCTTAATTCACATTGAAAGTTAAATTAGCGTAACTATAAATTACCCTTACTGACTAATTGAATCAACTGTGGCAGGATTACTGAGCAGGATCATGTCAAGTTATCCAAGAGCAAAGTGGAAATTACGTCAGTTTGCCTGGGAAAACAGTTCATACCCGCAGCGAGAGCCTGACTGTTTTCCTTTCCAAACAGCAGAAAAAGCGTGCGGGGCTGCAAGATTCTAACTGAGGTGTTCCTGTGATCAGCCCATCCAAACCTTTTGCTGGTGCGAAAGTGGTTTTACACTCTTTTCTTTGGTCACATTTATCCAAGAGCAATTTAAAAATAAAATCTAGGGCTGACATTTGAATTTCTGCCATTTGTGCAGGGACGTGGSTTCAGATTGGTTCCATCTTCTGGTACAAGACATGGAGAGACTCAAACCCATCCAGCAGTGCTTTCATGAAGTTGGTGCTGGAAGCCTGAGCCTTCCCCTTGGCACATACCACCTACGGCTTCACCTACACGCCAGTAAAGCATCTCTCCACTTCCTTACAAGGCATCTTGTCTGTAAACAACCTTTCTCAACGCCTCTATGCACAGGATTCTGCCAAGGGATCCCTTTGTCACAGGTGAAGCAGCTTTCATTACAGCTCTTTTCTTGTTAGAGAGTTGGAAAAAGGAAGAAGATAGATTCCAAGTTCTTTTTAATGCCTTTAATTTCTATTTGCCATAATCTGTACGAAGCTAGAAACCCGTAACTGCCACTCACAGCCATAAACAGAGGCACGCAAGCCAGTCAGTTTGCATGCATGACGCGGCGTGTTGGTAAAACCAGCAGCCTCGCAAGGTGGGGGGAGGTGAATTCACAGCCTGGATAATTGTGTAGTTTGAAGCCCTGATCACAGTCCTAAACAACGCGTGCTGCAACAAATACTGTCGCTGCTGGCTGGCGCTTACTAGCCATTATCCAAAAAGAGTAAGAACTACCGGCAGCTTGCCGCCCAGGGCAGGACTGTGGTTCCCTGTAACCCCCTCCAGGCAGGGCGGTCGAGAGAGACGCCTGGTGGCAGCGCTTCGCCCGCTCGCGCGCCTCCGCGAGCGCGTAGCCTGCGCCAGTCCTCGTCTTGGACGGGTGGCGAGGAGTGTTTTTCTCAATAACCCAGCACTCGGGACTGCTGGGAACTCTCGTCAGTTAAAAGGCTGGAAGGAGAGGTAAGCAAAGGAGCAGAGCAAAGACAGGGCAGTTTTAACGGCACTGCGTCAGCACAGGGTTTTGGATTGATGGCCAATCTGAAGGTGTTTTCTTTCAGTAGCTTTTGATAAATTGAGAAAAAAAAATCCAAAATAGCTTTTTTAATTTTAAATAAAAAGCAAAGCCTACCTAGCTGGGGATTTAGGACAAAACCTGGGAGGAAGAAAAAGAGAAATGAGCCATCACCGACTCCTTGAGACAGGGTGTGCACAGAAGCTGGTCTGCAAGTGGAGCACTTACAGCTGGTGGGAAACGAGAAAACACATCACAGGACAGATAAGAGACCTCATCAAACGCCTGCTTTGAACKGAGCAGAGAGAGGGTCTGAACCCTGCTCCCCGTAGCCCAGGAGAGCATACTGCTCACCAGCACGTCCCCCTCTCGGGGGCTCCCTCACCCCAGCTTTATGGCCACACGAGCGTGGGTGTCTCCGGGTTAGCCCCCCTCACGGGCTCTAGACCCGCTCCGCCTGACCCCCGAGGTTAAGGGGGAACGGGGGCTTTCCACCTCTGCTCTAACCTGCTGTGCATCGCCGCAACACGGTGCGTGGAACGGCAGCTCCTATTTCCTTACATACAGCAAGCTGCCCTGGCCTCCCCTCCGTGCCAGGGTTTGGTTTTACTTTGATGTTTTATCCCTCTAAAGCTCTATTAATCTGTTTCATTTCTTTCTATCATAGGGATAATCCTTTATGTAAGCACAGCTTCTACAGTTTGCTTGAAGCAGATTACCTTTGCGGGACTATCTCATGTGATGCACAGGTGATTTTTTTTTTTTTTTTAAACCCTTGTTTAGTTTCTCCAGAAGCTTTTTTGTGTTTTTTAAAGTTTAGCTGCTGCACAAACATGAGATTTTGTCTTTCACGGGAGGCAAACCTCAGTCACATATGTAGGTTGGTGCTTTCAAAGGGTATTTAGGTGCATAAAGTTCTTAAGAGGCCAAGACCTGTGGATTTCACTGGGAGGGAAGCACTGCGCCTGTTGAAGGGCTTTTGAACAATCTCACAAGGTGCCTGGTTCATATTTGAACATCTAAATACCTGTCAGTATTTCCCCTTTGGGGCCTGCTTCATGCTATGTACCTGTTGTTATATTTCAGTTTTATAGGTCAGGAGGTTTTTGGGGGTGATAAAATCTGATAATTACATTAATGCAAAAAAAAAAAAAAAAAATCCAAAAAACTTTAAGAGCAATTTTTTAACCCAGGCTTCTTAATAACTTTTACTAAAGGTATTTTTGTGGTGAGATAAAAGCATATTTTTGAGAACTGCCCAATACAGGAGAGAACCTTTGCCTACTTGATTTTACCTGCAGAACAAACCAAACAGCAGAGCTGTGGTGATGTCAGAGGTCACAAAGCATGAGTCAGGCTCTCAAAAAAAGACTGTTTTTTCTCAAAGAGAAAAACAAACCAAAGAAAACAACTCCCTCGCCACGATACAATGTTTTGGATTTGCCTCTTCACTTCCTTGTCAGTCCCCTGGGGGTGCGGAAGACTCGCCAGCTCTCCAGCACCCCATGGGAGGTGACCCCAGCCTCCAGCACCCCTGGCAGTTCCACACCAGCCCAGCTCACCAGCCTGCACCCACATCTGCCCCCCCGGGACGCGGGGACACTCACCACAGCCAGAAGGAGAAGGAGCCCCAGGAGCTCRCACCCACTTGCCAAACAGCACACAAGAAAGAGGGGAAGCAGACAGCTAACTCCCACAAGCCCAGCGGCAGAGGCACAATGAGCTGGTGGGCTTTATCTGCTCCATCTTCCTCGTGGGAGGGTTTCAGGTCCTGCTGAGGACCTGCAGGTGGGCGTGCTGGCTCACCAGGAGCTCTGATGAGCGGCTCTCCATCGGAGGCGGTTGGTAGATTGTCGGCTGGAGGTGTCAAGCAGGCACCAGGCTCCCGGTCCCAGCTGCAGCTGGAGGAGCCGTGGGGCTGAGAAGGGGCTGTCGCAGGAGCATGGCAAAGGAGCCGGGTTTCTCGCAAGGCCGGTCCCTCGAGGAGGCCCCTCTCCTGCGCCTGGTCCCCGATGCTCACGTCCCTTGCGGGYGCCTCCGCCAGACACCTCGGGGGTTGGTCAGTGGTTCAAACGCTACCCACTGGGCATTTGTTCAGGAGGTTTTCTTGTGCTTTTCATGTGCTTACTTTACCCTTGAAGATGATACCTACTCATTCGGGTACACACCCTTAGCTGCAACACACCCTGCCTTTGCCAATAATTACTGTTATTTACATATACCTTGAGAATATGTAGCAGATGAAAAGCACAAACAGCCTTCAAAACCAAGGCTGTTGCACAGATAAAAGCTGTTGCACAACAAGTGTTTGCAGCACCTGAGGTGTGGAGTCTCCTCCTGCTCCTGCACCGACCGGTGCCACCTGAGCCCCTGTGTGGTCAGGCCCCCAGCCCAGGCAGCAGCTGGTATCATTCAAGAAATCAAAGCTTTATGTTGGCAGCAACAATCATTCAAAAAAAAGACTTTTTAGAAGAGCAAAATGCAGTAAGTCTTCAGATGTGTAGCTTAAGATGTAAAGCAATCTCTGTCTATAATCAAAACTGTTTGTTAAAGGGAGCGCAGCTGACGGGAACACCCCTTCCATTAGTTTCTGCATGATCGGGAGCACTAACAGATCCCAGGATGGAATTAAGGGAATAGAACAAGCAGGAATGAGTGATCCCATTCGTTCTTTTAAATCTGAATTACCTTTCTGAAAATGCAACGCGGTAAATAGAACTTCAACTTTAAACATAAGGGCAACAGCCTTGTCTTTTTATGGACTTCTCTGGTAATAATGTGATTTTAACAAAGAACTTCTCACGATTTCTACACAGATGCTACTGGTTTCTCAGTTAAAGTCAGTCCCACCATGGCCTCTGCCAACAAGTTGTGTGTCTTTGAGCAACCGAACAGGCTGAAATTAAAGGAAAACAAATCCATTCGGTCTTGACTGGGGTTATTGCATGAATGTGAAGAGGCCAGACCGTGTTACACATCAATGAGCACGCAGAGTTTTTAGGCGTAGGAGTCTGTGCCCTAGTAGAAGAAAACAGAAGAGTGCATGCTTGGCGGGCATCCACGACACTGGTTATTCTGCGATTCAAATGACATGCTTGTGTAGCTCGGGGAGAGGTTTTAGGACAAGTGGTAACTCAGATCTTTCTGTGAAGGACAGGCTCTGCAATCTTTTCTAAGTTTGGCCTTCACTTTTGAAAATCTGAAAGTTTTAAATTATTGGAAAGAACTGCCTTATTCCACAAAACAAGTATGTGTCTGATGTCTGCTTAATCGGTTTCTTTTTTACCCAAAGCAAGAGAATATCTAGCTGAAGGTACGTGCATATCTAAATTTTGACACGTYGTATTTCAACCTTCGTCTGTTAGTTTTGGTGATGTGAGTTTCCTCAGACTAATGAGTTTGTGGAACAAATAACCCTCCTCTCTTAATTACTAGCTTTTTGGCACAATTAATTATGAAATGTAAAATCAAAATGGGTCACTAGGTAACTCCCCCCTTCTTGTAAGTGCCTCAAGGTGTGTTTTTATAAAAGCGATCCTTTTAATTGCTGGAAACAGAAACTCCTAAAATGCAATTTAACGAGTACAACTGCAAATGCTTAAGCATAATGGCAAGAACAACTTGCCCGCGCTTCCAAGAAACTGAAATTTTGAATTCAAATTTAATTTTTAGGCAGGTTTCACTGCTTCATATTTTTAAAACCCAAATTAAGGAGCAGCCATGGTTTCTGTTTCCTCGTAAGAGGGTTCTTTTTGTGTCCAAAGTAACATCTTTTTTCAAACACATTAGTATCAGAACTCGAACTTTTCCTTAAAAGATGCGGAAAATGTAAGTCTTCCCACTTACGTAGCTCATTGTGTGACTGCTCGTAAGAGGAAGGCTGCCATCGGCGATTTCTCTTTCTTCCTCATTTCCATTGTGTTTTGCAACAATCTTTTCAGCAGCAGTCACTGGTAGATAAAAGTGACCGCATGTTTGCAGATTTGAGTAAGCTGTAACCCCATCTGTAGCAATTGATTTGATTGTTTGCAGCCACGTTCTGTCAGCACCTGAATGGGCACGTTCAGATCGGCCCTGGGGAAAGGAAGGTGCAGCGCAGAGCCTGGCACGCGTTTGTCTGTGGGGGTTAGCCTTCACAGCTACAGTAAGGATTTAAATTAGTTCTCTAGAATTACACTATTTCATAGAAGAACCAGCACATTCTAACAACTGCAGCAGGCACTCGAACRAGGAACTTCCACTCAGCACCAACCCCCGAAAGGTTTACTATCTTGGAGTACGAAATGAAGTTGTAAACTACAAGGCAGAGGCTCTGAAGCAGCTATTTAATATGTGTACGAGACGGTGCCTGATTTAACAACTGCTTCCAAGCAGAAATAAAGGGCCAAATCAGCTCATGAAATCTTGTGAACTCGGGGAGGATGCACAGCAGTTAATCAGCAGAAAAAACTGTCTTCAGATACTCAGTGTTAGGAGCACAGTTGCATCTTCCTCTCTGTGTCTTGCAAGCATGATAACTTTCTGTAAACTCCTACCTCTCAGCCCTTTAGGTAGGAAGTTTTACTTGGTTTAAAGTAACACGAAAATTATTTCTGATAATTTGGAGGGAGGTGGTTAAAAGCTTACAGGCAAAGAGATTACGAGTTCACTAATACTTGTATTATTTTCTCCACAAATTCTCCCATTCGTTGGCTTTTGAAGCCAACGGCCATCATCAGAGATCCTTCTAGACATAGCCAGCATTCAAACAAAAGCCTAGACCAACTCAGGAATTTTTACTTTGGTTTTCAAAGTGCTTTTGCAGCRTAGCTTCTTGTATGTAGTGTATTTCAGTAATGAATTCCATGTTTTTATTCTCCTCTGGGCTTAAGATGGAGAACAGCTGATGAAAGCCCTAAATGAAATACAGGCATTACTTAAAAGACAAGAACCAGACCACTGTAAGTTTAAAAAAACCAAACATGTTGGATTTTATTTTTAGACCATTTAAAAAAAAGACCAAAAGGATTTAAAAAAACATTACCATCTGATACACCCACTATTCCGTAAAAACATACTAGTTAATTGAAGCGTATGCATCATGTGTTCTCTTAGAGTTGTAAAGTAGGGCTTCTGTTTACATGGGGCAAAATGCGGCATTTTCAGTACATTTGTAGAGTTCCCAGAAATTTTGAAAGCTCATGGCAAGCAAAACTACTATTTTTTACCATTGGTGCCGTATTAATGACTGCCTGCTCAGAAACATCTGTGTGTTTAAATGCTCTCCTGCTTTGTACTTTGCYGTATCTCTGGCTGAGGTCATACCAGGATATCTTTGTAGCAAATAAAGGAGTTAATTGGTAAAGAAAAGCAAAGACTGTTGTTGAAAAGAATCCTGCATCACAGGAAAAAACCCTAAGATATGTCATTTACTTCAAGAAGACTATACTGAGTCCTTTGGAAATGGATCTCCTCAAATGCTGCATGCAGAACATGAGCAAGGTTCCATTGCTGTAGAACAGCTACTCTATAATAAAGACAACAAAGATTACACCCCCCCCCCACCCCCCGAAAGTCTTTCAGCCTTATTTAGGAGCACTACTCACGAGTACTGAAAGCTTTCTTTAAAAGCAAAGAACTGGGCAGCTGCAGTAGACGTCCTCGCTGGCAAGAACTGAAACAGCGGTGGTAGCACACACTGGGCTGCTGTGGGGTTTTTTGGGTTTGTTAGATCTAAGGAAGCGCTCTGCGTCGTACCCAGTACAGGCATCACGTCTTGGCTTAATACTCGACTTCAGGATGCCTCAAGAATGTTCTAACCTCTCTAGAAAGCCAGTGCTACTAACCACATTTCTCCACTGTGCTGCTTCATCAGCCTCCACGACCACAGCACCAGCGTCCAGGCTGAAAGCGTAATGCTGCGCTGACCAGATGTGCTGGGGCAGAGGCAGTCCCGCGGTAAAGCCAGGTCAGGCTACAGCAGAGAGGTGATGCACATCTGCATCTGACTTCAGCCACGGCTGAACAGGAAGGGCCTTTGAGAATGGCTGCGTTTTCACTGTGGTCATGTAACTAGAAGAAAGGGAGGAGGCCTGACTTCTCATATAAAAAACAAAACTAATGCTATCTTTCTAGGRAAGAGTCCCAAGCAATAGTATCTCTCCATGTTGTACAGCTGTGTTTAGACACATGAGGTTTTCTTTTCTGTCTGTTGTAAGATATCCTTTGCCTCTAAAGGCCCCTTTAAGTCGCTATGCTGATAACCTGACATGTTATTAAAACCCAGTATCCTTTGGAGACAAGTGATACAGGCAAGGAAGATACAAAAGCCGCGTAGCACATTTTGAAATCAAAACAGTACTTCATTAAAAAGAGACACATGAAATGAGTCAATATTTATTCTTTCTTCTCGCTATCCTCAGCGATAGGGTCTGCAGGAGGCTCTTCAACTGTCGCACTRTTGCTCTCTGAACCAGTGTTGCTATCGCTGGTTCCCTCCTCTGCAGTGCTGTCCACCCCTTCTTGGCCACTCTCCTTATCATCTGGGGTGGACGTTCCTTCTTCACCATTCTGCTGGTTTTCTGTGCTCTCTTCTGGGTGAGGCTCGTCTGTAAGAAGAGATTTCTCAGTGTCATTTACATGCCAATACATTTATTTAAGTTGTGCAATTAGCATTTAGGAAGAAGCGGAATCTGTAATAAATCCAAGTATTCCACAGCAGTTATTTCTGTCACTTAGAACGTGCAGTAACAGGCACAGCTCTGAAAGACCTCTCGGTGCTAGGGTGTGTGTGGTCCTGCCGCACGGCGTCCTGAAAGTCACCTGCAGCTGCCTGACCTCGGAAGTCTAGCCACAAGAAAGCGATGTGCCTTGTTAAACCAGACACACTAGAATTCAAACTCCTTGGTCCCCTTTCCCTTACGCTCATGCTGTTACGGCAACGACTCACTGAGATATTAGCCACCGATACTCTTAAATACAGTAACATTTTCTAATGTCACTGTACAGAATACAAAAAAGCCTGCAAATCAGCTTGTAAGAGCAGCATGGGAAGAAGTGCTGTTCCATCATCCTTGCTAGACGCTGCCACTGGGACAAGGAAACACTTGCAGTTGCTCCTAGCTAACCAACATCTAAAAGGTGAGCTGGGTTTAGAAAGCGTTTTTTCCCCTTGGGTGCATTACACACAAAGCATTACATACGGCTTTGTGGTATCTTATCCTCTCCTCTTTTTAAAAAGGGGCAATTTAATGAGAAGAAAGCAAACACTTGTGTTCACCAAGATGAAGTTAACTATTCTGAATGTTGTTTTTCTGAAGCCTTTCTTCCTACTAACAGCAAAAATACTGGGCACTCCTCCTGGCTAAGCTGAGCCTCTACAGAGATACTTTAATGCTGATCCTTCCAGGATTCTGAAGCTGGTGTTCAAACGCAGTTACCTGTCTCCATTGGAGCACTCTCCTCTTCTTTCTTCTCCTCTATCTTGTTAGCTGCCTGTTCTTCCTCAGCTGCTATGTTATTTTGACTGCGTTCGGCTTGCTCAGCTGCTTCTTTTTCCCTTTCCTCCTGCCTCTTGCGAGCCTGTTCCTCAGCTTGAGCAATTTCAGCTGCAATTTTTTCCATATCCACTTCCACCTTCAAACTGCATAACTAGCAATTAAAAAAAAAAAAAAAAAGCTTTTTTACTACCTCAGTTACATTGAAAAACAAAACATCAGTAAAACGCAATTATGAGTTCAATATTTCTACATGCAGCATAATTCTTTTGATTTGACAAAGTTTGTATTAAAAGCTTCAGTAACTAGGGAGGGAGATACAAGCATATTGACAAAAACAAAGGGGGGGATAAATAAACAACCTAAACCTTGTTGTTTGAACGCTGCCAAGAACAGAGCAGCATGTTCTCCATAGTGGCTTTAGGCCACCTTCCTTGAGCTGCTCTCTAGTGAACTCAGCCAGTCAAGCCTGAAGGCGCTTTTAAACTGTACTGGCTGAATGTCACCACTAAAGGTCACTGAAGGGGCATGAAGTAATACAGACACTGCGTGCTTTCTAACAGCCACACTAGGACACTGCAGTCATCAGTTGTGTAATTATACATAATTGAATACAGAACTAAACAGAAGCGGGTAGAGCACTTGTACAAATAGGTAACTAGCAGATTCCTCAGAGTAAGTGGAGAAAAGTGGGAGTTGTACCCTTTTAAGCTCGTTGTTAAAGGATTCTGTGCTTTCCAAAAACTTCCTCTTCTTTTCCTGGTGACGCTCTTCAATTTGCAGAAGCTCAGCTTCTAGTTTACGCTGGAAATGACATAAATGATAAGAACCTTACTATGCAGTCATCTGAAGAACTGGACAAGGTTTACAGCTACATACAAAAATATTTAGTATATAAACATCCTTATGCCTTCCTTGATCTAATACCCAATAGCTAAGAAGTTCATATTGAAAAGTATGAATAAATGGGTCTGTGCAGTAATTGAGGATTGGCTATGCATATTATAAATGAAAAACAGTATGTACTTGAGGTGCATCTTCCAGCATAAAATCTACACATTTTCTTTCATATTATACACCCCATAGGTATATACACCTCCCCCATCAATTACATTCTCTAATGCAGAAAGACCACAATTCAAAGGAAAGAAGGGATACCACCCCCCTCCAGCCCTCTAATCTTCTTCTGTTAATTAAAAAAAAGCAACAAATCTCTATCTCACTCTGGTCTCAGTTTTCTTCACCTACATGTACACTGACTATACTGACAGGGTTCTTTGTTAACACGCTTGTTCGGAAAATACAGGCATATGCCCAGTCAAAGCTAGGTGAAACGTGCAAGTGCAACCTCACTAGATTTCCTTGTATGCATTTAACTTTCAATGAAAAAATGTTACAATAGGGATGATTTACTGTAATAAAGAATTGTTACAAACAAGGTTGAGAGTCGTAAGCTACCTGAAAGTTGCAACTCTAGCTGTACCTATTAAACAGAAGACTTACACTACATACAGAAGGGTTATGTATAATAATGAAGAGCTATGGAATCAAGAAGATATCCTAAAGAACAAAATACAGTTTAACATGATTCTCAGTAACAAAACAGCACAGAAAGTGAAGTCTCACATCTTGCAACTCCCAAGAAAACCCAGAGATTAGCTATTCGAGCGTACAGAACATTGACACCCAACGAGAATAGTCATGTAGATGATCAAATGATCCGAGACTTGGAGTACAGCCCAACACCATTATGTTTTAGCTGCCTTCACATCATTTATCTTTACCTGATGAACCATTAAAGATTGAACCTGGCGTTTAAGAACTTGCATTCTAGCTGTAGTGACAACAGAGCGGACGTCGGGCACCACACTTTCACTCAGTATCTCACTGATGAGACGATGGTTTCTTTGGAAACGAGCTGTGGCTGTGTGCTTCATAGAAAACCCATCGTCATAATCTGAAACGAGTTTTAAGTGCAACTGCTTTAATTCCACAAAATGAGGACCAAGTCCAATGACACTGTACCCACATTACCACTATTAAAAGCATTTCCCACATGCCTGAAATTTGGATTGACCTGGTTATTTACTGTGTTGCTTTCCATGTTTCCAGAGTAAAAGGGACTATTAATACACTGAATAAAAAAACCCCGTTCCTGATTTATCATGTTACCAGAACAATACCCAGTGCAAAATACCAACAGGAGAGTGACTGCTCTATAAATAAGCTTTGTAGCACTGATCAAAAAGACTTGTTTTTTGAAACACTGAGGAATGAAAGCATGAAGCAGTGATACATGTTTACTCATCACTGAAAATTCATAGTAATGTAATAAAAGTATTCAGTTGTGTGGTTGTGTGTTCCCCCCCCCCCCTTCAGTAAATGCAGTTCTCTAAAGAACAGTTACTGAAAAAAAATACACTTCAGGAGAAAAAGTACACAAGCACATAGGTCAAGTGCTGGTCTCCTTATATGCTTCTTGCAGAGAACAGAAATTAAAGGAAGCCCAACAGGAACTAAACTGTCTTGTCTGACATACATCTAGAGGATTAACTGCAAAGATCTAAGAATATTTCAGGTCAAGGATTTTTTTTTTTTTTCTCTCCAAATTAAAAGAGCTTCCAATTTACAGCAAGATACTGAACTTTGACAATTTTAATTTAGTTACAGAATTTAACATGAACTACAGCATTATGGATTGTAAGGCATTCATTTTAAAAGTAAAATTCAGTTTGATGCTACAAAGCAGAACAAAATAACCTGTTTTCCTATATCTAGCAGCACTCAAAAGCTTCCAGCCCCTAGAAGACAGAAGTCTTCCTATGCTGTGACTTCCTATATTTCTTCAAGTAAAGCAGGCAAAGCCTTTCAACATAATAAAAATCCAACCACAGTCTGCAGTTCTGGTTTCAAGAACCTATCTACAAAACAGACACAAAAAAATGCAAGTCGAACTAATTAGAATTTAAAGCATAGTAATTAAATAGCATTAAGTATTGGTGAGGAAACAAACTTAGAAGAAACTTCTGTGAGTATAATTCATATTTAGTTGAGTATTAAAGTGTTAAGCAACAAGTATGAATTATCTTCCAGAAAGATGTCATGTAGAAAAGTGCAGAAGTTGAATTTATTTTACATCAAGTTCCCCTAATGGAGATTACTCTCCAACTATTCCCAGAAATCTTAAAGAGAATCCTAACATATCATGCCAGAAAATATTACCAAAGAAGGTAACTAGTTTAATGAAAGTTTCTGTCTGCTTTATTTCAAAGTGTTATGTTCAATTTCTCATTGAGGTATCTGACTAAATGAAAAGAGAAAAATAGTGGGAAGACTATAGATTTGCACGAGACAAAGTACTAAGCAAACTGGTCTCCTTAAAGTTGTGCCTTTGTCCTCTTAATAAGATTCCTTTTATGCTAAAAGTTCTTGAYCCTAGTGACATGCAGGATCAGACAGAAGCAACATTTCTGACACAGAAAATAACTTGCTGTTTTGTCCCAGATGTAACAGATGCAACTCGGGGCCTAGTACAGCTGGTTCTGGCTGAGTTCACTTGGCCCAGGTAGCACAGAACAGAATTTGAAGTCCCAAAATGCCAGCCCCTGGAACACTAAATGTATTTACGTAAATTTTGCAGTTACCTCACACTGGGGAAAGTGCTGTTTGTCATGAGCTTTATCTTAAGGGTGTGCTTAAAGGGTGTAACTGACTGAGTACATTTTTCACCCTCAGGTTTCAACAAGTATTTGGTCATGAATTTAAAAGTAGACATTAGGTGTATGAGTCTGAGTTTTCCCACTGGGTGGGGTGCATTTCCTTGCAGTCAAATAAACTTTCAGAATTTTCTCATCAACTTGTCAACAGCAAGGGTAACTTACTTTCTGTACAATCTCAAATGACAATTGTTGAACACATTCAAAGTTCAGGTGCTCTTAATCATACCAGAACTCTGCCTGTCAGAATTATGTGGTTCTGGTAATAAAGCACAGAATTCCATTCAAGCTGGATTAAATCAAGCAGCTAAGCCTTTTATAATGCATATGTTAAAGCCATTACAGAGCTTTAAGCAGACTTATTTGTTTTGAACTGTAAGCATAACTTCACACATAATTAAGGGTTGGACTAACTTTTGCCGCTGGCTAGCCACCTTAGTTTTTGGAAACAAGACAAAGTCAGCTGTTAGCTGTATGAAATAAAACACGATAATGAAAATCAGTATTAAAGGTACCAAAAGAGAAAGGAAGTCACATGAAGCATTGTGAAAGTTGTACACTGGTAGTTTTCCGTATCTGGCGTCCGTTTCTCTATGCCGTCGGTCCTGTAATGAGACTGTCTCACTGGACGTGCATACAAATTCCTTTCTGCTTACCATCTGGATCTTCTGCTGGCTGTATACTCATGTAAGGTTCACCCTTCTCCATGCGTGACTGCCTTTGTCGGCTTTCTTCTTCTAACGCAGCCTCAGCACGACTTTTTGCGTTGATGTAGGCAAGGTATGCAGGAGAGTTATGGTAGGCCTTCATGGACTCATTGTACTCTATCTGAAAGGTGACCAATATTGTTTGATTGCACCATTGGACGTTTTCAGACTTGACATAACTGCAGTCTGTATAACTCAAATTGTCGTTATACAGACAAAGCTATTTTGAATCATCTGGCTGATACACAAATGACCATATTCTCTCAGTCTTTCTTTTTACAAATTAGAACTTCTTCCATAGTCATTCATGTTTTAAAAACGCTAGCTGGGCTTTTAGGTACATTTCAGTTGTAATACCTGACAAGTCTTACAATAGTTTTGTTTTTTGAGATTTAAAAATCAAACACCTCAGAACAAGGCATTTATGATCAGATGAACTCTGGTAAGATTAAAAAAAGTTAACTTAAAATATTCTCAGTAATTCTCTGGAGTTCTAACTAGATCTTTGATTCTGATTTCTTCTCTTCCCTTATTCCAGTATGTCATGAACCAGTTTTCAAAATAACTTAGGATTTTTCCGTTCTTTGATCCATCCCTGCACTGGGATGATATAGAATGCTGCAGCCAGACTACTGTCTCCTCCTGGTAGGAGGACCGCATCACTATTTTCACCTTCTTTGAAGTATTTTTCCCCTTGAATTGCTTTCTTTAATCTCACTGTTAAATTTTGCCAAGTCTAGATTTTGTACAGTGATTTGAGATATTTCCAATGAAAAATGAGATATAACCTACAATAGTGTTAGAAGTACCTAAATGTCTTGTTTTCTGAGCAGGACTGGAATCCTCCTACCTAGGCACTGTAAAAATATGAACAAGTTGGCCCCTGCCCCAAGGAGCTTACAATCTAAACATCGTTACCAAGTTAAAAAATAGAATTCCTTGTTGTTTTGGGTTTTTTTTTCTCCCCAACTAAGAGCATCCGGCTTTGAAGTACTTCTCTATTGACTTGGAATAAAAACAGCTTAGATTTGACCAGGTTATACACAGCCTCAGATGCCTACCAGGTTTAAGCACAACACAGCAGCTGGACAATTTTCCCTTTGTACCTTAAGATCACAATAACAGTCTTGTAAAGGTCCTCAACACTTACCAACCTAGACACATGAGGTAGCTGTCATCTTTTGTCATGAAGATCAGTAAAACCAAAACAAAACCACAAGAAAACCCTAAAAATGGTAGCATTTTTCTATTACGAAACAAAACACTATGCCATAGCATGGAGTTACACCAGATTACACCATGAAAACCAAACCCTACGTGACTGGAAGTCTTTTATGAACATGTTCATGACAATAGCAGTAGTTGCAGAGCACCAGTTTTGAAAGAGGATTTTGGTGTTGAGACAATCTTTTCAATACTGATGTGTACAATCAAATCCATTCATTAAACAGTTAAAATCGACACTCAATTATAAATACTTCATTTTGAATTAGGTCTAAAAACTGACCAGTCACAGTTGATGTACAGTTATTTAAAAAAAATCTAAAAGACGTGTCAGGACATACTTCCATTTAAGTTACATACAGGGGTCTCGTGAATGCCTCATACACCACTGCATGGGTAAGATGAATTTTTCTTCTCAGACCAGTTCCTAGAAGAATCAGCTGTAATAAACATCCCAGATTTCTTCCATTTACCTTTTCAGCTTCATATTCATTCAAATACTCTTGCTTCTCTTCATCAGTGAGATCTCGCCACATTCCTCCAATAATCTTGCCAATTTCCCATAACTTCAAATCAGGATTGGACGCCTTCACTTGGTCCCAGACCTTAACAGAAACAGCTGGAGCTTTACTAATGATATCTAAATACTTCCAAATTAAACATTTTATATTGTCATCTCAGTGTTCTTTCTGGAATCACCATGAAAAACAGGATTAAGTTAGGAATGAGTCTGGCTAAACTATCTCGATTATTTTCTGGGGCAGGAAGTCAGTAGGAAGCCATCTACTGAAACAGGCAATTGCTGAAATGGCTTTGGTTTCATGAGAATATTGCCTTTAACCCTCTTAATTCTCTTCTTAAATGCACATCGCTGCATCTCTGGGAAAAAAAAATGCTACTGAGTAAACACATCCAGCAGTAGATTATGATAAAGAGCACTGAGCTTTTCAGATCAGAATGTAACATTTCAAAATATTTTTCAGTCTTGCTGATCAATTTGAGTTCCAACAAGTTCTGACTCCACCAAAAAAGTTTCTACCTTTATAGGGAGGAAAAAAAAAAAAAAAAAAAAAAAGATAGCTGCCAGTGTTATTTCTTGCTGCGCCACTTGACTTTTTTTTTGTTGATGGTTTTTTGCCTAAGACAGACATGCTGGTAAAGATACTTTACCAGAAGTGGAAGAAATTCCTTCTGGCTCACCCGCTTCAGACAGGCTGACATGCCCTCCCCATGCCCCATCAGATTTCAGACTCCACAAGAGTCTCTCTCCTACTTTCTGTCAAACAGTTCATAGAATAGCGAAGTAAACGTTGCCACAGGCTAGGTTGGTGAAGGAGAACATGCAAAGTCCACTCATTGCTACTCTTCAGTCCAGCTACAGCACTGTACCAAGCCCAGTATACCGCAAGGAATACTTCCTTTATATAAAAAAGTTCTGTCAGTAAGTCACAGGCACTTCTGAATGTGGCAGGGTGGATCCTTGTCAGCAGAGACAGTGGTAGTAATTATCATTTTAGAGAAAACTTTTCCCCCCAGAAATTGGCAACTGTATGAACAGACTACTGCTGCCTTTATTCTGAAGGGCAATGCATCTGTACTTTATAATTCCCTTAAAAGAATGTGCAGGCTGTTAGAAGTAAAAGTTTAGAAGCTGAAACTAAGATAATAGCAATTAATTGTTAGCACATACAAACACTAACTTTTATTATTACTTGTTTGACACTGTATACCCACCTTCCGGCTGTACCTCATGTAGGGCATCAGGGGCTTGTCTGGGGGTTTGGGGGGCTTTGGAATGGTAATACCAGAGGAAGCCTATAAAAGAACCGAATAAATCCATTTGTTAATGTGATCGCTGGACAGTTTCCATATGCACTAGTTTTGGAAAACACTCATTCTTGTGCAGCTAACACAAACTACACCCCCCTACAGCCTCCCCGCCAAGAGAAACAAGCAACATCAGCAAAAAAATTACCCAAACTGTGCACAGGTACTAACTACAGCTGGTCCTCACGGTAATATTTTTCCAATTTAAGTTTGTCCTTTTATCTGTAAGTTTACATAGTAGTAATTAGATAAATCTTCAAAAGGGCTCCATATTCTTAAAACTGAAACACACAGCTTAGAAATTTACATGGAAACACCAATCCCAGCAGGTTGCTTTTCCAACTTCTGATGAGCAATTTATTGTACCTGTTTTGACAAATTTACTGTGGCTACTGTACAGGTGAAAAAAAAGAGAAAGTTTAAGATCAGGAAGTTAGAGACATATTTTCATTTTCAAATCATTTTAGCAGTGGTAATTGGAGCCAATTAAACTACTCATTGTAAAAAGAAAACAACCCTACACAACTGCTCTGTCAATGTGTGCATTATTTGTATCCAAGCTGTACTTAATTGTCCAAATTAGCCTGCAATATCCTTCTGTGCTCTTATCTTCCTTTAGGTTTGTACAATGTCAAGCACATTGCTCGCACTAAACAAAAGGACACTGAGCACTAACTGTTGCTGATTGAGAGTTGCTGCATCCCCTCTGGCCCCCTCAACCTACAAAACACCCGACAGGGTTTTCTCCTAAAATAGCGCAGTAACGTTACAGTCCCTGACAACTGCAGGTTCTGAAAACCTCCACTCTTCAAGCACTTACACATGTGAGGAGTTCCATTATACATGATATTAAGTGAGAGCATTTTCATAGAAATATAAAGCAGTTTCAGTATTTTCAGGACTATGGCCATAGATAAGCAAATACTTGGATTTGGCCAAGAAGGCTCATGTTCAGTATTCAGCTTTCAAATTTTCCCTCTTGGTATTTTTTGTTTTGCTGAATTTATGGAGCTCTATGAAACAATGCATACAGAATTGTGTATAGATATAAATAATGTACATGAGGTATATGCATTACCAAAATGTATACATATATACACATACAGATGGATTTGAAAAACATTAACGGAAATTGTTTAATGCTTTTAAATTAACAGGAATTTAAAGACACCATACATATATTGATATATGCATGGCAGAGAAGGCCGTATATGCTTATGACATACAGAAACAATGAAAGTTCTCAGACAAAACCTAACTTATTCTTGCACAAGGAAAAAAGTATATGTTCAGGCAGCATGTTCCAGCTTGTATGGGGAAGGTCTTTTCTGTAAACATTTTAACAAACCAGATGAACTTCATACATGAAGTTTGAAAGAAGGTTTATATAAGAGAGGCATAAAAAAAAAAAAGAGTACACTTCATTAAAAGCACCATACGTTTGTTCCTTGAGAAATCTTTCTATCACGTTCCAAACTAATCAGGTGTGTTGAGATAGAAAGTTTTACACGAAAAACCTTGAAGTTATGAGAATTAAGGAAACTTTAAAAAAAAATCAGGGATTTACTCTATTTCTGTTGTGTTAGTTATGAAAATGTTAACACTTCCACAGTCTATTTTTGTTTCCTAACTGCATCCAATGCTCAGGACTTTATCTGTATTTGAAAGAAGGTGTCACCTCTCTCATCACTTGACTCCATCTCACTTTGTTTACTCCATGAAAAATGAACGTAACATCCATTTTCCACACACTGACAGAGTACATAAGATCTGAAAGGATTCTATTTTATTATCATCACACTTTTGTTGAAAAAAACATTTCTGAACTTGGGACTTTGCAGTTATTACTAGACTAAGACTGGAAAGAAAAATAAAGGCTTGCATCTCTTGCATGGCTCAATAGTATGATGCAACTTCTATCAACGATCTCCAGTTTGCAAAATGTTCTTCCTTATTTTTGTGCCAATAAACCTCAATAAAATGAGCAGTTCCCTCCCTCCAAGAATTTGTACCCGCTTAGTCCCTAAGCATGCAGTGGTCACTAAAGACCACAAAGTCCATCTTTTTGGAGTTCTGCATCATACTCGATTACCACATTTTTTCTCTGCTCAGTAGAAGTCCGTTTTCCTGAAAAAGGTTTCAGAGTGAAAGGGAAGGGGTAGGGGTGGGGAATAAGAATCAGAAGTAATTTTTTGTCTTTATAAAGAAGTGGCAGCAGCCAAGATTCAGAAGAAGCTAACTCTAAAGCCATTTCTGGTCAATTCCTGTTGTTTGCCGGATGATGTAATAGTTGATTCTCCTACCGTGACCCGGCTGTTGGTGCCCGGGTTCCCTCCCAGCCTGTAGTTGTTGTAGGCCAGATGGCTGTATGGATTGTATCCCACAAACCCTGGTGTGCTGGGCATTTGCTGATGGAAACAAATGAGACAAAAACACGAATGAGAAATGAGCTCAAACGAGGAAAACACAGAAATGAAAGTGAACTGCATATGGCATGCAAAAGCAACCAGAATTTAAACAAGCAAATGAGGTGTAGCAGTTGATATCTTCAAGACACAAAACTTACTCCAGTATAAACCTACTAAGGAAACAGGATTTTTAAGCAAATGTGTCACTACAAATTCCTGTCTGAAGTTGGTGATTTTATTTCTATTAAGTAACTCATTTTAAAAAGTATTCTATAAATCCAGCTCATGGCTAATAAAATTTTCCAACATAAGCCACCAAGTAATGCAGAAAGACTCATATCCAAAGGGTTAAGCTCACAAGGCAACACAGCACACAGTAATCGGGCAGAAATCCCCAGTATCAACATTTACTATACCAATGAAAATCCCTGTCTGCTCTTCTTCCCGTCCTTCTGCCTTTTCAACAAATATTATACTGTCAATAAATAGGAAAAAATAGGAAAAGGAAAAAAAAAATCTCTCAAAGCACCACCTGTGCACCACTACCAGTATCTGAAGACTTTCCTGGTGGCTTGCAAAATTTAAATTTTTTGGGGAACCGTGATTAGAAAGCTGGGAGAGAAGACAATTGAGAGAGATATCCTTCTGTTATGAGGTAGGCTGCAGACTGACAGAGTTGAGGAACCACTGCAATAAAACCTACAGGTTAGAAACTACAAACTAGTCTTAACAGATCACTGAATCCAAGACAATTTCAGAAGTTAATCAACACATCTTCATTCATTCTTGAAAGTGGATCGATTAGTTCTCACCTCAGTAGAGAAGAATCTAATTTCTTTACAATCCCTTCTTACCTATCATCTACATACAATCGAGTATCAGAAGGTTCATTGTATTCCCCCTCCTCACATAAATCTCTCTCCTGCCTTCTTCCATTATCCCCCCACTTCCCAATCAAATTTTGTTGGGAAAAAATGGATCAACTATTTAATGGTAATTGTGATCAAGTCCTGACTGTGGTGGTCCTATCATTCCATTAGGATTCATGATATCCTGTAGTGTTTCTAGACATTTAAGTGTCATCCGCACAGTGTCCCACTCTTTAGTAGCACTTTGGCCCTAATAAGAAACACATATTCCAATGGTGG
>JAYKAV010003465.1:1385457-1471429 GCA_035582835.1 Phoebastria nigripes
TTTTTTTTTTTTTTTTTTTTTTAAGTGATTTGCTGACTGGACCCATTCTAGATTAGTTACAAAAATTCTACAAATAGGTTCAGGACTCCAAGAACCAAGGTATGACAAATACAAACACTGAACAAAAATAACCTGTAAGCTAAACTACATTAACCTGTGAAGTTTTCAAGTATATGTAGACACACTGTAGTTAGCTTATTTCTAAACATACAAATATAGAGTAAAATTATCCTTTAACAGTCAGCCTTCAAATACATATTTTATTGCCAAACTCTTTAAACTCAGTCACAGCAGTTGACATTTACTCAATCTGTATGCCTGTGATCATGACACACACATTCACTATTTAGTAAGACGCCATTTTACTAAAGTTTTCTGTATTACCATAACAACAGGTTTTGAATATGTTGAACTACACCTCTTCAATAAAATCAGATGACAATTGTAATCTCCRTCTGCTTAATTCTTTATTTCTGCAAGACAGGATTTAAATGTTACAAGGGAACTACCTTGCATTACATGGAGAATTATTACTTCAGCTATAATACTGTAGTTACGAGAACTACTGGTATTTTGTTGACTGTAGTAACTCGAACTGGCTGTGGAAGAACAAGCAAGGTTATTTGTCTACTTTTCTTTTATGACTTAGGCATTAACAGAGCACAGATCACCATCTAAAGGACTGTATAAAATCTAAGTAATACAGAAGACAGGTAATGCATGTCACTAGTTGCAGTTTTGAAATTTGTTTCATGCACCCTTCTGAAGACTTCTAACTTGACTAAAGAAATGTACCACATCAATATACACTGTTTAACAACATCTGTATCCATGCTACGTCCCAAAGGAATCACACATGTATATGCACAGCTCTTGATGCAGGAATCCAGTTGTAAGAGTGGATGCCATCATGTTCCTTCTAATACTGGCACAAACCTATTACGTTGTGTGCAAAATGAAAACTCTGAACAAACTATGCAAATAAAGTTTTATTTATGTAAAGTTTTAAGAACATAGCTTATATTTATACATTATATCATTTTCAAGCCTCTTTAAATGTAAAGTATGGCACAATAAATTTGAAGGATCACATTTCATCTAAATCCCATCCTGCAGTTTTCCTCCCGGCTGCAGAGATCAGGGACACTCTACTGGATAACAGTTTTCAAATTTTTTTTGGTAAAAAAATTTCACTATAGCATCTGTGCTTATTCTTCTGTACAAAAGATTTGTTAAAATGCAAGCTATTTAGAAATGTAAACGCTACAGAAGAGGTGCATTTGCTTTCAAATGCTTTCCTGACCACAGCATACTTGTATTTCAGTACCTTGTTATCCATGCATGAATGTAACTGGACATGATTCAAAGCTACTGTTCATGTTTTCCTAAGTGTCGTTCCATACCATTTTTCTAGAAAGTAAAATATTTCTCATGCCATTGACTTCAAACTACCAGTGATTTCAAGAAATTTGAATAAGACTGTCATCATGAGTGTTTCATTACTCTGACCCAATATAACAGAATTTTGCATGCTCCTGCGTTCCACCAGAAATCAGCTAGGAACAACAGAAACATGAAAAAATGCACTGTTTGCCTGTGATTTGGACACAAGCTGAGTGGGAAGTTTTAGAATTAAATATATCAGTCTGTTCTTAAATATTCCAGCATACTGTTGCAACCCACTGTGAATATAATTTTAGACCAACTGACTGCTTACAGAAAATTAAGTATCTGCAGGATCTAGCCTTAAAGGCGAAACAGCTTTATTCGGCTTCTCTTTCACAAACTGCTTAAGAAAAAAAAAAAAAAGAGAGATTAATTTAAACAATGCATTTTATATTAATAAAATGCAACTAGTTTGTGTTTCCAATACAGGAAGGTGAGGCAACTCCATAATTATTGCTCTGGTAAGTTATTAAAGGCTTATTACCAGATCTGTGTTAATGAGAAAAATCACTATACTTACGGTTGCAGGAGCTGGGGTAGGAGGTGGGGCATAAGATGGCCTTTCTGTTAAGATATAAACGTAAGCAAATTTTTTTTTCTTGAAAATTTGAATTAATTCTTTATAAGGCATCTGCTGTGCCAAACATTTTAAGTGATTTACAAAGACAAGACAGAAATCCTACTCTCAAAGACTTTGCATTTTGCCACTGAAGAGTGTAAAGCAAAGAACCGAAGAGAAAGAAAAGAGAAAAAAATTAAGATCACACCATTGACATACTGCTAGCCCTTTTATTTAGGCATAAGACTGAAGAATATGAAATCCATTTATATGCACATCAATTAAGAAGAGAGCAAGCAAAAATGCAGTGAAACAGGATTTAGGAGAAGTTGTGATATCAGGATTTTCTATGAAAACAATATGCCAGAAATCAGCCACAGCAAGATTTAAGGCCAAGAGTTTGGTCAGAAATGACTATACCTCATATCATTCCTTTTAATGCAAGGAATCTCACAAACAGGTTCTGCTGAACCAGATCTTTAATTCATCAAGTTAAAGGAAGAAAAATCTGAACTTACTTGACATTTTGATAGGCAAATTTTCAGCCACCTGACATTATATTTGTATTTCTGAAAGACAAAAGAATATCATGCTATTAAGTATTATGCCTTTGCTTCCCCAGATCTTTGAAACTTCAATTATTGTAGTTACCATTAATTACCAAAAAGTTTGCCAATTTTGAAATAAAGACAAAAAAGTTTCTAAAAACTAAGGTGTTCCCTCCTTGAAAAATGAATGTACTTTCCAAGGAATCTGGCCTTAAATAGCTGTGAAATAACACTCAGGTTTATGTCATCTTTATATTAAAGGTTTTAAGTATGTATATTTTTTCCCCTTAAGAAATAAAAAGAATATACCCCACTATTTTACACTGACTGTTTCAGAAAACTGGTATGAATGTATAAAGTGACCAAATTAAGTAGCATCTCCTTTATACGGTACAATAAAAATAATCACTGAACGCACCAGCAGCACTGTCGCAGGCCATGGGATGTCAGCACATTTAACCTTTTAGCAACATGCCCATCGGTGCGTACGGAAAATGCGCTATAACAAAGCACTATTTTTTTTCGGCTTTTCTCTTCACGTAACTCCAGCGAAGTTTCAGCAGAAGCCGGACCTCCTTTTGAAATTCCTGATTAATAACGGGCTGAGCTTCGGGCTCACACAATTCCTCAACGTGGGACTGCTCCTGAAGTTCAGGAGGAGCTTGAACGGGAGCACGCCCGGAGGCGGCCCCAGGGGTGCGCGGGAGCGGCAGAGCTGCAGCAAGGGCAGCTCCAGCATCGCTGTTCCCCCCACGCCTTCGCGAGGAAATCGGTGCCTGCTACGGGGGGGGTCCCTCAGCCTCACCGAGCCCCCTCCCCGTGCCCCACGGTGGGGGCCGAGCGCTCCTGACGCCGGGAAACGCCGGTGTGCCCGCGCGGAGGGGCGCGCACCGCGACCCGGCAGCTCCGAGCCGGCTGCTGGAGACCCCCACCACCCCTCCCCGTGCGCTGCAGCCCCTCGCCCCGCCGTGAGCGCCTGTGGAGGGCGCAGCTCCGCCCCCGCCCCGGCGGCCGCTAACGGGGAGGGAGCCGGGGCCAAGGCCGAGGCCTGCCCCCTCACCCCCGCTCCATCCAGCTAGGCTGCTCCCTGGGCCGCGGCGTGCCCCCCGTCCTGCCCGCCCCGCAGCTGCTGGGCCGGGCAGGCCGCCCCGAACGGGCGCCCCTGCCCCGACTCACCCGCTCCAGCGCCGGCCGCGCTCCCTTTGTTCCCCACCAGGCCGGGGCGGCGGCGAGGACGGCGCCTGCGCACTCTGCTCCGCACTTTCGACACRCCGCCCCTGCCCTCCTCCAGCCTGCCGGCGGCTGGGCTGGTTTTTAAAGGGGAGGCGGTTTGCCTGCCCTGCTCGCCCCGGAACCCCCGCCGGGCCGAGGCCTTCCCCGCAGCCCTCCGGGGACGGTGGAGGCCGGAAGGGGTTGTGGCGAATCTGCGGGACGCAGAGTCCGAAGGCGATCGGGGCGCTGCGCGCGGGGTGCGGCCCCGCCCCGCCATTACCGGGAAGGAGGAGCCGCCTCGCCGGTGTTACCGGCGCTCCCAAGGCATCGTGGGGGCCGGGCTGTCTCCGCTCCTGACTCGCAGTCTCCAGCACCGKGCTCGTCCCCTTCGCCCCGCGACAGCAAGGGGAAGGTGGGGGCGGGAAACTGCCCGCCTTCACGTTCCTGTCAGCACTTTCCACAGGGAGGCTAACCCGCTTCCCGCCCTTCCGCCGAGCCGGCTCCCCGCTGGGCAGCCCCGGCCGTTGTTAGCATGTCCGCAGCGGTCAGGCMGGGAGGAGCGGCAGCGCTGCCTCCCGGTGGCGAATCTGCGGCAGAGAACAAGCAGGCAGGGGGCGGCCGTTGGCGCCTCGCGCCCGCGGCAGTTTGGCGCCTTTTTCCCCTCAGAGGGAGCGCGCGGCGGCGCCCTGAGGCGCTCTGGTCCCGGGGCTGCCCGGGAGGCGTCTGGAAAAACGCTGCAGTGTAGTGTCTGGGCCCGAATGAATCCCATAACGGCAGGCGATAAAAGTCAGGTGAACAGTCCTGGCAGCGCTGGGGAACCGTTTGTCTGGGTAAAGTGTGCAGCACGGTGCTGAAACGATGGTTTGGGGATGGCATCTCTTCAAAGAGAGGTTGAACAGGAGCAGGATGCGGCCCTCAGTCTGGTCGTGCTTACCGTGCCCTGAGGAAAGCCGGGAAGATGCCGATGCGTGGATGAAAGGGCTCGCGCAGAAGAAGGCCTAGAGGAAGCAGGTCAGCCTGCGGAGTGGTGTGAAGCATGGCTGGTCATACAGGCTAGGGGAAAGACCCTAGGTTATAAATCTGTGTAGATTATAATTTTGAACTAAATTAGACTGACCAACTCAAACACTATCGCAGAGGATTATGAATTACAGAGTACACTGGGAGCAGTGGAATTGTCTAGAACAATTTCTTGCAGAAATTTGTGAAGGTATCACATACGGAGGTAAAAAGCTTGCAAATATAAAACACGGTACACCATGTGGCTCCAAGTGTCTGAGGAAGATGAAGCATTTCAGACCTCAGCATTCAGCGTAGGAGTCTTTTATACAGTGAAAATTGTTAAAGTGACTGAATTAAAAATGAAAACGTAAAGTTTGGCATTGAAATGCTGTCATATGGCTAATAAGATAAATTTCTAGACATCCATAAAGGAGGATTTTGGTGGATCTGGTGAATGTGACAGCTGAAGGAAAGCCAAACAGTGAATGTTCATGACAAGATATCAGAAATATCTTTGATTTTTTTGAACGGAAAAAGATGGATGATACCTACCTAACCCAAAAGGACGGTAGAAGGGGAAAAGAAGAAAAACTAACTGAATGTGATACCTGATTGCTGCAAGTTAGACCCATTTCTTCTTGATGCCTACAGTTTGTCTAGCCCAGTTTGCTTTCGTTTTTGAATAAGCACATTTTTATGAACAAATAAAAGAGACAAGAATTCTGCCCTCATCTGCCCACAGTGTGCTATCTGTGGCCGCAATGGAAATTCGTTGACAATGCAGCAAAATAATCTGTGACTTYGATTTGATAATTAAAAGATTGTAAGAATTGAAAAGATTCCTCAGTCAGCTGGCCAAATTTGCCTCTCTTTCGTCTACAGTTTCACCTGGAACATTTGAAAAGAAAAGGTGAGAAAATACTTGTTAAAAGGTGAAAAATAACCTGTTTTTTCCCCTGGTTTTGACCGCTTCATGCATTCATCTCTAGTTTATTAATAACATGGTTTTGTTGATAGTGTTAAAATGCATTTAATGTTGATAATGTTAAAATAAATTCTAAATTTGTGCAGCTTACTGAAATATTTATTACGGTGTTCAAGTATGTTTACTGATATGCACTTTCCATGCTTACAGTTCTGAATCATTATATGTGTTTTCAAAGCCAGCGATGTATTCCTTACTTTGTTTTTTTTTTTTTTTTTTTTTTTTTTTTTTTTTTTTTTTTTTACTTTGCTATTTGCCTAATTTCCATATTGTGATAGTGAAAGATTTTGCCTGTGTACACTTTTTAATATACTGTATGACATAAGTAGTTTTACTGATTTAATAGGATTGTTTATACTGCATTGTACTAACCAAGGGGCTCTAAATAGTTGGCTTTTATCCAACTGTTTTAATTAGCAACAGTTTCATAAGCTTTGTAATGAGGACATACATCCATTGGAAAGTAGGTTGAGACAATGAAACTCATTTTTATGTCAGACATTTGCAGGTATTAGATGGCAGTAGCTCAGCTGGTCTGAATTTAATTAGCAGCACAGAAGTGAAGAATTCTTGCCATATTATCAGACTTCAGTGTTTTTTTTTTTTTAATTCAGCTTTAAAGTGACCTAAAATCAGGGTGAAATGTTATTGTGAATACTTCTTTTTCCTATGCCCACGTGTAGTTCATATTGACACTAGTGGAAGTTCGAGTAGTTTATGAACAAAAGAGTAAGCACTTTACATTTGAAGAGATGGAATTTGTGAATAATGCAGAAGATGTATATGTATTGTAAGGGGAGAAAACATAGTTAAAACCAGGATGCACACTTGAACGAGGTCTAGAGTAGCAGCAATTGTTAATGCAGCTAATGAAGTCAGTGTCAGAAGTCCCACAGGAAGAAAATAGCTTTGAACAGGTAAGAGTGGGCTGCCTGCAGAATGTGTGTGTTAACAAAAACAGCTATTAAACTGCAGACTTTTTTTTTTCTTAGAGCATCAGGTTTCATGATCATAAAACGGTATAACTGGGTTTATGCCAGTTGTTTCAAACTTCAGACAGAAGCTGTGTATTTCATGAGCAGTTGAGTCTGGTGTTAAACAATGGCAACTTCGGTGGGCAGAATAAATTTCTCATCACAGGACAGCTCAGGATGAACTTGTGCTGTCATTGGGGTCAGGGAGATGGCTTCAGAAACTGTGAGGTCAGGCAGTTACATGGATGAAATAACATATATGAATAAGGTCAACTTTTTTTTCTAGTTACTTAGTATCGCAGACAATGTTTACTATAGATACACAGTAATTTTTCGCTTCTAAAATAATACGGAGGTTGTATTGCAAGGTGAAGTCAGGTATGTGTTCTGTACTATGCTGGACGAGGTTTCTATCGTTAGGGAAAAAAAATTTAGAGTTACGCTAGAGAAGATAATACCCCAAGAAGTACCGTAGGTCAGAGAAAAAGCCAAACACCCCCTGGTTAAAGAAAAAATGTGTCTGTGAGTAAGATTATTCCATTATTGTTTACTGTGGAGATGGCAGTACCTTCCATGTATTTGTATAGTAATTTTTATGTGCCTGTGCAAGCTCTTCCTGCATGAGGAAGTCTGCCTAAGCAGTTTTAAAGGTATATGTGTTAAGCTAAGTTTCTGTTACATATTTGCTTGCTATTTATCTTTGCCTGTCAGCTTATCTTTTAGATTGTAAACTGTGTATGCCAGATGCTGTCTCCTGTTCTTTCTTGTGCGTTACTCAGAACAAAGGACTTTAGATCTAGTCAGGGTTAATGGATTTACCAGAAAAAGAGTAATTTTTGTAGCAGGAGGACACTCACCTTACATGTTATGATAAAGATTCTTAGGCAATTTGTGTCTTTCTAATTGTAGAGAAGAGCTTAGAAAACACTTGGTTGCAGTGCTACAGGTTTTCTTATCTACAACTTTTATTTTGTGTTTCTCTGTTACTTCTTTCCTTTTAAGGTATACACATTAAAACTCACAAAATATGTATGGGCAAACTCAATTTTAATACTTTTTTTATTGTAGTACTATCATTTACTTTGGTAAATTCATATCCCTGTTTAAAGTGCCTTAAAGCAGTTAAAACTTAGTTTAAATTCAAGTATTGTAAAATGTACAGAGTATAAGCACAAAAAAAAGCTGCATAGTGAAAATACTAGAGCAGGCTGATACATTCAGGATGCCAAATACTCAAGTATTAACAACACCAGATCAGTATTAAGGTTAATGATAATTAGCCAGCTTCATACAGTAGATATAGAACTGTGGGCAATATAAATGCATTGTTCTTACCATTAACAAAAGATAGAAGCATAACTTAACACTGAAAGAATTTGTAGTATCAGTTTTTGTAACACATGCCGTAAGTAATAAGGCAAATACTGACACTTAAATTAATCTTTTACATGCTGCTGTGAATCCAGCAAATACAGTATGTGGTTTTTCTAGATTCTGAGCCCCTGCAACCCCAGTGATTTTGGTGAGAGTTTGTGACATCCATGCCTCTTAAAAAACCTTATAAACAATCATTCTCATCTTAATACAATTTTGTTTGAATTTTTGTTCGCAATTTGTCTCATAATGTTATAAAGAAGTATGTCTGAGTTTGTATTTGTGTTTTTTCTGTGTACAGATGCAAGATCACCTACTGTACTTTGTATTTGCCCATAGCTACTTTGAGTAGTAGTGGGGGATACTTAATGGGTATGGTAGAATTTTACTTTCAATATGTAGCCCTTATTTTGTACATTTAATTTGAAGCTATGATAGTTGTACCCTGGCGTAACACTGACTTGTTACGTGTACTAGATCAAGAGCATAACTTACCTATAAGATGGTCAGAAGAGGAATTTGTTAACAATAATTTAATTCACATTGTTATAATACACAATTAAATACCAGCATTAAAATGGTTGATTGACTCCTTACATTTGAACATTTAAAGGGTATAATTTTACTTGCTATGGCTAAGAAAGTTGTAGTACAGATATGCGTGGACAAATAAGAGAATGGTTTTCAATGGAAATTACTGCTTCAAAATCAGTGGAACAATATGGCTAAAATATTATTGGTTGTAACAACACTTTTAAAAATGTTTGTATAATTAAGTAAAGGAAAGGCATTTTGCTCAGTTGTTGCCTAAAAAAAAAAAAAAATTTTAAAAATACCAGCCACTTTGAAAAGAAAATTCTTTGTTAATAGTTTATGTATTTTAAGAGCATCTTTGTATGTACTTTTTGCTGTTAGAAAGTGTTATTTTAAAATATATTTCAAGAAGTATGACAGTTGTGATATAAATTATTGCAAGGATTCATCAGTCATTATGCGTATGCAATATTGAATAATTAAGAGAATGAAATACATAGTTCTCATTTCCAGAAAGAGAAAACGAGTCCTCTTTTACAAAGGCAGAATATGTCAAAGTATAAAGTTATAGTTTAATTTTTGTAATATTTGGTGAAATTCTACAAAACAACAACAATAATGAGAAAATTAAAGGGCTGCACCCAGAGTATAAAACTAGTAGAAGTTAGGTTTCTTGGAATCTTAACTCCCTTGCTCTTTTCCCTTTTTTTTAAAAGACTTGTATGTTTTTATTGTATTAATCAAAGTACTTAGTAAGATTTTGTAGTTGTAGCAAGATAGGCCATGTAAGTCCATCTACAGTTTATTTCCAGAGCCCGTTGGAGATGAACTTTGGGTTAATTTGCTGCAGGTTAAGGTTTGATAGAAGGAATACTGCAAGATCTCCTCATTACCAGCCTGACTTCAATGTCGGGAAGAGTTTTCTTTTTAGTGTGTAAACATCCTTCATCCGTTGCTGCTAGGTGGAGATCAAAGCGCAATGAAACTGATTTTTTCCTTAAGCGAGGGTTGTCCTTAAAGAAAGAACCTTCCCATTCTTTAATGACTTCATCCACTTTTTCTGTCCTGAAACAATAAAGCAAATGTATTTATGATCCTTTAGGCAATATGAATTAGCTATCTTCAGGACTTCTTTTAAAATGTAGAGAGAAATTGCATAATAAAGTGTCAAGTTAGTTTAGATGGGTACTGAGACACTAGAATTTTTTTTTTTTTTTCACAGGTTCATTCTCCAGAAAAGCTATATAAAGAGTGAGGGTTCATTATATTCTTGGTTTTGTACTTTTAAGTAGACATGGATACAAAACCACTGCTCCAAACACATCAGGCACTTTGTTTCCAAGGAGAAAGTTTGGAATCCAAGCTCAAAAACTTTGCAAGAAACCTCTGTACTATAGTTGGCAGGACAGAATTGCTGCCTCTGAAAGCCTTCGTAAAAGGGAGGAGGAAAATCTAGTTCAGATCCAAACCTCAGAATGAAAATCTACATTAAATTAAAAAAGAAAAAAGGGCAGAAGTAAAATACAGAGAATTGAAAACCCAGCTGATTCAATAATATTTAGGCACCCAAATCCTATTAATTTAATCCTCTAAGTATGTATCAGGATCCAGATCTAAAAATGCCACTCTGGGGGCCTTAGTCAGGTAAACTGTACCCAGCCCAGTAGCCCCGTGCAAATCTGACTGTGTAAAATGAACAAAGCTGATGTATGAAAATAAGCTTGAGGTGTGCAGTGTGTATGGTGGACCATATGATGGCATTGATTTTTAATCCAAATTTCTACATGTTTTCAACAGCTGATTACAGTTCAGTATTAGTGACACGGTACACTACAGTTTTTGTTTTAAATGTAACATTAAATGCTAGTCTACAAAAGAGCTTAAAGAGCAGCAGGAAAAAAAAAAAAAGAATGAGGCAATCCAATACTATTAAAGTAATTTAAGGTGAATAAGACATACTAACAGACTTTCACATGCCCACTTAGGAGCCAAGCTCTCCGTTCCCTGTTTGGTAATTGGTGAAACGTAGGAGTTTCCAAATAGCAAGTTAGAGCAGCCAAGCCTGAATTTATGTGCATAAATATGCCCCAGAGGGACTTCGAAAACATGGTATGGGCTCTTTTGCTTTCAACCTTAACTAGATGAATTATTCATAGTTTCATTCTTAACAGAAATAGAAATTGCAAATCAGAAGCATCATCATGATATTGTTAGCTTATGAAGTAAATGCTAATAAAAAGAACTTTAAAATTTAATGTATTGTTAAAACATGCCATTCAATATACCTTCAAGAACTATCACTGTTATTTTGGAGCTTCTTGGCTGTATGGGCATGATATAACAGATACTAAATAAAGGAAAACTCAAAGCTACTGAAATGTAATGCCCACCATTTACTTTCAATTGTTATTTTGTTAAATTCATGTTTATCTTACTGTACAGTGCCATGAGCTTCAGCGCTTTCCTTCATAATATTTCCATCTAGGATTGCTTGTTTTGTCATCAGTTCCACCTTCTCAGTTTCATGCTTCTTTACACTATCTGTAAAAGAAAATGCAGATCTACTAGGCATGCAGAAGAGTGAGGTCAGGACGCAGGACCTAGAGGTATTTTTCCTCCTGCTGCACTGGAAGAAGATCCTTTTGTAATAGCCAGTAATTTGTCAGTAGTTAGGAACCTCCTTTAGGGCCATAATCCCCTAAGGGGAAAGTGTCTAGAAACTCACTTGACGGCAGTGTAAAGGCAATCTTGCTAGTGCTAGGCTTTTTGTCATCCTTCTGGTCAGGTATAGAGCAACGAAACCTGCAAAAATAAAAATTATTACAGTCATCTAATAATATTGAATTACTTTAATCCAAAGCTTGTCTTTTCAACAGCTATGAAAAATTTAAAAATATGAGAACCATGAGAAGTTCTGTTTGATTGTAGTAACTATTTGTTAGGATTTCTCATTCTGAGTATAGAACTGAAGAAAGTTACTGAAAATATCTGTGCAATTTCATCATTATTTTCAGACAGTTTTTAGTCAGTTTGTTGTGTGCTAGGAAGAGTTATTTAATTTTACTAGTACTGCATTGTGTGTATTTTCACAGAGTTAGAAGCATTAAATCTGAAACTGACTCCCCTGTTTGGAATCTTCTTATGCAAACGTGTGAGGTTCCTGGACTGAAACTCTCCATTTTCTGTAGAAAGGACTGAGGGAGGCAATGTTCCACTGAAAGACTTCAGAATCGCGTGCCTGGTTTTGTGAAGATACCGGTGCTGGGTGGAAGACGTGATATTTTGCCTTTTCCTTATCCTCCTTGTTGTTTACATTTGTATAGCTGCCTCTCTCATGTCTACATTTCAAAATACTGGTGTTTGTGTGCCAGGGAAAGGGCAGACATGAAGAGTTACGACCAAAGCGAAATGTCACTAGAAGGCATATTCTTAAATAGCATCCTAATGTGTGCCTTAACACACTTTGAATGATACTGAGTAGTATGAACTCCACATGCAAATGGCCATCTGTCACATGATGAGACATGAACTCCTCTCCCAGAACTTCATGCGTGTGGACTTGCTTCATCAATGGTCCGAGACAAACAGAGCCCACGTCATGCAGCTAATGGGATACGAAGTCTACATCAACATGCAGTGCCTTGAGTGAGGATGCAGTAAGCGTGCTATTATCTGCAACACATCGTGGAGATACTGAGCTCCAGAAAGTGCGGAATCAGTGAAGTTAAGTTAAAATGAAACCATTTCTAAGGATTTTATACTGTAATTTTTTAATGATTGATTAATGTATTTACAATTCTGATGATTATTTCAATGAAAAGTTCTGAAATGGAAGACAAATTTGAGTACTTTTTCTCTAAACAAGTACCTGTTCTCTTCTTGCTCAAGCAGACTGCGATACGTTGCTATCTCCTCCTCCAGTTTCATCCTCGTGTTCAGGAGAATTTCATGCTCTTGAAGCTGTTTCTCAATACCTCTTCTCACTTCCAGTAGCTCTTTCTCTAAGCATTCAATCTCAGCTTCTAAATTTTGTAGTTGTGTGTGGTACTGCTGCTCTGTGGCACGCAATGAGCGTTCCAAACCCTTTTCCTGTGAAATTTAACTCATATTTTAAGATTTGGAAAGTGTATGCATAAAGATGTTATACATACTTTTCGTTAACAATCTGTGTATTTTTACATCAGTTCTTTTAAAAATATTCTTTAGGAGCAGGTGTAAAGCTTTCAAGATAATACTTTTGCTGAGAAATTTTCCAGTAAAATCTGTAGTAATTTAAGATAGGATAAAAAATGTAGCCTTCTGTTGTACCAGTAATCTACTACCATTGATTTTACAGATCTCTGATTTTACCTGTATGGTTAAAATGATATCCAGCTCAGTACTGTATGAAAACTGAGTGGTCTGTGTGCTCTTGTAGCTTATCTATATTACTGAATTCAGTAAATTGCTGACATATTTTATCATGAATGAATTGATAAATTTGGTCCACACATTCAAAAAAAGTTATAAACCTGATATGAATTGGTTAGGGAGAATGACTGGGAACTTGATGAGGGAGTATCATGCAAATACATGTTTGGCAGGCGTGAAAATGTGAAAACACGTGTATGTTGAATGGCAGATCCTGAATCAAAACATACAATACTCTTAAATGTGAGCAAATGACTGGGTTATTGCTTGCTGGTTAGTGCTCTGTGTGACAGGCTGAAAGTCCACTGCAAAGCTATGCATTTCTGTGTGTGTTGTATTTCTGCTGTATAGTGGATTTGATTGTTACATAAACTGAATTGTGGAATGGTTTACATCAAGAAAAAGATTTATTTTTTCCAGGAGATTTCAAGTTTCATTTTATGTTGCTTACCACAGCGTGGAGAGATTCAATTTCGATCTGCATATGGTGCCACTGCCGTCTCGCCTCACAGAGTTCTGCTCTGGCTGCCTTTAATGCTTCTGCATCTTTGTCCATTCTTTTAATTGTAGCTTCTTCTAGCTACAGAGGATATAAAAAAGATAAGAATATTTAAAAAATAGTCAAATAATGAAAATAAAATAGATACATAAAAATCTCTAGTTGGAATTTTTTTAGTGTCATATAAATTTGTTAAAGCTAACAGTGATGAAYTAATATTTTGTGTACCATGTAGATGGGAAGCCCTTATCCTGCTGTGTTTGATGGGAGGTAGCTGGCCACATCTTTACCCCTAACATACTTGTTGTAGAGGAATTCCCATACAAATTAACCAGTTGTATTTAGACCTTATTCACCTCTACAGTAAATGGGCTTAACTTCATGGGAATTAGAGGAATTGCAGTCAGTTCAAGCTTCCAGGTTTGAATAAGGTTCTTTGTTTTTAATGTATTTTTGATTTCTAAGAACAGCTTTATAGGGAGGGAGCACTTTTGAGTGGTTGCATGAATATATCACAATTGACAATTGCTGTAATTATGTTTTTGCCTGATCTCGTCATTGACTTGGTTTCAGGTTGTCATTGGAGAGCAAGTACCTCCATTCATTTAAATATGAATAGCATCTTTATCCAAATCTACAAATTTTCCTTGTCCTCTAAGGACAGGTTATTTAAGATTTACCTATCATAGGAAGGAAAAAAATTAGCATGTTCTCTGAGTATATGCTGTCACCCATGTTAAATGTGACAATTCAGAAGTGAAGTGCCCATTCTAAGCTTAATCCTGATCTAAAATATTTTGAGATAATTTGCCATCCTTAAGGCTGAAGCTTATTCTTAGAAAAAAAGTAAATAGTCAAAAAAGCACTGTATTGTGTTTGGAAGAAAATGTGGCTTTTTGCTCTTTTTTTATCCTATTAAAAGTAGTTTTTTTAAGCCAACCCTGAGCATGTGTGGGGTCATTTTAGGTTTGGGCTCATCTTTGATTTAGATAATATTTTCATGTATTTAACTTCCAGAATGATTGTTTTGCTTATGAAAGTTATTTTTCCTTTTTGATTCTGAGTTTTACTGCAAGTGGTGAAGATGCCATAAGCACTTGAAGCAATACATGCTCTTTTGCATATTTTACTGCCTTATGTAGGTTCTTGTGATGCCATCAACTCTAAGGAAATAAACTCTTTAATTCAGGTCTTATGAAGCAAGTAAAATAAGTTTCTTTTTTTTCCCCCGTAACATACTGACCTATTGTAATTTTATCATGCCACCGTTTTGGTGAAAAATCTAGATTTGGCTAATCCACAAGTGAACACTCAATATTCTTTGCTTATCCTTTTTTGCCTGGGTACTGCTGAATTTATGTGACAATTGTATCAATATACATTGGCTGCTTTGTGCCAACACAAATATAAACTTGGCTTAACTGTCTAGTTTATAGCTGCTGTGTGTCATTGCATTACTGTGTAGATCAGCCAGATTGCAGCAGTAGTCTGGCCTGTGGTTAAAAAAAACCTTCAGAATTTCTGCAATACCTAAGAAGTACAACAGGGTGATATAATACCTAATTTCCACCCTGAATTTCTTCATGTTTGATGGCCGAAAATTGTTTTGCCATTTTATTTCAAAGTTCAGCTGGGTTTTAGAGATGTTTTGTATGTAAATCTATAATAGTAGCATTGTGTGTTGATAACATTTAATCAATCTGTATGAAAGAACAAATTATATTTGCTGAAGAGTATGACAGTTTTACTGTGAACAATATAAAACAGTTCCTGAAAAGGTACAGTTTTCTTTAATATAGGTGCTAAAAATGGTAAAGCTTTCTGTATATAAATGGATTCTTTACATTGCCTTAGATTTTCAAGATTCTCTTTTCCTCTGGGATAACTAAATGGTGCTAGAGGTTACCATGTTACAGCATATGTCATCATTTTTTAAATCACAACAATATCACTGTTGCAGGAACAGAAAAACATCCAGATGAATTACACAGCATTCGTTTAGTGTGAATTTCATACCCTAAACAAAATCTATTTCCGTATCTTCTAGTTCACATCTTACTGCAGTAAAATTAAAATCGCTTCCCCGATAATATGCTGCATTGAAAAGGAAATACTGTACCTCATAGAGGCTGAGGGAGGAATTGTATAGACAGGGATTGTCTCCTTACTCTGGAAGGTGTATGTCTGTATGAAGTCATTACCTGGGTCCTTGCTGAGATGATGGTCTTTATCTGATTTCTGGTGATGAGCGTTTCATACTTTGCCCTGATCTCACTGAGGAGCTGGGGCAGTTCCATTCTCCTCCCATCCTCCACCTTGGCTAACCGAACCTTATTGATAGGATGAGCCGGCTGCTGCAGAGCCTTCACTGCCTGCAGTGAGAGGAGAGAGAGTGAGAAAGTACAGGCAGATTTTAAAGCTGCAGAGCTTTATTTTTGAGGAAGCACTGGAAGGTCGGAGGCTTCCAATCGTTTCTAAAAGCAAGTCTAATAAAGCAAAGCTCTGTCACTTTTCCAGCGATTAAAATAATGATTCCTAAATTATGTGCTGAAATGAATATATACAATGTCTTTATGTTTTTGTTACACTATAACTGTGTTTTTTAATAACCTCAAAAATGTGAGGTTAAGAGATACAAAGCAAAGGACAAAATTACAGCTGCACAGCATGAGAGTGCAATCGCAGAGGGGAAGGGAAGGGAACAGCTTCCCAGCAGTACACCTGTATCGGTGGCAGTGCTGCTGGAATGTGCCTTCACCAGGCAGCTGTGCAGCACTGGAGCAGGTTATTTAGGGATGTTACAGAATTTCCATCCTTGAAGGTTTTTAAGGCTCAGTGAGGCGAAGCCTCAGGTGGCTGACCTGATCTAGTGTTGAGGACTGTCCCATTTTGAAAAAGAGCTGGGCTCCTGGACATCCTCTCACCCAACATTTCGGTGTTTTTATGGGCAGGAAACGCAAAAAGGGAGAGGAACCAGCACTACTAGTGGTGAAGAATGCTTGTGCACCTTGTGGCAAGGGGTTTGGCTCCTCTTCTGCAGAGTGCAAAGTTCTGGTGGATTAACACTTCAAACACAGCTAACTGCTGTCAGAAAAAGTGTCTGGTTTGTCTCTGAAGGTGTTTACAGTACCTCTGCCGTGTGTCAGTGTGTTCAGTTCACCGAATATGCAGATTATGTGAGATTCTTATACCTTTCCTGACAGCTACCAGAGAGGTAGAAAGTATAGGTTGTCTGCTGTGCTGTATTTTCTGCAAATAATTCTTCATTTCCTGGCTCACTGTAGCTACTGTATGATCCCAGTGATCTTGTCTGCTAAGAACAGCTCTTACCTATTTTTCAAAGGTTTTTCAGTAATGCGCAATACTAGATATTTAGTAAAAAAAATCAGATTTCAGTAAATAATAAAAATTCACTAGATAGAATGCATTTTTAGGCTCCAAATAAGAATATACATCAGTAAAATGAGAAAAAAAGGCAGTAAACTTTTAAAAGACACTCGTCTTTTTAGAAGTCAAAATATTATACCACTTAAAAGTCTCCTTGTGTGCATAAGGCTTCCTTGTTCTTGGCTCTGTCTGCTGGCACATGTAAAAGGATCCTGTGTTCTGATTTTATTTTTCTTAGCTGGCTGTTTTTCAGCTGACCTGGACTGAGATGAGAATGTTTTGTTGTCCACTATCTTTTCTACAAGTGCCTTAATTATTCTAGTTTTATGTCGTTCCAAAACCAAAATATTGACAGTGTTTTTCATTGTTGGTATGAGAACAGTCACATAATAAAAACATTAGGAATCCATCAAACAAGCATAAGATATTATACCTTAGGGCAGTATAAGCATGAATAGGAAGAGCCTATGTATTTAAGCAAATAAGAACTTGAAATGTAATTTAAAATCTTCCTTTTTCTTTGCATTGCAATACTGATTGTTTACAGTTTGCTTTCAGTTCCCTGGGACTCAGAACGTCTTCTGTTTACATCAGACAAAGTCAAGGCTGTCTAGCATCCAGAAATGAATCCAGAAATGTCTACGTTTGAAATACAATATAGAGGTCTGCAGGGATATTGGATTTGGTCTCACAAACCAAACTTTATGCATCAACAAGTGTCTATGGATGAATCTTCATATTACCAGGAGCTAAACATTTGCCAGTTGATAAAATTTTTTAAAGCTTTTAAAAAATAAATCAGCACTAATGCTTTCTTTTTTCTTCTTTTTTTCAGGTGTAAAGGGAACATCTGGCTATGAGATCCCTGAAGGCTAAAGGTAGGTAGGTGTAAGCAATTGTATCTTTACTAGGATTTATGTAATTTTGAACTCTAGCTACTTTCAATGTTCATATTTTATTACAGACTTTGGATTTTAGTTAACTATAGTTCAGATACTGTGCGTCAATTATTTGGATTCTGTGATACAGTATAATAATGCTATAGTGATTGCAGACTGCTTTGGTTTACCATTGTTGCTTTCTCACAAGATAATAGCTAGAGTGGTTTCTAGATTTTACATACATCAAAACTGCACCCTAGGCGATTCTCAGTCATCTTTTAGATCATCATGTTAAATTCAGGATTAATGTGTATGTAGGTAAACTGCATGATTATTCAGTGGAATTCTACACTGAATGATGTAGGGAATAATGATTTCACAGCAATCACAGTTGCAGTCCTTGAGGTATGTACATTATTTCATATTTCTTTGTATACATTTATACTGAAAGTATATGTGTCTTTGGAAGAAGAAGATGAGAGAGACACATTTTTCTCTTCAAAATGGAGATGATGTCAATAATGGGGAAGATATCGTGGTTTCAGGTTTTCCACATATGTGAAAAACATTATGGATAGGAAAGAAAGATGATGAATGCTGTCCTGTCTTAGGAAGAGAAAAAATTTCCTTCAATCTATATTCTTAAAATTTCTCCATAATGGTACTCTTGGTAATCATACCCAGCTACACAAACAACCTCAATTTGTCTATTTCTGATATCATTATTCTAATTTATATTGTAATTATTTTAATTTTAAAAATGTAGTCTGCAACAGTAAAAATCTTATTGAAATACATCACATGTAGTAAGATTCTTTTCATTTATTTATCAGCACTGTTTTTAAAGGGGAAAAAAAAGAGGTACACTTGTGTTCCATGCTTTTAGAAAAGAAATTACTTCCTTAAACTGTTGAAGATGGTGCATTTACTCAAGAGGTTTTCAAGTTCTTCCCTCTTTGTACTGGCATATATAGAAGAATCTTCTATTTCATTCCTTTGGGTTATTTATCACAGTGCCTTTTCTTTAACTGACCGGATTTTAGATGTTGCGATTCTACCATGCTGATTTAGTTCTTTGATTATTGTTTTAACTACCCTGGCTTTTATTGGTTCTAAGCAGGAAGCAGAAAAAATGCTAGTAGTGGGTTTTACAAAAGGCAGAATGGAAGCACAGTATGAAATCTGTGCTCCCATTAAACTTCTAGTTTGGGTCAAGCGTTGAAGGGATGTGATAGAATGTGCAGAACGTTTGTACTCTAGAGACGCAGTAATATACATGTAAGAGGTCACGGTAACTTTCTTGTCTTATCTGAGAATCACACAAACATCGTCAACATTTTGGCTCAAGAACAAAGGCTTAGGTGTAAATTGCAGGGGGATTGTATTTTGGTTCATAGTTTTGTTTTGGATGAGATTCCTTTAAATAGTTCATTCGAGTTGGTCATCTGGAAGCCAAATTCAGGATTGGAAAGACCATATTGTGCTCCCACCAGGTGGCACTCCGGAACGTGGAACACTGCTCCATGCCTGGGGTGGTTGTGTGCTTCAAAACCAGGGTATCCCTTCTTTTCCACTACAGTTGCAGTCTCTCCAATATGTTGTTCTGTTTGCAAAAACTTCTCTCTTAAATTGATAGCTTTAAATTATAAGTTAGCACGTATTCCTTTAATCCCACATTTAAACAGTTTTTTTAACATGTACGTGTTCTAGCATTGGATTAATTTCTTTAAATTAATGGGGAGTACTATACCACACACATAGTATATGGTAAAGCAAGATATGGAACAAAATGGCAAATATGGATCAGGAGCAGCAGTCCTAAATGAAGAACAAAGGGAGACTAATATCTTAAAGCTTGTTGAGTCCTTTTTATTAGTCAAGAAAACTGGAAAATGAGGTTAGAATAGCAAAATTATTTTATCTATTAAGTACTAAAAATTATAAAAAAGCGTGTCTAATTAGACGCCTAATGTGTGCACCATATTTCTAGTTATTGAACAAAGAATTGGTGATATATTTAAAGAACACTGTGAAAATAATACAGGTGATACCAATAGACTGAAGCAGAAAATAGATTGCATGACTGCTAAGAATGAAAATACAGGCTTTGTTTTACGTAAAAGAATCTTAGTAAAAAGCCAATCTATTTTTATCACTTCATACAAAAGAACAAAATTATTTATCCATTTTGGCTTTGAAAAAACATGGAGTGAATGGATCCTTTGCAATATCAGATTGTGCCTTATATCTTCTCTTCAACTTCCTTAACATGGGATGCAACAACTTTTCCATCTACCACTTCTTCGACAATTGTCTTGATCTTTCTAGTTTTGGTAGAATCTAAACATCATAAACAAAACAAAAAAAAATTTATCAAAATGTTAAAAATTATAAAACAGAGCAGCGTGCGTACATGAACAGTTACATCCTTTTCCTTTCAAATTGGCTTCTTGTTATAATGAACTCTATGACGTAGTTAAACAGAATAGCATGTATTATTTTATTTATAAGAATGACTTTAGAAACAAAATTTTATTCAATCAAGTTCTACCTACCTTGAGAAGAATCCAGTGATTGTGTTTGTGATTTGGACCCTGTCAAGGATGAGCTTTCAAATGTAACTCCCTGTCCTGCGCTCCTAAAAGTGAATCAGAGACACGCAATATTGCAGAATGTTTGTCAGGATCAGGAGAAATTCCCTTTTCATGTTGGCATTGATAGCTTATTTTGCATACTGAGCAGAACGCTTCATTCTCTTCACTTAGAGTATATCTGTATTATTTCAGAATCATTGTATGTGCCTTACTGTCTTTTGGTGAATGTACCACTTGTTTTTACCGCTTTTTTCCTGGAAAGGATATTGCTACAGAAAATAAAACAAAGGAGATATTTTATGTAAATTAGTTACTTACACAAACTCGCCATCCAGCAAGCGACGATAGGTTTCAATCTCCATTTCCAGACGACTCTTGATGTCTAGAAGTTGTTGATACTCTGCATTCTGGCGCTCCATATCAGCCCTGACCTGAAACAGCTGAGACTCCAGATTCCCAATCTGAAGTTGCATCTGTGAAAGCTGAGCACAGTAACCTCCTTCCGTTTCTGCTAAAGTGTCTTCAAGGGATTTTTTCTGTGTAAGAAGGATATTAAATAATCTCTGATTGAGGAAAAAAATTCTTTACAAAGACAAAACCAATTGAAATGGTTTAATGGGAGTAAGTATAGCCTCATTACTTAGAGATTTTTATTTTATTTCTTGAAATACCAGTTTGAAAACCAGCCTTTGCTGCTTCACTGAATGTGAACATAAAAGTTCGTCTGCTTTATAACATGCTACTTGCAATCCAATTATATATATTACTGCTATTTAGGAACTAAAAGAATGAAGGATTTAATAGGAAATAAATGCAAATCTTAAATCCTATAGAATAGTATAAGATCTAACAACACTTTTGAAGTTGGAAAATTTACTCTGACTAGTTAGCAGCTTCCTTAGAACATACCATGGCAAGCTGAGATTGTAGTTCAATTTCCAAGCTCTGGAGAGTCCGTTTTAAATCTGTGATCTCACTCTTTCCTGACTGAAGCTGCTCAGTGTTGGTGGAGATTTCCCTTTTCAGCTCCCCACTCTGAAATGACAAGGAAGAATAGAGTGTAATTTTACTGTTCCAAATATTTAACTCATTTTTACATGCATTTCGCTGAATTTGCTATCTCTGGTTGTTACTTTTTCATTGAACCATGCTTCAGCCTCTTTACGATTTTGCTCAGCAATGACTTCATACTGTCCCCTCATGTCATTCAAAAGTTTGGTCAGGTCAATTCCTGGAGCAGCATCCATTTCAACGCTGACTTGGCCAAATGCACTGCTTTGGATGCCCTGAAGCTCCTGGAGAGATTTAAAATAAAGAAAAGTTTCTGTTAATAAAAGGTAAAMTAGTTCTACCAAAAATATACGTAAAGAAATATATGTGATATAAGTTCTGTTTCAACATGAATCTGTAGCTTGTATGTGTATTTCTTTCACTCTTTCACCTAGTAAACTCAAAAAAGAACAGCAAACAAAACAAATAATGAAACCAGGGAACTCCCACTGGCATAAATAAGGGAATAATTTGATATTTCACAATTCCATCTGCCTTGTTATGAATTCACAAAGGAAAAAAAAGTACTTCTTCATGATTCTTCTTGAGATAAGCCAGTTCTTCATTCAGGCTTTCAATCTGCATCTCCAAATCAGCTCTTGTCAAGGTCAGCTCATCAAGAACTCTGCGCAGACCATTGATGTCAGCTTCCACACTCTGGCGAAGAGCCACTTCATTCTCATATCTGTAAATAAAGTAATTAAATATGATTTTTTACATGGTTAATGAGGTCAAATGCAAACTATTACTATGTACTTATATAGCTTTTAATATGAAATCTTAATACACATAATTATTATAATATTGTTTGATAATTATGTTAAAGTATTCTACAAGGAAAGAGATTTTTAAATACAAAATAATTTTTCCCTTAAAATATTAGTAAGAGTTTTTGTAATATTAAGATATACTTACTTCAGTCTGAAATCATCAGCAGCCAGTCTGGCATTATCGACCTGCAAAATGATTCTTGCGTTGTCGATAGTTGCATTAATGATCTGGAATACAAACAATGTTCAGAGGATGATTTTATAGCCCAATGGCTTTGCAGCTCAATATAGCTATTTACATAACTGTAATCCTAAATATGATTATAATATTAAATGTAATTTGTTAGACTCTTGTACTATTTACTATGAAAATATATAGGACAGATTTTCAGCTTTTGCAAATCAGCATGTTTGCTTAATGGTAGAATACCGCTTTGCATTCTATGACGAGATAGTTTATAATCTCTGAAGACCTTGCCAGGTAGTCTGTCTATTGCAGGAATTGAATTTGTGATATAAGAAATATGAAACTTATTAAAATTTAAACTTTGTAATCTACAAGAGTGTGTAGAACTGGATTCCATCACTGCCTTCTCCTTTATGCAAATTAAACCAAGTCACACAGCATTGTGTGATATAGCTACAGAACTGCTGTTAATATAGAAGAAAAATTCAATGCATGATACTAGTGCAATGTGACAGAGGTTATTACAAGCGTCGGTACTGTAGAATAAATTTGCTCTTGGTTTCTGAAAGGAATTTGTTATTTTTATCCAAAATATTATTAGGTGAATTACAAATGTAAAGATATGTTAAGTACATTGCTTTGCTACCTTATTTCGAAGATCTTCAATTATAGGATAATATTTACTATAGTCATTCCCAGATCCAGGGATAGCAGCACTGGGGCCGTTTTTCTCATACCACTCGCGGATTTTGCGCTCCAACTCAGTATTGGCATCCTCCAGAGATCGTACTTTGTCCAGATAAGCAGCCAGACGGTCATTGAGGTTCTGCATAGTTTCTTTTTTTGAGCCAGAAAGAAGGCCACCATCCCCAGTACCAGCAGTGCCAAAACCACCTCCAAAACCAGATCCTGAGCCACTACCAAAGCCACCTCCAAAACCAGTGCCTGAGCTGCTGCCAAAACCACTTCCTAAACCTCCACCGAAAGCACTGCCTAAGCCACTTCCATAGCTACCACCTAAACCACTACCAAAGCCTCCACCAAAGCCACTACTTAAGCTGCTCCCAAAGCCTCCACCGGAGCTACTCCCAAAACCCCCACTGAAGCCAGAGCCTGAACCAAGCATAGAAGCAGCACCAAAACCTCCACCAGATCCACCACCAAACCCAAGTCCACTTCCACCAAAGCCTCCTCCACCACTAGAACTAGACGCTCTCAGAGATCCCCCGCCAAGTCCACTCCGAGAAGAGAATTGCCGGGATCCACCACTTGTGCGCACGGAAAGGGCCATGGTGCTCAAGGTGCCCTGATCTATTATGCGAAGCATACAACACAGAGCAAGGCAGATCAGAGAACAGTTTAACCTTTATATAGGGAATGCAGTGGGTGTTTCAGTAGTAGTCCCCACCTCCTAGGAAGATCTTTAATTCTTTCTCTCTCTCTCTTTCTCGTTTGGAGGGGAAGTCAGTTTAGTATGTCCTGACCAAACTAAATGATATGTGCCAATCTAAATTGCCAATGGGAGTGGAAATCTGGTGCCCTCCAGGTATTTGCTGTATGAGGGGAAATGGGTGGAGTAGAGCTAAGACATCATGATAATGTTTTGCCATGTGCAACGGAGCACAAAAATTTCTTTTCGCATTTAAATCCTTCCTAAGTAATTTTTTTGTCATTACATATTCATTGCTTTCTTGGTTTGGGGCTATTATTATAGAATTATGCTTAAGTCAGTGGAGTGATCCCTTTCATATCATAATTCCCAGTGTGCATGTCAAAAATGTGTTTCTTTTCATAATATGTTTCTGGCATGAACCTCTGCCAGATTAGTGCTTCCTGTATGTTTAATAAGAAGTAAGAAAAGTGATGAACAAAAGTGTATGAAGAGGCATATGGACATTCAGTGACCTGCAGGGTGATCATTAATATGAAAACATAAATATACTTGATTATACTGAATATAAATTGTAATTGTGTTTTCTGCCCTAAACCTTTCGTCATTGAAAGATCTCTGTGTAATGTGCATAGCCTATACCAACAGTTTATACTTTTGAGCTGAAAACATTGTTTCTTCTAAGTAGTTTGCTATTATCTCAAAATAAGGAAAATTATTTCTGTATTTTGTGCTTTTTATAATATAAATCTAAAGATCAAATATAGCTCTTCTGGTTGCAGGTTTAGGCATGAAAACCCTTCAAAACCAATATACTTTTCTTTTGAAGTTATTTTGGTAAACAGAAAATTGTTTTTTCTTTGTCCTAGCTTAATTATATCATTGGATTTGTCAACTGAAATGTATTCATTTTTAATTTGTCTACGTCCAGGAGCCTGGGTGCTTTTTTGGGCAGAAATGTATTATGAGCAGTAGATCAAAGGTTTAAGTAAAGCATTTAAGTAGAAATGAATTGATAGCCTGGTACCAGTGACTCATGACAGTGAAAGCAAAGGATTATTTTCTTTGGCAGATATTTATGTAGAGTAAACAACACACTGGACAGGTGAGATTTCAAAAGGAAGAGTTTTTTGTGTTTATGTCGCCAAGAGGATATGTAGACTCCTTGGACTGAAGATCAGGGTGTAGCTTAGGAGACTTACACTGTATGGGAAAGGGTATGCGCAGTTATTGGTAGGGAAAGGTTTAATAGAGATGGTGGTCTTTTTATTTCTGAACTGAAAGGCAAAATATATTCTTATTGATAAAACATCTTTGCTTGCTATAGTCCCTGGTGATACAAACATTCACAGAGAGTGAAAAATAGTAAATAGGCTTCTTCAATTTATTTATTCATTTTAATTTATTATGAAATGCAAATTGACACTTCTTATTTATTTGAAAATCAGTTTTTACTGAAGTGAAGCTGCATTACATTTGAATGGTAGTTCAAGTTCAGAAAAGGTGCACTGAATCAACATTTTAATGCATTTTTAAAAACAAATCTCTAAATGTGCTAGTACGTAAGAGAAAAAATAGATTGCTAAACTTTGGATTGCAATTAAACTAACATATTTGATAGAGAGTGTGTCATCTGTATCTGGTAAATTCTTTTTTGTAAAGTTTTGATGAGGTGTCCATCAAGGTTTCAGAAATAGCAGCTCTCTTCTAAAAACTTTTCATTTATTAATATGTTGAAAGTGTGAGAAAACTTAAGGCACCAGATATTGAAGTGAACTGTCTGAAAAAATGAAGAAAAAATTCTCATAGTGCTTTCAGAAGAGTCCATTACTATCCAGAGCTGGTTAAGCACATGAGCAAATTTTGTCCCATGTCTTCATCTAATGACTTTCACCAGCTTAGTGCTTTGAAACTTCAACAGTAAACATTGCTTCAGTATTTTTCTAAATTTAATTTAGATTATTTTAAAAGCTATGGTAAATTCATGCTATAAGTAATTTGACTTTCTGATTTTTACTGAGCAAGTTTTTTAATGTAATTTTAAGTAAGACTCTGACGTAAGTAAAAACTAATACTTCAGTTTTTATCTGTCTTGGAAACAATTATACATTTATAACAGGCTGATTTGTTTTTTTTTTTCATCAAGGTATTTAGTCACTGTGAAGTAAACCCAAAATCTTGTACTTTGTAACTTACTGATTTTTATTAACAATTCCCCCCACAAAAAAAAAAGAAAAAAAAAAAAAGGAAGAAAAAGATTGTTTGAGATTTCATAGTTTGGCATTTTTCAACCCTTCTGGGTTTTAGGGAGAATTAGATTGGATTCTTTATAAAGTTTAATCTTTTCATTTTGGCATCAGCTCCAAGAAGCTCAGAGGCTGTCTCCTCTCTGCTGGTGCCATTTACAGCTTCTCTTCAATCTCTTTGATCTGAGAGGAGACAACCTTGCCATCAACCACCTCTTCAACAATTGTCTTGATCTTCTTAACTTTACTTGATTCTGGTAATGAAATTGAACAGAGAATTAATGAAATGTAATGTATATTGACAGAGTAATATTACTGTACTACTAGCAGCAATTCCACCAATGAGAAAATAGATGAAGGCATCTTTTCAATGCACGGTTACTATGAAATAAACTTTTGGGGTATACGGGATATGGTTTCTCTTCCTTTGAACATCCTGTATGTTACACATAATACTATAGTGGACATTGTGTTGAATAACTCTCTATCCCTCCTGATAGTTTTGCTTCAGTTTAGCACAAACTTGTAGACCTAAAACCTGGGAATAGTCTTACTGAAATGGATATTTTTGCTATTAAACTAGATACTGTATACACTTTATACACTGTGATACTTTATACACAGCCTAGTCTCCCTGAGTAGTCAGAGGAGAGAAGCAGATGCTTCTGAAGTCCTCCAGAGGGTAATTCAATAATTCACTGTTGTTCTCTTGGCTCTTTGAGAAGTCTGTGGTTTTACTTTGGGCACCTGAATCATATACATAAAAACAGGCTTTGTATAGTCCCCTATAGGTTATCTATTCATACAGTTGATTGCTTTCTTGATGTAAGATTCCACTGGTTGATTATTTGCTCTGAAACTGTGTTGTTTTATATCAGGCTACTTAGTTCCATAACATTTCAACAGGCAGCCATCAAAAAATAAGGAAGTTGGTGTGACATACCTTTTTCAAGCTCTGCTGCAGATACATGCACTTGGAAATCTCTGCTGAAATTATAAATTAAAAAATATAAATATATGGCTCCTAGCATATTGAAGAAACATCCTTGTACATTTCCTGTACGCTTAATCAAGACAGGTAATGTCCTTTCATCAAGACATTTAACCAGGTGTTTAAATGAGTTTTATCTGTTAAAGTAAAACTTGCTAAGCATAAGCTATAGGTGAAATTAATCTGCAGACTCATTTCTGCAGTGCTATGACTTCAGCTCATGCAGATATGCCCAATCTAGTTCCTGAGCCAGAGTAGCCGACAGGCAGAATCTTGGGGGGAAATACCACTCTGTGCTTGCCCCACTTTCATAGATGTCTGTCTCCATAGATGAGGTACTTAATGCCTTCTTTGCCTCAGTCTTTAACAGTAAGACCAGTTGTTCTCTGGGTACCCAGCCCCCTGAGCTGGAAGACAGGGATGGGGAGCATTTCCAAGGGGAAATGGTTAGCAACCTGCTACACCACTAAGATGCACACAAGTCTATGGGGCTGGATGGGATCCACTGAAGGGTACTGAGGGAGCTGGCGGAAGTGCTCACCGAGCCACTTTCAATCCTTTATCAGCAGTCCTGGCTAACCAGGGGGGTCCCAGTTGACTGGAGGTTAGCAAATGTGACGCCCATCTACAAGAAGGGCCGGAAGGAGGATCTGGGGAACTACAGGCCTGTCAGCCTGACCTCTGACCATCTTGAGTGCCATCACATGGCACGTACAGGACAACCAGGCGATGGGGCCCAGTCAGCATGGGTTCATGAAAGGCAAGTCCTGCTTGACTAACCTGATCTCCTTCTATGACAAGGTGACCCGCTTAGTGGATGAGGGAAAGACTGTGGATGTTGTCTACCTAGACTTTAGTACAGCCTTTGACACCGTTTCCCACAGCATTCTCCTGGAGAAACTGGCTGCTCATGGCTTGGATGGGCGTACTCTTCACTGGGTAAAAAACTGTCTGGATGGCCGGGCCTGAAGAGTTGTGGTGGATGGAGTTAAATCCAGTTGGCGGCTGGTCACAAGTGGTGTTCCCCAGGGCTCAGTATTGGGGCCAGTTCTGTTTAATATCTTATCAATGATCTGGACGAGGAGATTGAGTGCACCCTCGGTAAGTTTGCAGTCGACACCAAGTTGGATGGGAGTGTTGATCTGCTTGAGGGTAGGAGGGCTCTACAGAGGGATCTGGGCAGGCTGGATCAATGCGCCGAGGCCAATTGCATGAGGTTCAACAAGGCTCAGTGCCGGGTCCTGCACTTGGGTCACAACAACCCCATGCAATGCTACAGGCTTGGGGAAGAGTGGCTGGAAAGCTGCCCGGCGGAAAAGGACCGGGGGGTGTTGGTCGACAGCCGGCTGAATATGAGCCGGCAGTGTGCCCAGGTGGCCGAGAAGGCCAACAGCATCCTGGCTTGTATCAGAAATAGTGTGGCCAGCAGGACAAGGGAAGGGATCATCCCCCTGTACTCAGCACTGGTGAGGCCGCACCTCGAATACTGTGTTCACTTTTGGGCCCCTCACTACAAGAAAGACATTGAGGTGCTGGAGTGCATCCAAAGAAGGGCAACGAAGCTGGTGAAGGGTCTAGAGCACAAGTCTTATGAGGAACAGTTGAGGGAACTGGGGTTGTTTAGCCTGGAGAAAAGGAAGCTGAGGGGAGACCTTATCACTCTCTACAACTACCTGAAAGGAGGTTGGAGCGAGGTGGGGGTCGGTCTCATCTCCCAAGTAACAAGTGATAGGACAAGAGGAAATGGCCTCAAGTTGCACCAGGGGAGGTTTAGATTTGATATTAGGAAAAATTTCTTCACCGAAAGGGTTGTCAAGCATTGGAACAGGCTGCCCAGGGAAGTGGTTGAGTCACCATCCCTGGAGGTATTTAAAAGACCTGTAGATGTGGTGCTTAGGGACATGGTTTAGTGGTGGACTTGGCAGTGTTAGGTTAACGGTTGGACTTGATGATCTTAAAGGTCTTTTCCAACCTAAACGATTCTATGATTCTATGATTCTATGGTTCTTTTCACTACAGAATATGGGATACTGGACTATCTGAATATTTAGTGTCAGCTCACTTGCACCTCTTCAAATTTTTAAGTAGCTTGGCTACTAGCGACACAGGTAGAGCAGAGCATAATCCAGTGCAGGCTGCAAAACTTGCCATGGACTGCAAGAGAAAGTCAATATGCTCTTGCTGTGCGCCTGCTCTAGTGTGACTAGGTGCTGCAGTGTCTAAACCAGGTTAAAAAAATCTAGCCCAGGTTAGCCCAGGCCTGCAGAAGCTACAGTCATTACAGTTACGGACAAGTCGATCCAAAATTGAATGACTGATGCTTATGGAGTGTGAACATCTATCCAGCTACTCAACTCAAAAAGAGTAACAGTACATACCTATGCAGAGGCTGAGACAAACTCAACTGACTTCCACAGCAGCTTCTGAAACCGAGCACGAACTGCAGCCTGCTCTGAATCTACAGTTGAGAACTGGGCAACAGACTTTCCCCCTGCCCCCGCCAACCAGTTGGAAAGTGGCATATTTTACACTTTCACCTCCCGTGAATATAGATAGTATTTGCAATGTTGTTTGCTGTCATACAGAACTAAACCGACAAGTAAAGTGCGCGTATTTCCTCACCTGCTGTCCTCTCCTTCCAGCAGACGGCGGTACGTGGCGATCTCCATTTGCAAGCGAGTCTTGATATCCAGCAATATACTGTACTCGTTATTCTGACCCTCCATGTCAGCTCGGAGTTGCCTCAGTTGAGCCTCTAAATTGGCAACTGCTTCCTGTATTTGGGTTAGCTGATAACTATAACGTGCTTCAGTTTCAGCCAGAGTGTCTTCTAAAGTCTTTTTCTGCAACCAATGAAAAGAACAGAGATGTATTATTCAAGAGGATACATTTTTGTGTTAAAATAACATTTTGATTGAAAAGCCTCTCAGTTTCTATATTTATCCATGTAACTGTCTACTGAACASAGTCCTTATTTCAAGTACTCTCTATTACTTACCATGTTAAGCTGGGACTGTAATTCTAGCTCCAGACCCTGAAAGATCTGTCTCCGGTCAGTGATCTCTCTCCTTTGGGCTTGCAGCTGTTCAACGTTGATTGCTACTTCCCGGTTCAGTTCTTCTGTCTGAAATGCAAAAATGAAGGGACTGTGAACTGCAACTAGACATGACTGAGGTTCTTGCTGATGTTTAAGTAATCGACCGTACCTGCTTTTCAAATTGTTCTTTGGCTCCTTGACGGTTCTTTTCTGCCATTTCTTCATATTGCTGTCTCATGTTTTCCATAATAGTTGCAAGGTCAATACCTGGAGCAGCATCCACCTCTACATTAACTGAGCTGCCCACCTGTTTGCGCAGTCTGTCAACGTCCTGCAGTAATGAGGATTGTATTAGCATCAGCTACAGGGAATGTTCAATCCTCAATATTGGAAGCAAATTCAAAATCTACAGACATAGAAGTAATTCTTAAATAGCACCTCAGGGCAAGATAACTTAATCATCTTGTGAATACTGTTTAGTGCACCTCATGTTAGTACATTTTACTTATTTTGTAGCAATAAATGATATATCATAGATAAACATATTATAAAAAGATGATTTCCTCAGGACCAGATCTATGGAATGAGTGTAGAAGTCATGGTTCCCATTTGTATACTTTTGTGGGGTAGCAACTTCTAAACCACAAATTATTCTTAAAGAAAATCTTCACTCCTTAACTTCTGGAGCTGTTCAGCCTTTGACTCCTAATAGCTTGGATGTCAGTTAGTGCCACACAGTTATACTGCTTCCAGAAACAGTACAAATGCTTCAGTGCTGCACAGCACAGTTTTAAGTGGGTGGCTAGGTTGGCTATTTTTCTAGGTTGGATCTTTCTAATACAGTGATTAAAGAAGATATTTTCTGCAGTGTGACAAGGAGTTTACACTTTTGAAGTTGATAGTATGACAGTAAGAGGAAAGCTTGGGCATATGCCATAATTGAGATTTTGTTACCATTTAACAGTCATTTTGAATTTAGGATTTCAGCTTGTGTCTTTACTTGAAAAGGGGAAATAAACAATGGTTGTCTAATATTCTTACGTTTGTAGGTCTTTGAAACTATAAATGTAATGCTAAGGGTGAGGTTCAGTTTGAGCTTAGACTCGTAGGAGATACCTGGTACACATATCTAACTTGTAGGTATCTCTGCGTGAGCCAGAACTCCTGTTACAACCAGTAGAGACCAGAGGGTGTCCCAGCTGACCAGCCAATAGGTGTTTGCTCTACAGTGAGCTGAATCACTCTCTAGGCAATGTCTGTTTTATTGACTGTCTCTCAGTTGATTATAATAGAACCATAGGCACATTCACACAGATAATATATGAATAGGTACCTAAATTTTGATGTGCTAATCTGGAGCTGAATCCCACCGTAAGTGTAATATTCTTTCAGATTAACCATGAAGATTTCATTATTCCTAGTGAGGCTGAGTTTATGTATGCCACTTAAAAAAAATCTCTCCCTGACAGTGTTTGGCTGCTCTCACCTCCTCATGATTCTTCTTAAGAAAAGCTAGTTCTTCATTCACACTTTCAATCTGTGACTCCAAATCAGATTTCGTCAAGGTCAAGTCATCACGAACTCGGAGCAGTCCATTAATGTCACTCTCGACACTTTGCCTGAGCAGGTGTTCATTTTCATACCTGTAAAATAAGGCTTCTTTTGTCATCATGAAAATGCAACTGTTTGATGTAAATGTCAGAATCGGTAACTACAGCCTTAGTTGTAAAATTTTTCTTTTTATTAAACTTTATGTTAGAAAATGTTTACTTCTCAGTTTTGATACTAATAACTAGAAGCTTTCATGAATAAGAGGAGGATGGAAGAGAATTTATGAAATGACCACGGAACTTACTTCAGTCTAAAATCATCAGCAGCCAGTTTGGCATTGTCAATCTGCAGGACAAGCCTTGCATTTTCCAACTGTGCAGCAGCAATCTAAAAAGGAATGGTTGAAAAGCGATGAATCTTTGCACATAAATGCACCCCTGATCCATTTCTGGAAATTAATACAGTATGTGGACTTCATCTTGCTTAACTTCAGCTGTCTATTAGTCATCTAGGTTTGAGCTAAGTTCCCTTTGAAGTGCATAGAAGGAATTAGGGTTTTCCAAAAGGCAAATTATCCTGTCATAAAATAGGTATGTAAAATAGTTGGGATGAACTGCTCTCTGGAAGGGATCTGCTTTTAAAGGATGGGAAGTAGAACTGGTGAAAAGTAAGAGGGGAAAGATTTAAGGAATTTCACTGGAAACATAATTTGGCAAATCTGTCAGCTGATTGCTGTGGGAATATTTTATTGTTTATAGTGGTAATTTACTATTTCAAGTAGTGATCTATTATTTTTTCTAAGCATTTGGCAGTCTTCTAAAAAACCACCTTGAAATCCACAGATGCTAATCTATATTTAAATATGTAAATTACCATCAGTATTTTCACTAATTAAAATTACCTAAGGCAAATAGAATAGAATTAATTAATTTTTATTCAAAGATTTTTCATGTATGAGATTACTCACATCTGCAGACATGTATCTAGTATTACAAATTATGTAAAATCTGTCACTAATTTGTATCTGATCAAAATGAAGCATTTATTTTTCTTAGCTGAGACAATTGCAATTTGGAAAAGTACATTTTCTACAGTAGATTATTATTGATCTCCCCGATAATTGCAATTCATATATTTGTAGATGGCTATATGATATCTTACCTTATTTTGGAGATCTTCAATTGTTTTAAAGTATGAGCTATAGTCATGCCTTACGTCTGTGGTGTTCTTCTCATACCACTCCTTGATCTGCTTTTCAATCAGGGAGTTTGCCTTTTCTAGAGAGCGCACCTTCTCCAGATACGAAGCCAAACGGTCATTTAGATTTTGCATAGTTGATTTTTCATTGCCAGTGAGCAGGACATCATTACCAGTAAGATTAAGCTGGAAGTTCCCACCGAAGCCTTGTCCATGGTTGGTGCTGGTAGATATGCGGGTGCCATAGCCACCAGCTCCCCCATAGACACTAGGTGCCTGAATCTTTTGGATKGCCATTTTCCTGGAGGTTAAACCACTGACACTGGGTGCAGTAGGTTGGAAGCGGGTGCTTGTACCCCACTGAAAGCTTCGGTTAGAGAACGCCATTTATGTTCTTCGTCTTCTAAAATGAAACAGCTAAATCTACACAGATAGAGAGCAGTTGAAGTGAAGAGCAGTGTGTGCTCTGTAAACCTTTATACTGTGTTTCAAAGAGGAAGCACAATAGTTATAAACCCCACCTCTGTTGACACATAATGTAACTGGTGACAGCACAAATAGCACACAGCATAGTGCCCCCACACTCCGTATAATGTAAAGGGATTTTCATCTGTTCATCTGTGTTTGAGAAAAACTCCCCAGGTAGTTTGGCTTGCTTTGTTATTCTTTTGAATAAAAGATAAAACACAAACTGTTGAATCATTTATAACATTATACCTGCAGCCTATAGTCCTTTTGAACAAACAAGTAGATTCTTACCCCCATGTGCAGTGTAAAAAATTAAAATGAGAGTTGACTATATGTGACAAGAGACTTAAAATATTTATATTTGCAATCAAGTATATATTTCTATTGAGTAAGCAATGGTTTGGGCCTCAGGACAGTCTAAAACAGTGTATAAATTATTAGAAAGGAGGCATCTGTAACTACCATGTTAATTCATTTTATAGTAAGCACAAAACAATATTCATACTGTAATTGGAAAGTGAACGTTGTAGTTAGCTTGCATTGAATATGCATTCATTTAGTATTAGAAAACCGTTACAAGTTGAACTCTAGCTTTCAATACAGTTGAAATTAAGCAGAAAGAGTATTGCTTTGTCCATAAATAAAGTAATAGGAACAAGAACGTTGGAAATTTTCATTGCCCACTTTATTTCACGTATGAGATGCTGAGGTCCATAGAGTGACAGGAGGTGTTGAGATCAAGCTTCCAGCATAACTAGCTTCCAGCCCTCCTGTGTGGCTGAAGTTAAAGCAAAACAAGTATCCCTCCTGCTTCGTCAATATTCTAGACAAAGAGACTACCAGCTAACGAGTTCCACTGCTGGGCGTTCTGTCACAAACCCGGGTGTTATGTTCATTAACAGGAAATCGGCTGCCTTTGTTCAGTGCATGAGGAAACCCAACAATCCTGCTTCTAATCATACTGAGGTTCCTAAACTGACTATGGTGTATACTTTTAATACAGAAAATGCAGAGATAAAATGGAAAGCAAGGAAAGAAACTGGTTGCTGAGGGGGTTGGTAGTGCTGCAGGAAAGCAGGTAGCAGGTGTGCATTGGGACAGTACGTAGGTGTAGTTCCTTGGGGCATTGCACTGACAGTACTTTAGTGTATTATTAATGTACAGCTAGTCTGGTAGAACAATTAACACATATTGCTTGTATTAGTGAAAACAGCTGCTGTACATACTGATCTTCAACCTTGGGGCAAGGAAATTGGTGAAACACTAAGCTTTGGAGGCATTAAACTGTATATTGGAAGCATCTTCAGGTTTCTGAGAACACCTAACCTGGGATATTAGGGAATCAGTACTGCTAAGTTTTTAAAGTTACTGTGCCACAGATTAGTCTAAATAGTATTGCAGCAAGGCAGAGAGTTAAGCTGTCGTACTTAGCTATTCTGAAAATATGCATCTTCTAAACCAAAGTGATCAGCGTTCAGGGCAGAACTGTTTTGCAGGAGGATGCTGTGAATTGTCTTTAGACCTTGAACTTCTTTGGGTGTGACTGATAATGAAAAACATTTACGACAGTTGAAACCAAAGTACACTAGCCATATCATTTGGACTGTCACTATAGAAACTCAAGGTGGGTCATCTTTTGTTCATTAAAAATATTCAGACTGAGTAAGAATCGATTGTGTTAGTAGGGCAGAGCTTACACCTTTAAAGTTCTAAGAGGAATACAGCAAGAGATCCTGCTACAGTTACATCTCTTGGCTATATATTTCACTGCCTAGATCTCTGACAGTATTTTATGATAGTCTATTTAAGACTAAACATTCTGCTTTGTCGTCTTAGTATTTATTAAAATTGCTTTCCGTGTTACCTTGATGGTATTTTTTCTAAACATCACTTGAAGATTCCATTTTTTCTTTTATTGAGCAAATGACAAAGGTTATTTGTTAGCTTTCATGTTTGCCTCTAAATGCAAAAAGATGTAATCGAAGGTCTAGGTTGGCTTTTGTGGGTCAAATTCCTAATCTTTGTATTCACAACTATCCCACTTCCATATGGAGAAGCAGCTACATAGTTTAAATACCAAAAGCTAATTGCGTGTGTTGTTAAATTAATGTCAGGTGTTTGACATTTACAGAAGCTGGATACTATTTAGAAATGTAAGAATAACATAAAAATACATTTCAGATTGATAGAGAAATAAAATTCACTGATACATAAAAATTTCTAAACTTTTCTCTAACTTCACCTTATACAGGGATCTGAATTAAAGTGGACATCAGGATTAGGTCAGACATTTGCCTTGTGTTCTGGCTCTGCTACTTTAGGTCAAGCTGAACCTTCAACAATTACATTTCTTCCAGAATCCTCTTAACTATTAAGCAAAAATGTTCAAGGCGTATGCAATTGGAGGCACAGAGCAATAGCATCATGCAGACCTAGTATGAAAAGATGTTGGGCTGAATTTTCTTAGCGTTCTTTTTCTTTTCTTCTCCAAATTGTTTACTGACAATTTCTCTGGTCTTATCTTTTTATATATGCTTCTATTCCAAAAAATAAGCTGGAATATTTGCAAGAATATTTACTAAGATCAGGATAGGTATCATTCATACCAGAGTTGGGTTTTGCTCCTATTTTTGGTTCAATACAGTTTTTTTCATGGAATAGATCTTGAATGGTTGTGTAAATCACTGGAAACTGCAAGAGTGAACACCAAAGACTATGTCTATACCAGTAAATGAAACAAAGGCAAGGCCCATAGGCTGGCTGAAGGGCAAGTGGCTCGTCATGGCTCACACCTACAAAGCTGCACAGCCGTCAGTTGGGAGTGGTCACCTGCCTCCACTACCTCTTGAACCATGCCCAGGTATTATCTGGACGAATATGGGCTGCCTTATTTTTAATTTTTTTTTATTTTATTGGTTGTAACAGTGAGTTATCTAAATAGATGTTGAGCAACCCAAAAATATATTATCTGATATCTGCAGTTTTGATCAATGTTAAAGAAGCGGTGTTAACACTTTGCTGATGCTTTAGTTCAGCAGTGCAGTTTCCAACTCAAGACTCAGTTGTGAATACTCTATAGAGGACAGTCTGTGGATTCTTGCATAACACTTCTTTCAGTGACATGCTCGGTCAGAATGGTTTGTGTGTAGTCATAATAAAACATTCATAGCAACACTAATAAATTGTTTGATTTCATGAAGAGATCTCACCTGTGTGACAGAAGTTTAATGTATATTAGAGAGCAATGAAGATAAGTCATGCAGGGTTATGATAACATGTTCATGCCATTTAGTATTACTCACCTTTACTAACCAGTCATGGGTAACCAATCTTGAGAGTTCAAGGAAAAAAGACACACCCAGCTTTGGTTCTGCATTTATGCAGCCTTTAGGTGGAACATATGCTTTTCTTTTGGCTGACTTAAAGATTTAAATAAAGAAAAGTCTTTTAGTTCAGTCTTTAATGATGACCCATTCTAGGAGTGAAATCCAATGCCCGTTTATTAGTCCCTGTAACTATGTTGCTGATCTCAGTTTGGATTTCGTGTCATAAGAATTTTAATCTGAAAGATCTCTTACAATACAGTCCTGAAAGGACTTCCACTGTACAAAGTGCATTCAAGGAAGAAGAATTCCTTGTTCAATATTCCAGCCATATTCCAGCATTCAATATTTCTGTGTCTAAGAAATTGCCCTCCTTCCCTTCTTAACCTACTTGCGAGAAGAAGTTACTTCCTGATTTATGCCATACAACTGGTTTACAACCAAGGGAACAGTTGTAAGATGAGCTTTCAGGGGAAAATCAGAGTCAATTTTTAATGTAGATGTGAGCCAATAGCAGATTTTAAATTAAGATTTTTCTGAGTGAGTGAAAAAAAGTACTTAGGACAATTCTCCACCCTGAAAACAAACTATCTTTGCACCATTTGTTAATGCAAATGCTGCACCCTTGAAGACTGCTCTCTCCAAAGAGTAAAGAAAGATGTTTTGTGTTTTGCTGAATGTGATCAGATGAGAGAAAGGTCCAGATGGACCAGATGGATGGAACTCAACTGGATTCACTTAAGCCCTGAACATTTGCAGCACAAGATCTTACACTGTCTTCCTCACATATATATTTTTTCCTCATTTCCCTCTCCTTTTTATCTTTTGTGCAATGAAAATATCTTAATCATCAAATCACTACACCTTATTTCTTTCTGCTTTGAGCTTTTGACCAGAGAGGTAAATTTAAAACATTACTTTAAATAGTATGATACTTAAAGAAGTGTTCCAGATCTTGGAGTGGTGCGTAAGACAACGTGTTGGTTACATCCTTCCCCAACCACAGGTTGAAAATGAAAGTCAGGAGCTGCCTTTCCTGTCTTAGCTGCTCTCCTCGAATAGAATCAGATTTCAGTGCCAACAATAACAGCTCCAGGCCATACAAATGAACCTTCTCTTTTTTCTCCCCTAAAAGTATCATTAATATCAGCTTTAATATAATCTAAAAGACTACCAGGCAGATCTTTTTCCCTTGTAAAAATTATGTGCAACGGAGGTGTCCGTGGAATGAGAAAACCAGCAAGCTGGAGAATATTTCAGCTTACTGTTTTTTTCAGTTCCATAATGCTGGAATAGTTCAGTATCCATGAGAAAATATTACCTATTGATATGATTCAGTAAGCAAATACAATTTTCATGGCCCTGTGCAAATATATGCACACACTGATAGCACGCCATAAAAGATACGTACAAACACACTGAATTGCACGTATTCATATTTGTGTAGATTTTTTTCGCTGGCTTTTAAAAAAACATAATCCTTGTGGTTTCAGGGACCTGATCTGTATCACGCTTGGAACCCCCAAACCAGGAGAAAAACTTAATTTTTTTTCAAGGGTATAATTGCACTCATAACTGTCAGGAGTTGCCTGGGCAGTTGCATGACTGCAGCTTTTTCTTTGGGGACCACTCTGGTAAATCATCTTTTCAGTACATTGTAGTGACCACATGGCATGCCCTCTCCCAGTGTTTGTATACCCAGAAGCAAACTATGGGTTGCTTGCTTTGTAAGGAGAAGGAACCTGAAATACAATCCCAGCTTCAGGAACTGTGTCAAGCAATCAGGTATCCAAAAAAAAAAAAAAAAAAGAAAAGAAAACAGGCCGAAAATATATCTCAGTACTCCCTTTGAGAAAGTTGTGCACTTTTAGGAAGGTCTGTTACACAAATACTTCAACAGAAATTTCCAGCTAAAAATTGTTCACTAGCCTTAAGAGTCTCACAGAAGGCACAGATATAGAAAGGCGTGGTTCCTGTGGTAATGCTTAGTCATAGCAGTMCCATTTGCATGCCATTTGGAGCAGAAGCATAATGCGTATATACCTGTTTGTCACTAGAGGCCACCACATGCCTTCTTAAAAGAGTTACATGTGCAAATCTACATAGTATTTGCTACAACTGGAGAATCCATGCTGGAACCTGAACATGGTTAATGAAATTCACATATTACATAACAAAATCTCACATATTACCCACTTTTCTGTTCCTATATCCAGAAGAAAAATTTTTTGCGTAACTCTTGTGGCCAAATGTTTAGAGTTATCTTCACAGCCACAAGCTGTAATTACAAGAGTTTAGCATTGTGTATGGCAGTGAGTTTGTAAGCAATGGCAACAAGTATTATCTATCTTTCTAAATCTTGAAAGCTGAATTTTTGAGGACAGGAATGTTCACTATCCCTTCGAATTATGCCCCTTTCTTTATGACTGATGCTTGAGTATCTCAATTTTTAGACAGCAATAAACTCTAGACATTAAAGAAAAGGTTTATTTGGTTTTGGTTTTATGTTTGTTTTTGCATAGTAGCAATGGTATTTCCAGTGGAACACATCCATTCACAAAATGTCTTGGTAACTGGCTTGAGACTGTTCTGTGGTGAGATTAACTAAGAAACAGAGCCTGGGCACTGAAATGGCTTCCAGAAATTGATAATTTGGCTCACTAATAACCAATGAAAAAGTGTTTTTTTTCCTGCACTGGTAACTTTAAAATGGCAATTTCTGTCTACTTGCAGCAACATTACGTATTTCCTTCTTTGAAATTGCTCTGGCAGGAGTTGCTTCCAGTGTATTTGTTTTATGCATTTTATGCTTTAATTTCTTGTATGCATGATTCAGGGGTTTAGAGCTGAGCCAAAGCTGGTACTTTTCCTGTAAAAGTAGCAGACTATTAACTTCTATTCTAGAGAAGTACTGTATAGTTTGTCAGCTACTTCAGCTTGTTTGTTTCTTCTTCTTTTCCCGGTCTGCTCCAAATAATTATTCCTCTAAATTGAAATACATTTTTCTCAAATTATATTCCTCATTTTTGTTGCTTTCTATCAAGCCTAGTAACAGTCTATCAAATTAACTCCTTTTGACTTGTCCTTAGGATGTTGACCCCTGAAGTCTAGATAGTTATTGAAAGTGTCTTTACCACAACTGATGTTATGATTTTATGCCTTTAAGCTTCTGATGCATATTCAGACTTTCAAAAGGCAAATTAATATGTCCAGAAGAAGCAGCCATGCACCTGTTTCACCATTAGGTCATGTCTAGTACTATGAGCTTCTATCATAAGGGCAGTCCAAACTGTACTATATTGATGCTTATGTTTAATGTGATATTTTTGCAAACAACTCTTTTATGGCAACCCCTAGATGTGTGGCTCAAGTAGGTCATTTCAGTATCATACAAAAAATCATAAAAATACAACTTGAAAAGAAACAAAAAATTTTTCTGAGGAAGGAATTATGAGGATATACATCATATATATATACATGTATATATATACACATATTATGTAGGATATACATCATAAAAAATTACTTGTGATTTCACAAAGCCAAATGTACAAGTAGAGTCAATAATTAAGATGCTTTTACTGTATAATTCAGGATGTGGGGAGGACAGAGGGGGTGCAGGCCTCTCAAGCATTATTCTTTCCTTGCTTCCCTGTTTATAGATCCTTCCCTTTTCTGAATGATTCACACACAGGAACAGGCATCTCCCAGCAAAACTTCAGAAACCTTTATAGGTCAGGGTGTGGACATTGTGAAATGTTTTACCGGCTCTTCTACCTATTCTCTCTGCATCAATAATAGCATGCAAACAGCATTTTTAGCAGTGTTATAAATGCTAGATTTTCTTTTCTTCTCTTTCTGAAATGACTTCATTAATTTTGCATCTGTATTAACAAGGCAGGCAGAAAGCAAAAATTTTGCATTCTACAGAAATGTCTTGTTCATAAATAAGAAAGAAACCTGCCAATGTGCGGCCACATCACCAGAAAGAATGTGTGATTAATAGCACAAACCATTACTGCATTACCTCATTGCAAACTTCTTCCAGAGGATCAACAATTCACTTACCAAAGCTGCGTATTGTAATATACCTTAATAAGTTTTAACATTTCTACAAGTGAAATGAGCTATGACTCATAGACGTTCTGGAGTGCATTCAAGTCTGTTAGAAATCACGTTGGAGGATTATTTAGTGCAGGACTTCCTTAAATGGCAGGTGAAACTACAAGAAGTGATTTGTGAATGCTGACGGTTTCAGCCTCCTTTTATAGACTGTGAGTTCCTGTGTGTTGTTAGTTTGCAGAAGTATTGTTACATCATTCACTTAGACTTAGAAATGACATTATCTCCTACTGATATTTTTTRCTATCCTATTCCATTTATGGGAAATATATTCACTTTGAGTGTGTTATTTTTTATGATACTTCAAACTTTTAAAATTGCAGTTTCTTTGGGCCTGGGTCAGTCACTTCCTTGATGTTGAAACAGCACTTCTGTGTATATTTAATACTGAAGTAGAATAAATASCAGCTAGCAGAGTTCAATCAGTTTTAATATAATGAATTAATGAAATAATTTTTCAAGCAATACAGTATCACACTCCCGAAGATTTCCTTTCCTTCAAGACACTGATCTGAGACTAAGAGAAAGAAGCACGTATGCCCTCTCTTTTTTAAAGTTTCCCAAATACTACAAAATCACCAAAGACACCCAGGCATAGTGTTCTGTACAGGACTAATTTTAGTAGGGCTATTGGCACATGTAAATTGAAGAACATCATCAAAGTATGTGCAGGGTCTTGACTGGCAGTACACACTTGAAATGAATCAATCAAATTATCTCTTCAGTGCGATCAGATACAGAAAGGATTGCTGTAACTAGAGAGAATGGCTCTTCGCGGAAGTTGTATTATCTGATAGCTGGGGTAAGTAGAAGCTGTGAAGTGACAAATCCTAATTTAGTTGCTATCAGTGACTTTCTTTGCAGCCTTGAGCAAGTTGTGTCATCTCTTTTTCCAATTTCTCAAGCAATAAAATGGGAATGATAATACTACCCCCATTCGTTATCTCCCTAACTTTGTCTCTCAGCATGTTGTAAGAATATAATGTTAACAGTGCATGCAAGTGGTAAATATTAGTATCATTATTTATTATTTAATAATATATTAATATATATTAATAACCCTAAATACATTTAGAAATGCATAGCTTATCTACCAGAACACAAATTCAGAAATAACAAATAACCACTAGATATAGGGCAACATATGGCCAGTGACACAGTATCATAAGCTATTCAACAAAAAGGAAATCTGCAATTATACATAGTATTCTAAAGCCATGAAAAATTCTCCAGAAATAAGCAATTTTTGCCATAGAATACTTGCTTTCATTTAGAATCAGAATGTAGTGTAACTAATATTTATATGTTTAAGGACTAATTGGTTTACTTCACTTATTAAAAGACAGCAACTTGAATGGGTGTGTTAGAGCCATCGATGTGTGATGATGTTAGTAAACGGAGTGAACTATGAGGTCAGTGTTGTGAGCTGTACTGGTCTGACCATTACAGAATGCAGTGACACAGTTGTAAGAGAAGGTTAAAATCATCAGAGCAGTGGAGTGGAATGGGAATTCTGCTACATCTTAGCCGGTACCGTTTGGACCATAGCTGAGCGTAACACAGGAATGCAGGGAGTGCATCTCTCACCTCTGCCTGAGAGGACAGTAGGACATGAGTAAAGCCAATGCATTGCTCAAGAATGTGGAATAAGGACAGGCGTGTTCTATAAAGCACTTCAATTATTCGTTTTTCCTTCTTCTTTCCTTGGAGTTTAGCACAATCAAAACCTAGTGCAAAGCATAGATACTTTCTTTTGATTTAGAAATAAGGGGCTACTTAGAAGTTTTTATAATTATTTGTATCACAGCAATGCGGTTATGCTCTGTAAATTTGATAAATGAATATAGCTTTAAATAACACAGAAAATTGTTCAAGAAAACCTAGGCACATTTTGTCCAGATGCTACAAAGACCAGGTCTGTCTTGTTGGATCTGGTAAGCCATAAGGAAGGACATTGTTAATTAGCCAAGAGTTACTAATCCTGTATTACAAGTTTTACCCAATTTAAAGAAACCATTAGGTAATCCATTCAATGCTTTTGGGATCTCTTTGTGCAACAAGGGTGGAGAGTTGAGTGGGGGGGCGAAGGGGAATCATGAACTGGTCCTAACATGCCAGTAAGAAAACATTGTATCATAGAGATGGACTTTGTTTATTTTAAATCTGCATTTTCTTTGCAATTTTCACTTCCTTTTGCGAGCCTTGTTTCAAAGCAAAGCAGGTAACAGGAATCCTTAATGAAAGTCCCTTATGAGTAGGTATGAAAGAGTACAATGACAATTTCGCTCATGAATATGAGACTGCCCTGAACACACTGTTTTATATGCAGACGTTGAGTTTGGAATGCAAATCCATACAGACACTCATTATGCTCCATTTTGTCTCTCTCTTCGTTCTGCTTTACAGTCTTCCTCATCTAAACAGTCTGAATAATATTTCTCTTTTTCTTGCTCAGTTTTTAGCTTTGCATATCAGTGGAAATTTTCCTATTGCTGTTAGGGTCTCCTGCCGAGTTGGTGATTGGGCTGATGTGAGGAAGGGGAAGAAACTTGGATTTGGCTAAAGAACTTGGGCCTCTCCCCTTACGTTAGTATGCATTGCATATACCAGTCTATCCCAACTACAGAACCCATCAACAAAAACGATGAACATTAATATGAAAGCAAATAACTGAAATGGTTTTTTGAATTAAATGGGTCACTGAGAAAGAATGAGAGTATCTGGAAAAGTACTTACAATGTGTGAAGGAAAGTGTGTAAAGTCAGTTAAAGAAAATTTCTCTAAAGCTGAAGAATAAAGAAATGTTTCTAGGGTGACTATTTTAGTAAAGTGTACTTTACAACAATTCTATTAATAATGCTGTTTTAAACAGTGATATTGAAAAGTTGTGTATAGGGAAGTCTAATAGTTTTGCTTACGTAAATGTCACCTGTAACTTGTGTCACCTCTTTTCTTCTTTTTTGTGTCCTTCCAGTTTTATACCTCCTGAAACAATGAGGCTTTTGAAGTCTTGACCTATGTCAGCAACACTGCCACTTTGGGCTGGTGCATATGTAAGAAAAAGCAAAATCGGAAATTCCAACGACCAGAACAAGTAATGGAAAAGAATTTATTGGCTGCAGTGAGGTATATGATGAGAGACATAAGACCAGGAGAAAAGTTGAGAGATTATTCACTTTAAATTATAGTTAATTTGCAGAGCAATAAATGAATCACAGATGGAGATTCATGCCCCAGTGAGATGTGCATAATACATATATTACCAGCTCAGCCAGTCATTTTCATTGAATAGTTTTCTTCAGCGTTTTGATGACTAAAAGCTCTTTAAACTAACAGTATCAGCTATACCTAGCTCTGTATGGCACTTTTCATTATTAGGCTGCAAATCATTTTAGGAGAGAGTTCACTATAGTATCCCTGTTTTACACACAGGGAGACCAACATACAGCACGTAGTTGCACAGAAGGGTTGTCAGAGCTTAGCCCGCTCGGAAAGCCAGTAGTTAGCAGAACTTTTTACTTCATGCTTGCTGGTGGATCTCGTTGATGGTGGAGGATACCACCTGCCCATTCACACTGTCATGGACAATTGCTTTGATCTTTCGATTGGTCAGCCCAGCATGTTCTGAAAGAAAAAGAAAGGTTAATTAGACAAGAAGCAATGCTGAGACAAGATGACGCAGGGAAAGCTTCATTTACAGTAATTTACCAGCTACCTCCTCAACTGATTTATCTTTACATGTTTCCCTTTAAGTCAATACTTATTATTGCTCTTTGTGAAATGTACTGCCAGAAAGTCACCCTGAGTCTTGTCCAGGTCAGGGCAAATGAATAATACAGCTACATCCCAGCCAATGCAAATCTAACTTCAAGGCAGATTAACCTAAATGTCTGTAGGTCATGCTCATGCCAGAATATGAGTTTCCAGACATGCAGATTTTCTGTTTGCTCTCAAGCACTAACACTGTTTTAGTCACCAAATGGAGTCTCTATGCCTCCTCATATACCATGAAAGCTTTAGTCTTGAGTCTGAGCTTTGGACAACGTGTTTGACTAACAGAGGTCAGTCTGAAGATAGTCCACAAGTGGGCAGACACAGCAGAATGCGCTCTGAAGTGCAGCCCTTCACAAGACCGATGAATCACTGAAATTACTCTCAAATATGGCCTACACGAGAATCAACTGCCATGCAAACCTTTCGTAGTTCATTCATGTAAGGTTAAAATTATTCTGAGTAAAATTTGATTGGAAATGACAATGATTAAGAGTCACTATAGAGAACAAAATAAGGGACTTTTACCTTTAGCTTTTGATTCAGATTTTCTTGCTATCCTGTAAAGATAATAAAACAGAGAAAAAATAATGATTAAACTAATTTCAAGAAGTTATTAATCCCTTTCTTCTCACTGATTCTAAGGAGACCTCATACCACTATGAAAAGAGAAAAAATTAAAAAAAAAAAAAAAAAAAAAGAATGATGCTTTTATACCATGAGAACTTTTCCTCTTCAGTAGCCTTAGGTACAGATACTCTCACCTGAAACGTTCCCGTGTACATTCATTATTGCTTCTACTGTGGACAGTTGCATTGTTTCTCACATGTTCTGAGTTGCTCAAGTTGATCCCATTTTGGCTTCTGACAAATAACCCTGTCCTTGGTGCCATACTGTCCTGCCTCCCTGAGATTTTCAGTTATAAAGGCTGCTAATCTTCCTTTTTCTGATTTTGTATAAATAAGACATGCTCTGTATATAAGATGAGAGAATAAAGAATAGAGAGGCCCAAAGATTTCTGAATGCAGAGATTTCAGACAAGAAATGGGGAAACCAAACAACCCATCAGCAGAGGGGCATACTGTACAGATTTTGTGTGCTGGTATTTGTAACTGCAGATGGCTGACTACAAAAGATCTAAACTTGTCTCCAGGCTTCTTTTTGATCTAGAACTTGTTTTGAAGACAGGAAATTACTATGAATTTTACTGATATTGGCATTTTTTCCTATGCTGAGATCGGCATGCTGTGGGAATGTAGAATTTTTTTTTTTTTTGATAAAAAGCTGTATTAATTTAGGTGATCCAAATTACATGGGTACAAGTTTCTCTGTATACTAAGTGGCTCAAGCTTTTTATTATGATCCATCACATTAAAATACCAACCCTTGATGTAGTATGGAACTCACAAGCTTTGATTAAGCATAAACAAACAAACAAATAAATAACCCGAATATGAGAACTCTCTTCTCATCTATTCCAGTCAGGGCGGCTTTGCCTTACCCGTCAACATTCCCTTCTAGCAGCAGGCGGTAAGTGGAAATTTCCTTCTCCAGGCGGGTTTTGATCCCAAGAAGAACCTTGTATTGGTTATTTTGCTGCTTAATGTCATGACGAACCTGGCTTAGCTCTTCCTCACATTTGGAGATGATCTGCTGTATTTTTTGAAGCGCAACAGCATAGTAATTCCGAGTGTCAGCCAAGGTGTCTTCCAGCATGTGTTTCTGACAGAGCAGATAATACCAATACTATGATTATTATTTATCTGGTAGATGTAATGCAGAAATGCCAGCAAATGTGGTCTCTGTCTAGAAGATTACAAAATTAAGACTGTGATAATTTAAACACTTATGCATTTGCATGACTATTCATGTGAAGACAGCAGAATCATGAAGCTGTGTCGTGTGTGCATGAGAGGCAAAAACTGAGCAATTTATCCCTGCCATATTCTTTCTGCTTGAAACCTGTGCTCCTGTAACTGTTGACTCTTTTGTCAGTTTCTGCATTCACTGTCCAGAATTGCTCCAAAGTCTCCAAGTCATGGATATGTGAGCTTTAACCTGTACAAGAGTACAGGTTAAAGTACTGCGTAACATTTTTGAAGATTCCCCACCAACATTTTTCAAGGTTCAAATATTTCATGCATTATAATAGGGCTTGTAAATATGAAATTTGTATTACTATCTGTCTTCTTGGACATTTTTTCGTTTTAGATCATGGAGTCAGCTATCCCATCTCTTCTTTTTCTTCTCTCCATATTTTATTCTAAGGAGAGACAAATTTTTCACTTCTTGGTGATAGTTGCTGAATCTATTTTGCATATTCTGGCAAAGTCAAGCATGGTCCGAATTCCAATTTCACTGATACTTTAATAACTACAATAAAGTTATGCTAGGCTATGGATTTAAATGAAGAATTGGTCCACAACAATTTCTGAGAATATATGAAGTAACAGTGACCAGCCAGAGATATCTGCAGTAGATACCTTACTCATCTGTGCCTGCAGCTCGATGTCCAGGGCCTGTAAAGTACGTGTTAGATCTTTGATCTCGCTCTCATTGCGCTGTATCTCTTCTGGATTGGGGGTTGCTGCCAGAGACATAGCTGTGCTCTATGGAGGAAAAGCAAGGGAAAAGCTTACTGATTCTGGTCAGTCATGTACAGCAACAGGGATCTTTGAAATGAGCAGAAAATAGCTGTTACCTGTTCTTTGTACCAACTATCCAGGCTTTGACGATTCTTTTCAATTATGGCTTCATAATCTTCTCTTATTTCTGCTAGAATCTTGGCTAAGTCTTCAGGAGGTGCTGCATTTACTTTTACATTGACTTTGAAGTCTTGTGATGAGCGATTTGCTTCCATATCCTATTCATATATTAGCAGAGGAAACAAGCAAACTTGTTTATGAAAGTGGAAAGTTTTCATTCCTGTCTTGTCTTCTTCAGTTCCATCCTCTCACAACACCCAAAATATTTTTTTCATTATGGTAGGTTAATTGTTATATATATTCAGTTAACACTATTTGGAAAATTTATATATGGATAAATATATGGATGACATGACTTAAACCAGGGACTTATATCTGCCTCTGCATCACAACTGTGCTAGAGAACTCAATAAAAAACATGTGAGAAGATCTTTTCATATAAAGTTTCTGGAAGATATATACTTAATGAAGAAGCACTGACATTTTTTATTTATTTATCTATTAGGAACCCAAAACCTTTGATGAAAATCTAACAGTAATTTCATCTTTCTTACCCTGTATGTTAATATTTATGGAACTATAACTAAGTTTACAGGAGAGTAATGTAAAAGTTCTATGTAATTGTTAAAGGAATAATTGGATTAAAGCATATAATTACTGTGTAAACAACATAATTACAGGACAAGTCAAGCAGGTATGGTAACATTCCTTTTGGTGTAGCACAATCTTATGTGCTAGGTACCATTTTCAAAAGCACCCAGGCAAAGTAGCATTTCAGGGTATGACATCACGGCCTCCGAAGTGCAGATCAGCTGGACGTACTGATGTCTCTGTTGGTTGCCCTGCTTCCAAGAACTGTTTTATTATAGCTGTTCAGCAGTATCCTTGGCTATAAGGGGATCGGCCAAAGACAGCTTCACCTACTGCTGTGTAACCCTTGTGTTTCTATTCTCCATTTTAATAATCCACAGATACTGAGTAGGATGTTTGGTTCTGCATTAGGTAATAACTGAAAACAACATCAGATCAAGCAAAATGAAAACAGCATGTTGTCAAGCAGTGGTATTATATATGTGGGAATAACAGACCACTGTGGTATAGCTCTGGAAGAATTCGGAGCAGCATGTTTTTTGACAATTATTAAGTATTATCTAATTATTGTGTTTAGGATTTTGCAAGAATAAGTAATTTTACTTGACTTCACCAACCATTCTTTTTAATTTTGATCCTTCAGGAATTCAAGGTCTGTTTAGTTCAGGTCAGCCTGCTCTAGGTGACCCTGCTTGAGCTGGGGAGGTGGACAAGGTGACCTCGAGAGGTCCCTTCCAACCTCAGCCACTCCGTGCTTCTCTGATTCTGTGGAATGATGTATCCAGAGTTGAGGGGAAAGTCTGTGGTGAGTAAAACTCAACAGCAACCAGTAACATTTCCTATTTACTTGAAATCTCTGTGTATTTATATCTAAGTATTTCTGAGAACATTTCTGTCGAATATGTAAGTTATTACTAGCTATGTATGACAGATGGGTAGGTGACTAGAAAAGAGTCTGGGAGAAAATACAGCAATTTGTTATCCTTTCTGAAATCCCAATTTAATTGGTAAAGTAGTACACAAACTTTGTGCCTCATCTGACTCTCATTGGCTTCTTTAGAAACATGATTAGGTTCTGAATCATCAATCCCACTTACAGATTGTGGATCTTACTCAAAGTTAATTACAAGGTAGCAAAGATTTGTGTGATAGGATTTTACCAAGTGGAACTTTTTCTACCTCCTCATGGTCTTTCCTCCTGAGGATGTGCTCTTCTCTCAAGCCTTCAATTTCCATTTCCAGGTCTGTTGTAACAATGGTCAGGCCGTCGAGCTCCTTACGCAGGTTCTCAACATCAAGCTGCACTCCCTGCCTACGAGACTTCTCTGCTTCATACCTTTATCAAGAAAAAGATAAAGCATGCTTGTTGAGAACAGACTGCTCCTAGCCTCTTGTACAAGTAGTATCAAAGACAAGTAGACTTGCTTAAGTCCTCTATGTAGGGAACTAGAGGGAACAAAAAACCAAGGAAACAAATTGTGTTTCTAAAATACGTTCTTCGATAATTCTTGAGTAGTCTTAAAAATAAGATGGGTTTCATTATTGTTTTTCTTTCTTCCTCACAACTCCTCCTATATGGTGTGAAATAATTGCTTTTTCTTTCATTTTCCTTTTTGCATTTTAACATTCACCAGGTTGTGACAGCTGGTGAGAATACGATTCTCAAAAATTTGCCAATAAAGATGTGAAAATATTATCTACAGTCAATGCTTTCTGTAGTTTTTCCAAAACGATAACTTTTCAGTCCTTCAGAAACCAGGAAAAAAATCATAGAAGCTAGTTACTAACATTCCTCTCTAAACTCTTGCAGTTTGCCATCTGTAGTGAGGCAAAGTCAAAAAGACACTGCTGTATCTTCCCTTGGGCATATGAAGCACTTTTGCTCCTCAAAATCTCTCCCTTTACTTCATTTTTTGTGGGCGCTATTGATGTTTCTACATTCAATCCATCAGACTCATTCTAGGATTCCAGTCTCTCAAAGTAGCTCCACTGTTTCCTTTTTATGACACTATAGAATGATAAAGAAAGGCAAGGCTAGATAAGGCCTACAGTGTTCAGAGTCTTTAAGTTTGTTACAATATTACCAAAAGCTGAGAGATTTTTTAATAGCTGATCATCATCTGTTGAAAATGAGACAAATCTTCATGATTCCCAAGAAGTCTAACTTACAGAAATGGAAATTTCTTTCCTTTGCAAAGATCTGCCTGGAAGTTTTCTGTCCAAACATTTTGGCTTTTTAGTTGGTCTGAGAACTATCAGCAGCGTACTGAAAAATCAAACTGTGTACTGGTAGCTGAGGAAGCACTGGCCCATTTACTGTGGCAAAACTTATGAGAATCCAAAGCAGAAGATACTGAAGGACGGGTATTTCCTGCAGAGCTGGACAGAAGAGGTGATAAGTACAGGAAATAGATTTGGGCTGGACTGGGGAAGCATAGTGCAGTGAAGGCTTAATTTGTATTCCCAGATGACAGTTTTAAATGCCTTTTGTCACAAGTATCAAGTGTCTGCTGTAAAACCTGCTCTTCAGGACCTGAACTAGGTATCATAAACAGGGTGACTCAAGATTGTTCAGCTGTCATTTGTGGTTTTTACATCCTTTTTATCCTTTTTGGTTTTTTTTTTTTTTCTGTTCTAGATTGGTTTTATTTATCCAGTATCACCAGAAAACCTCAGTAAAACCAGTTTCATATTGGATTATCAAGAAAAAGCAATATTTTGCTTAATCCTCTTTCAAACTTAATCAGGAAACCAAAGAAGAGCTTACTTGAGCCTGAAGTCTTCAGATGCCATGCTAGCATTATCAATTTGTAAAAGGATACTGGCATTGGTGATCTTGCCATCCTCAATCTGGAAAACAGAGAATCCAACAGGAGACTCAGTGTTGCCATAAGGTGGTGGTAAATAACCTGTGCTGGTTTAGACTCTCTGCTGCTTGTAGGAAGCATCTAAAGAGTAGAAGTCCCATGTTAAGGAGAGTACATGAATAAAAGAAGCTTAGTTTCCTGGTTCACTTAGATGTTTCTGCAATTTTTGACCATAATCTTACTTTTCTCTTTGTCTTACTTTTCTGGATATGAAGCAGGAGGAGTCATCTTATTCCTGGCCAGGTAGAGGATATGAATATCACACAAACTTCATGGTATATTACAGAATAACAATCACTGTCTTCCTCTTTTTTTGTGAACTGATTTTGATTCTGTTTAGCATTGCTGGAAAAGCAGCCTTGGTCATCTTTAGGGCAAATTTCAGGAAGAACCATTGAACTGTGTCTGAGTACAAAAAATGCTGGAATTAATCATATGCTAAAAAGTAAGCATGTGCATAAACACCTTGCTGAATCAGTGTTGTGATGCAGAGGCATAACGGTGATGGTAGCAGCAACTGATGAACAGGACCCCTCAAGTCCACCATGTGCTTCAGTCTGGAGTCGCATGGATTGTCATTTTCAGAATAACACTGGCATCTAGTTGTCATGGTCCATTTAATTATTCACCTATAACTGTACTGAATCGTCCAGCAGCATGGAGTGATTAATTCATGTTTCTAATTTTGCTTTGGGATGTTGAAATTTGCCCTAAAAGGTGCCGGAGAAAGTGCACCACATCATTCATTTAGTGTACTCGGCATGCACTGAAAAGACTTGTAAGTCCCTGTTAACATGAAGTAGCTTTGAACTATACATCTGAATATGAAAAGCTCAGTATTCCATTCAAAATCTTTGAAAGAATTCTAGCAGGAACTCATACATAATTAGCAGGAACTAATAATTGTGGGATGTCATGTCCTTTTCTAACAAAGAGGAAAGAGAAGCATGGTTGCAGTTCCAACAGCTGCCTTCACTCAACACTTACAGAGCAAAACAAGGTGCATTATGGCTGTACAGAAATGATTAGCCATTTACAGAGCTCTCAGCACCTTGAAGTAAAACTTCCCACACCTAAATGAATCACAAAGAAACAAGGAAATGACAAAATTGTCCTGAAGTGTCAAAAGTTTACCTCTCTCAGTAAAAAAGAAGGTGCCTGTGGAATGTTTTAACTAATCTGTTAACAGACTGTACATTCTTGAGCAATTAGCAGCACACCTCGGATACTGCCCTGGGACATGATCAAGGCCAGCTGAAGAAGTATAACAATACCCTAAATGTGTCGCTGCCTGGAATTTGTTGTCAGAGAAGAGGCAATTCTTGAATCCATCCCTAGAGAATGGTAAATTTTACTATGGAAGGTGATAAGGCAATGAGAAAGCAACATATGAGTTCTTCAACTTTGTGCCATTTCATAATCATGCAAAACAGAAATGCATTTATATGAATGCTTTATCACTCTTTCTGTGCAATCTGAAAAAAGAAAGAATACAACAAAGGAGTTACAATTGTCAGTGTTTTGCCAACTGCTGTACGATATTGATTGCTATGCCAGTTAGCAGTGCATTTCAAATGTGGACATTTATCTATCTATAATTATACAGATTTCTTCACTACATCCATCATGAATATGGGTGCATCACTAATATCAATCTGCAAACTTACAGATAACTTAATTAAGAACTCACACATTATTATATACGAAATCCGCTCAAATTCCTTCTCAAAACAGATTTTTTTCAAGAAGGCTTCCTGCACTGACTTCTTCCTCAGCATGTCTTGTGTCCTTTGTCCAACAGCATTGATCCTGTCTGCTTGAATGCTCTGTAAATCAGTTTGCTTATTTAGCAGTACAAGATGTTTGAATGAGACATTTACCTGAAGAACTGGTGCTATTTTACTTTGTATCTGGGTTAGAATGGAGTCAGGCTGGAGCAAGGCAACTTGCTGCTCCATCTGGCATGTTCATCCAGAATTCAAGTATCCAGGGAGGAGTGTGGTCCAAAATGTAGGACCCAAATGATTATATGCCTCCAAGTTTAGACAGCCAGTACATCACAGACTTTCTGGGTTATTGGATATAGGATCCTAAATTTCATTTTAGGTGCTAAATTAGTTTCATCTTTTTAATTCATGGTCAATTAATTTAATTATGGTTAATAATTAGATGCTATATTTTCACTCATTTTACTGGCAGTCATGGTGCTAATTGCAATAATTTATAGAGAAAGTAAAAATTCTGGATTAAATCACTGAATTGTCATCTGTAAGTAATCCTTTAATAGCCCTTCCTCCCCAGTATGAGCACCACATTCAGTACATACTGGCTGACACAGCCATTAGCCTAACAGGTGCCTGTTGCCAGTGATAGCTATTTAAGTGATGAGTGTTAAAAATAAGTGATTTGGGTACAAGCTATTCAAAAGTGATGGCTTTACCCCAATCAGCAGTATGTTTTTAGCCTTACTGTCCTCCTAAATCTTTCCGATTTATTAATTCCAAATCAATGTGAACACATCTGTATTCTTGATGAACAAGTTTTTATCTCTGGATCAGTTAAAAAAAAAAGTGCTCAAGTGATAGGTCTAGAGATGGATGACCTTTCTTTATCCTTAAAACAGAAATAGGTGATGACAATTCTGGCTCTCCTTACATATTGTCTGTGGTCGGAGTGCCTCATCTTCTGCCTGGAGGCAACACATTTAACAGCGAGTAGGGAGTTTGATTAAGTCCCTGGCCTCAATCACCAAAGATGTGGGATAATACCAGTTCCAAGCCCTTTTGAAAAAAATTTCTCAGGGTCTTGAGAATGCCAAGTAACCATATTATAAAAAGTGGAGAGAAAACTACAACATSGCATTTGGAATAGCTTTGGTTTTTGCCCCATATGGCTACATAAAGTTAATTACACTGATTAGTCACACAGATGGTTACAGTGCTAAGTAAGTTCATTATGAATACAGATTAATATTATGCTTAAATTTGAAGACACGTGAGTTTGGGAGATTGAAAGAGTTACTGTTGAACGTTAATATTAACTACTGGCAGGAACCAGAAATTCTTCTTTTAATTACAGTGAAAACATCCACAAGGAATTTGTCACTGCTATTTTCTTAATTACAATGAAGTATTTTTCCATCTGATTACATAAGCTCATTGGACCCAAAACTCCTGTAGTTTCATTGTCTGCTACCACAGGAATCAAAGAAATGAAATGCAACAGTATGTCTAAAGACAGCAGGCATGAAAGAAGGCAGTCTCTTCAGTTTGCCTGCTTTGTAATTTGCTTGAATGCATGTGCAGTCAAAAAGACCAAATTCTGCCAGACATAGTTATTCAAACCACAGTTTCATGTACAGAAATGAACACCTGGCAGCAGACAAATCTCTTTATGCTACCAGCCTTTGCAGAGTCCCCCTTGTCTCCTTCCAGCCTTTCTTTCTTGTACCCCATTCTCCTCCTTGTGAACACAAAGAATGTTTATGCCCAGGTCCTGTAACCACTTTCATTAGTACTTCTAACATTTAAAAGGTTTTATTTAACTTTCTTTAAAGGAAAGCCATCAGCATAAATGAGTACCCAGATTCCTTAAAAGAGCATAGAATGACATAGTCACTTACAGCTCTGACTTACCTGCCTTTGCATGTCAGTGACGTTTTGCTCATATTGGTTGAAGTCATGCCTCTTTCCGTGAGACTTTGTCTTGTGCCACTCTAGGATGCAGCTTTCCAGCTGAGCATTAGCTGCTTCTAAGGAACGGACCTTGTCCAGATAGGCAGCCAAACGGTCATTCAGGTTTTGCATAGTTTGTTTCTCATTCCCACCCAGGAAGATGCTTTCCCCATGGTGCTCGCCGAAGCCTCCCCAAGGTGCCCCTCCTCCAGTAGCCAGCCAGAGGGGTCTGGCAGAGGAGAAAGAGGTATGTGTGGTGCTGGCACCACCATCTGCACTTGAAGGTCTGTAAGAAGTTCCTTGCTGGGCCAAACCACACCCTGAACTACCCCTGAGGGACCCAGAAAAAATTTGAAAAGGGCCTTGGCTGGTACTCATGTTTAGCTCTGTTGTGAATCTAACCCAATGTTTCACTGACTAGCACTGAGCAGCTTCTTAGCCTTCCCTAAGCAGCTTTATGCCTTTTCCTGTGGGAGTTTCCCTTCGATGAATGACTACAGCAACAAGATTGTGTCATCATGAAACGTGCTTCCTCTTGGTCAATTCTGAAGCATTTATGAGCCTGCACACACTGTTGTTGTTATTTGGAATCACAGCCACATACCGGATTGCTTTCCTTTTGGTTGTTTTGGTTTTTTTTTTTTTTCTTTTTCTTTTCATATTATAATAGTGAGGTGTGGCTAAAATCAGTAGGTGTGGAACAGGATCAGCTCTGCCTCAGACTTTTTTCTAACCCTGTAGGTAATATGTTATGTTCTCCTGCTTATGAGGGGAAGAGTATCGTCCATTACAGAAAAAATGGAGAGATGGGGCAGTGATGGGTCTCTCAAGACACTTTCTTTCTGTTGTAATTCTCAGGCTTTAGAATTACAGCAGTCTGTGAATCCTGAAATGCAGCATGTCCTATCAAGCTGCCAGTAACGTACCAAACAGCTTCAGCCTGTATGAGACATGAGGCTTTAATGAAGTTATCCAACCTCTGTCATTGGACTAAAACTCCAGTCCAAAGTGAGTAAGGCCCAGCTATTCCCTTCAGCTGCCCATTTCCAGTTGAAATACATGAGAATTAGGTACTTAATCTTTTCTAGTGATTTTTTCATGATTCGAGGTGCAGTCATCTTTCAATAGTCTTGTTGAAACAGATAGTAATGCAGGAATTTCTTGCTGTTACTAGTATTAATACTATTAAGGTATTTATATGTTTAGCTACAGAAAATATTTAGAACATGAGTTTGTAACAACACTCGAAAAATTCAAGTGAGTATTTAAAGCTACCAGCCCTAAAAATTGACCTGGCAATCATGCAAAAATAGTCTTTCTCAAAAGTTTCAGTAACCTTCTGTCAAACTTCTTCCATCAAATATAGAAAGGGCAAGTCTGGCCTCTGCAAAGATTTTCTTATTCCTCATGCTGGTAAGTAGGTGGTAAATTGTGAAGTGTTCCCATGGCAACAGGTGGGGTTATTGGGTTTACCTTGTCTTTCAGAGTAGTTCTAGACCGCAACTGAGGGGTAGGATAGAGGAAGCAGATTTGGGCAGAGGTGGAAAGCTGAGTGGGCATGGGCTCTCTCAGAAATGGTGCAGTTATTTTTCCTTACAGCAGTTGAAGGCTCAGCTCTCTAACAAGATCTTACTTAGCACTGTTACTCATTCTGAATGGTGGGGTCGGAGAGACTGTACAAACCAGAAATACACTATCCTGGAAGAAACCTGAAGGAATCATTTTTTCTCTGTTTGTTTCATATGAAATTTTTCAGCAATAAAGAATTGCTGCACTTTATCCTTTCCTGGGATGCCTCCTAGTCCTCATTTTCTGAATAGGGCAGGTTTTGAGCTCCTCCTTGTGGCTCTGTGTCAGCTCGACTGAGCACCTGTTGATCTTTTTACCAATTACGTTTCCGTTGAGTATGTATTCCTTCTTATTCCTCATACACTTCATTGTATAGAAATGCTAACATTTTTAATTGTTTGAGGAACTCAATCATTGAAGATACGGTTTTCCAATAAGTACAAGGTATGGCTATCACAAAATGTTCTGATAACAGCTACTATTAGTAGCTACAGTTTGGTATCAGCCCTGCTGCTTGAGAGTGAGAAGAGTTTGAGGCACCAGACAAAAAATGAAGGCCTAACTTGAAAAAAACCCTAAATTATAATAGAACCAATGATATCGTGCTGTTCAGTTCATCTCACCAGAGATGAATTTTAGACTGAATTTTCTAGCCTGGCAGTTCAGCAAGCTAATGTTCTATGAAATATTACATTGAAATATAAATACATACATATGTACATAAAATTACGTGAAATAAAATGAATCCTTTGTTTCATGTGAAATTACTCAGTAAGATTCACAACTTGGCTGGCAGTGAGGCTGACAGTTTGTGAGACAGAATAGCCTCTGTCTTAGTCCCTGATAGTTTCACGGAATATCATTCCATTATGAAAAACAGAATTGTATTTTTCCTGGCAACTGATACAAAACAAAGGTGATCTGGCACATAGGAAGCTCAGCCTTTTCAAACTGGAAAAGATGGCACACAGTTTTCATCAACACATGTTGAGGATCCATGGAAAAGACCAAAAAACTTACTTCAAAACCAGACACGGCTCTCCTTTGTCAGGCTGGCACTATGGGACTAGTTTTTAAGTCACTTATTTAATCCACAGAGTACAGAATGAAAGCAATGATCAGAGTAAGAAGATAAAACATTGTCAGCAGATGGCACCATTAGATGATGACTTCTCCTTGTTTCATACAAACTGCTCTCTGTAAGCTGGGGAGCTGCTAGGCAGGCCCAAGCTAGTGGTAGCTGAGGAATGCGTAGTCCTGAGTTGCTTTATTTGGGAATCATACTTGTTTTACTGAATTGGAACATGAAAAGCAAACTGAACTGAATTTATAGGCTGCAGTTTAAGTATAGGCAGAATATTTTGACACCTACATTGTACAGGTAAATATCCTGCGACCATCACTTGTTGATTCAACTCCTTCATCTGAAATACAAATGGATATCTGCCTTTGGCTGTAGAATTTCTCTCTCTTGCTGTCTGAGCGATACATATAATACTCACCTGATTTCTGGATCAGGAAAAAATATCATTTTTACTGTCCTGTTTTCCTTTTCTGGTAGATTGTGATGTTGTTTTGCTGAAGCTTGCAAGAACCTCTTCTCAGTTCTTTCCAGTGAGAATACCAGCAGTATGTATGCTTCTTAACAGTGGTATACCAGTGATCCTGCAGCCTCGTTCATGGCTAAACTGTGGGGCTGGTACCAGCAGTGTAGCTATTTTTTTTTTAAATGCCAGAAAATAGAAGACAGAAAAATAGTGGTTCTAAGGAGGTTGGAAGGAAAAGAAAATATATAATTCTAGAAATGGTATCATTTTTGTAGATACTATTATGTGGATTGAAATACCCAGCGATGAGGCTAACAACAAATTTTCCAAACAGGTTATGTTATCAAAATACAGCATTTATGTAAATGTTTTATATGCTTCTGAAGTTGGGATTTACTAGCCTCTTAAATCTTTATAAGCATCTCTCTTCAATTACACTAGTGTAGATTTGCAGACTAACTTACTGCTGAGAAGAGGCAGTGTTGCTAATACAGCAGCTACAGTAATGACACAGGCTGGTGGGTTTCTTCCTTATGTATGAAAACCGAAATAGTCACAGCAAACTCTGCTTGAACAGTTCATTTCACCTGGACCTTGCCTAGTGCTTCCTCAAGAGCTAAGGGAATTTGCCTTTTTGCTGAAGAAAGTGCAGGAATGTAAATACATATATGGAAAAATATTAATTTTTTTCAGAGGTGCATTTTATTCGTGCATAAATTGTAGTCATGTTGTGCACTTTAAATTCAGAACGAAGAGCTTAAGGATTTTTTGCATTTATCTTCTCAGTTTTTTACCGATATTAGCTTCAGATTCCTGGGAGAATCTAATGGCACTTTATATCTGTCTGTTCCTCATAATCTTTATTATTATTATTATTATTATTATTATTATTATTAAAGTTGTTATTGTTATGGTGGTTGTTATCCACTGAGCATCTCTTGTTTTGGGTTACAGGAAGCACTGTGTTAGGGAGGGTGTATGGTCATGTGTATGGCAATGCCATACTGACTTCAAAAAAACATTAGACTAGACATATTTGCACAAGCAGATCAGAAACTTTATTATGTAGGTTCTTTCGTAAGAAAACTATATAGCTACTGACAGAAAACAAGCTTGTCATCTCTGACCCAGACAGCCAAATGATCATGTAAAAAGGGAGAGCAAATTTGAGGAAAGACATCAAGCACATTCTTGGATTACATTCTTGTGATTTGGCGAAAGTAAAAGGATATTTCTCTTAGCATTAGCCAATGTGTAAGCACTGGTTTTATATGGTGTCATATGCAAGAGGGGATTCGGTATTTCTTTATTGGAATCTCCTTTCACGAGTAGAAGCAGGTTTTCCATCATCTTCCATGCCCATGCGAAGTCTTCCACTGCTCAGAATTGCTGTTGTAGGAAAAAAAGAAAAAAATTCAACTAGAGAAAAAAAAAAAATGCACTGCTAACACATTGAAGAGCTGTGCGATTGGGTTTTTTTTGCTTGTTTCCTCACAAGATCTTTTTCACATATCAAAGGGGGAACTGCCTTTACATCTTATCTTCTTTCCCTACTGGTCCACATCCAATAAATCTTAAAGAGTGCACATCACATGTCGGATTTGGATGTATCTTGTACGTTGTGTGAATCAGCAGAGGAACTTAGGAATCTTTGGGAGATTTTGGTATTTTAGAATCCCATGAGAAATTCATGCAATCATTTTGGCAAGCTACTGGTTTCAAAAGTGCACATAAAATAAGATGAAGTATTATATTTTTGCCTCTAAATGATTAAGAATGTAGTCATTGCGGAGAGAATGTAATCTGTGTTAGTAAGAAGAAATCCTAAGCAAAAAAGATAGGTTTATTTAATCCTATTTTGTCAATTCATTTCACCCCTCTTTAAATCAAAATTTTTCTTACCATCCTTAGGGATCATTCCTGACATCCTGTAGAAAAGAAGAAATATTTGATTAATGACAATCACTGTCCCTGTTCACTGAAACCATTGATCCATTTAGGAACCACTGTGTGTGAATAGCCATGATTTTACACTGCTGCTTTCAATTGGTTGTTTCTCAGGTGTGTTGTTACTAGCGTTATTGTTAAGGTGCTTTCTGCTTTGAAGGCCACTCCTGTGTACTCGATAGGAAATATGAACACCAGTCAGACCAGTTTTTGGTCCTGATATGTCTCTATATACTTCTCCCCTTCTCAAAATGTCATAATCTAGAAACAATATAAGGAGCTGATTCCTCCTCAGAAATCAAAAGTAATTCCATGGGTAGATCAGATATGAGAAATGGGCACTAAAATGTAGATTTTACTAAAGAAGTAAGCTGTGGTCTGTACCAAGTCCTTTTCTAGTTGGGAGTAGTGGTGTATGATGATGAATATTTTCACCTCTGCGCACAAGTGTAGAAAACCAAGAGCTAAAGAAACACTGAGAACAGGTTTTTGTAGGTTATTTCAGGCTGAAGGCTATTACTCCAGTGCAACAAGAGGATTATGTAAGACATACATATGGTGCCTGGTGCCTTCTATAATTCATCGTAGTCAAAATGGTTGCATTTATATTTTCAAACCATCAGCACAATTGATCTGGAGATTTAGTCTGAGTTGTAGCAATGCCTGGGATTTTGCCGGGCATCTGTTTTGCCAGTACTCAAAAGGCTGCGTATGCAGTGAATGTAATTTAGTAATCTGGAGTCAGTTTAGCATCCACAAATTACTGCTTTACAATGTGTCATGTTATTAACCTTATCTAATCATCATAGGATTTGTATATAGTAACGTACTGAGAGTCCTGGCCCTCCAGCAACTGGCGGTATGTGGCAATTTCCTGCTCCAGGCGACTCTTGATGTCCATGAGCATTCTGTACTCCTGGTTCTGACGCTCCATGTCACATCGAAGTTCACTCAGTTGCTCCTCAACGCTGGTGATGAGGGCCTGAATCTGTGCCAGCTGTGCGCAGTATCGTCCTTCTGTATCTCGCAAGTTGGCTTCCAGTCCAGCTTTCTAAAGCAGAGTAACATCAGAATAGGTTAGCGTGCAGATTTGTCCCACAGAGGGGGAGTCTAAGGAGAGGCAAGACAGAGAGGGAGGAAGGGGAGAGTGTATTAATAGTGACTCGTGATGTGCTTGGGACAGCTCCATACCATGCTGAGCTGCGACTGGAGCTCAATCTCCAGACCCTGGACCGTGCGTCTCAGTTCTGTGATCTCTGATTTGCTGGTCTGTATCTGTTCTGTATGGGTGGCTACTTCGCGGTTCAGCTCATCAGTCTGAAAGAAAAAAACAACTGTAAAATCACATACATATTGTATTAAAAATTTTTGAATTAATTTGAGAAAGGGAGGGCCCATCCCATCTGCTAGGGCAGTAATAATGAGGCAGTGCATCAGTTTTCTGTTTACTGGCGTAACTATACCTGAGTAAAGAACCACGCCTCAGCATCTTTACGGTTCTTCTCAGCCAGAGCTTCATACTGTTCCCTCATCTCAGAGAGAATTCTGGTCAGGTCAATGCCAGGAGCCGCATCCATTTCCACGTTGACTGTTCCACTTAGCTGATTTGAATACTCTTTCATTTCCTGCATGGGCAGAAGGCAGAAGACACAAAGATTAGTCTCTCTCTTCTCATATACTTTCTACCATCAGCAATCCATGCAGTGGTACGCAGTACTTTTATTACCAAGTATCATAGGTGGAACACATAAAAATGTTTACCAAATTTTCTCTCTCATCACACATGCTTTTCTACTCTCTGTATACTCACACACAACACACACATATTTACATGTAACATATATGTATGTTTCTTTTACTCAGCTTAACTATCTCAGTGATCTGTCATGTGCTTTTATGAACATTAAACTGAAACTAATGTCTGAACAGTTTGGAATCAGAGAAATGCTTCTCAGGACACACTTTGGATTCTTTTAATATTACAGTTTTCTTCTTATTAAGCTGTAAGGTTGTCATTCTGGTTTTTTTGTTTGGATTTCCCCCTCCCCACCCGAGAGGCATAAATTCCAAAAGGAAGTAATTTCCTCTCTGCACTGTTACGAACTCTCACCTCCTCATGGTTCTTCTTTAGATAAGCCAGCTCCTCCTTCAGTGTTTCAATCTGCATCTCCAGGTCAGCTCTGGACAGAGTCAGCTCATCCAGGACTCTGCGCAGGCCGTTGATGTCGGACTCTACGCTCTGACGCAGGAACAACTCATTCTCATATCTGCAGTTTAAAAAAGAAACAAGCACTGGAATGTGTACAAGTTTGTATTCAGTAGAGCTATAAAACTATGAAATTTTATATTAAATGTAGGAGGAACAGTGGGCTATAAATGAAAACATATATATTGAAAAGAAGTGTAAAGGGAGTAAAGATCTTTTTTTCCAACATCCTACTATGACATATGAAAGTACATGCATTGCCATCTGATTTTATTCTTGAGGAGTACATGACATTTCACTTTGCAGAACCTAATAATGATTATCAACATCAATAGAAAAGTTGTCACACAGGACAGTCCATTTGCAGTGTCCTCTCAAATTTGGTGTGAAGAAAAGCACAGATTGCCCAGTTCTGCCTAGGACACTAGAGGAGAAAATATAAACCTGCAGGTACATCACTGCGAGATAAATCAATTGCACAAGTATCTTTGTCATCTTTTCAGCAGTGTCTGCTGTACTGCTGAGTCCATGAGCAGAATAAGCCCCAAATTACTCTTTGTCTTTCTTTTCTAAATTTCAGACTCTTTGAGAGAGAACTACTGCAACCAAACAGCGATCTCTTCATGCCACTCTGTTCCTTTTAAGTGAAAATCCCAACCTATTCCTGTCTTYTTTTCTGCTGTGATTTAGGCTAGTAAAAATAGTTAAGAGCATCACTAAAAAATTAAGACATGAACTATAATTTATTATGTAAACAGCTCAGTGATCCGGATACTGTGTTCTATCAGGTTTATATTCTGAACTGATCCTTCATCACATCATTGATTCAGTTTGCCAGGGCTTTTTTCATCAGAAGTTATCAAGGAAAAACACCTATCCATAATTTTGAAATGTGTCCTTCAGTGACTGAAGAACTTTATTTTCTAGATAAAAAGTAATACTAAACTTCAGAAAACTGTTTTGAGAGAGAGAGAGAAGGAGAGAGAAGACAAATGTGCTCCAGATAAACTTACTTCAGTCTGAAGTCATCCGCAGCCAGCCTGGCATTGTCAATCTCCAAAATTACTCTGGAATTGTCAATTGTAGCTGCAAGGATCTGGAAATTAAGAAACACAGAAAAAGGTTCCCGTGAATAATGGTGAAATATGGTCCTGAGTACATAGTAGGTAGTTACTGAGGCTGTAAACCATCAAAGAAGGTAGAAAAAATGGACCTCTGTTGTGATGTCACTGGTTAAACATGCTTTTTGGATTGCAATAGCCATTTCAAGTTGTTATGTTGCTCTTTGGTCACACTGTAATTCTTACAGCTCTTATAGAGAAAAACCAAAAATGCTGAGCTCTTTTCCACATACCATATGCAAACCAGAGAGCTGAGATACCTTTGTGTAAAACAAATTAGAAACATAATTAGAAAATAGTTTGTACAACACCTGATCTTATCTGTAGCTAGGAGAATTATTTTTTCAGACTTTGAGGCCTACCTATCACATTCTTTACTATTTGATTACTGAATAAATATATTGATAATTCTAAGCACATTTTTGCTAATTTTTAGTGCAATCATTTTAATTTCAACAAATGCCACATTTTCAGGATAACATATTTGCTTTTTAAATTAAGAAAAAGCTACTCTTTTCTGCTAGAATGCTCGTAACCACAATGTATTTGGGTTTGGGGATTTCAATATTTATTTTGTAATTATTTTAGTTTATCTCAAAGAAATGGAATACGCAGTTCCACAATTCTAATGCATTCTTATAACTCCTCTACATATGAATGTCATACCTTGTCTCGGAGATCTTCAATTATCTTGTAATAATTACTGTAGTCCCGGGCTGGGCTGGTGGGAGCTTGCTTCTGATACCAGTCTCGGATTTTAACTTCTAAATCCGAATTTGCCTCTTCCAGTGCTCGTACCTTGTCCAGGTACGAAGCCAGACGGTCATTCAGATTCTGCATAGTTATCTTTTCATTTCCAGAGAGAAGGCCATCACCACCACCAAAGCCACCACCAACTTCAAAAGCTCCACCAAAGCCAGCCCCTCCACCAAAGCCAGCTCCTCCACCAAAGCCACAGGCTACACCACCACCAAAGCCACTGTAGCCTGATCCATAAGCACCAGCAAAACCAGGAGACAAGCCACCACCATATCCACCTCCTACAGAGGAGACGTACCTAGCTGAAGAGACGGAGACACCCCTGCCACCAGATCCTCCATGTATGCTTGGAGCTCGGCAGGTTCCTCCTGTTCGGACGGAAGAAAGGCGAGAGCTGCTGCTTCCGCCACCCCCAAAGCCACCACCATAGGTAGAAGAAGAGCTCTGCATGAAGGAAGTAGCCATAGCTGCAGCACAAGAAGGCGCTAATGTCAGTTACTCAGCTTGGTGTACAAGAGGAGAGTATGTGACTTCACTGCCCTGGTGCTTCTTTTATATCCTCAAGATAGGGTGTTAGGAGACAAACCCAACCTGCAGCCCTCCCTCCAAAAATTCTCCTCCCTAGAGGTGAGGCCAATTATGATGACATCCTCACAAAGAGAGCTGGCTGTGCATCTCAGGGGCTAGGGCTTGGGTTTTCTTTTTTAATTAAACAAAAGGGATGATTCAGATGAGTGTTTTTTCTTCAGGCTATAGTTCTGAAACTTGGAGTTTACTTCTCTGACATTTAAGAATGGAAAAACAAAGTGAGTTCAACCACACCCACTTACCCATTTACAGCAATCACCATGGTTATTTTAAGAACATCATCTTTTTCTAAAAATGAAGTTTAAGTAAAATTCTCCTTTCATTGAAAAATGTGCAATCATCTGTTCATCTCACCATTATTTCTTCTTTTCTATCCACATTGTTTCCTTGTAAAAAATTGGAATTGAATTTTATATGTTCCTATTCCAGTTCTTTGCTTGGAACTAATATTTAGATTTTGGAGTCTGAATTTTTAGTACAAAAAGCGTATAATCATAGCATTGCATGAGGAGCAATTAGCATCCATCAATGTACGAGGAAGACTGGGCATAGTTAATTTACTAATGCTTGTGAAATAGTCAAGAAAGGTAATACAAGATTGAAATAATTCAATTAAAAGAAGAAATGTGGGAGGACTAAGTTCCTGTTATTTTTGGAAAACGTAAACAAATTGGGTTTAAGATGAAACTGTTCAGATAGCAGTTAATGTGTTTAATGCCAATGTGCGCTATGAAATGAAGAAATTATTGAAAATAAGATTTGAGAAGCACTTAGAAGAGTCATCTTAATCCTTCATTTAAAGTGGGAGTCTGAAACACCAGTATTTTTCAAATCTAATAATTTGCTAGTGAAATTCTAAAGGCAATAATTCAGTAATACAGCTCTGTTAAATACTGCATAATTATGGGAAACCAGATTTAGGAGATTTTTAAGGAAGTATTAACTGCTTGTTTACCCTGCTGGGGTGTGTCACTGGGACAATGTGTGTGTGGAGAGTGTGGCAACAGTGTGGAGTTTGAAGAAAGAGCCCCATTCTCTTTGCACAACAAGGTGACATTCTTCAGATGAAAGCCACAAGTTGCAGTTGAAGAAGTAGGGGTATGGTAAGACAATCGATTGGTACTGAGGCGCATAATGGACTAAGGAAACTGAGGGTTGAGAGGAGGGAGAAAAGCAGGGACGAAGTGAAGATGGGAGGAACTTTGTCTCTAGTTCAGAACCACCGAAATTATTTTAAAATAAAACTTTGAAATAAAGAAGAAAAATGATATGTTTGCTAACAACATAAGAAGAAGAGCGTTGTTTTTAGCACAGTTTTTGACAGTACCTATCAATAGAAAATGACCTTAGAATTCAGGATGGCTGATTTCAGATAAACTGAGCTCACACCAGTTGTTGGAATAAACTGAGGGGTTTTCTGAAATTTACAGTTGAGACTTTAATGTGGCCTCAGGGAAATGCACAGCCTTTTTACTAGGAAAGATGTGTAGTTGGTAGGAAAGAAACATCAAAAATCTAGCTGTGATACACAGCTTAACAGCCTGGTTGTGAGAATGTCCACTCATTCTTCAGCTGATTAGAAAAGACAGGATGTTTCACAGTTGTGGAAACATGTTTCAGACTGAACCTGGACCTTTGCCACAGCAGTTCAGTTTTGCTGTTGGGCAGATTAATGACTCTGTGTAGCTTGCCAAATCTGTGTATCTCCAAGAGTTAGTATCTCAGGAAACAAGTTTAGACAAACTCTCCTAAAGATAAAAAAGTTTCTTTAAGACCCCTGAAACGTAAATATCCTGAGGTGTGCATGCTGCTAAGGTCTGTTTAACTCTGAGTGATCCCACAATAAGCAAGATCAAATTCCATTTAAAAAAAAAATCTAGCAAAATCACTTCTAGAAAACACCATAAATTTTAACAGGAAACTTTGGGGATTTTTCATTCAGTCTTCTTTCACTCAGTCTTTATAACTTCTTTGGAAGCGTGTTGGTGAAATACACTTTGCTGCTTTTTAAAGTGCCCTGTGCATTATTCTAGATTGTTACCAGATGAACACTTATAAAAACCAGGTAGCAGATATAAAGCTGTTTCTTTCCTGTAGAATATTTACCATTGGGAAAAATAAAAATAAATCAAGCAGCCAATACAGATCATGTCCTATAACATAATTCAGAAAACCATAGCAGTGGGGATTCTGAGGCTTTTTCAATTTTCTGTTAACCACCAAACTCAGATCCTTAGGGTGTGTCCCCCACGATCAAAAGCTTGTAAATGCAGACTGCAGCATTTGCAGACCTGAGGCTTATCCCTGCCTTCATCTTCGCTGTTTGTTCTTTCATATTAAACAACTACTTCTAAATAGTTCCTAATATTTTACTAGAAATTGTCAGTAGTATTTTCAAACCAAAGGAGAATCCAAGGAAAGGTGCCTCAATGAGGCACTGTGAAATTTGGAGGTGGTCGGTTACAGATCATTTATTTGCAGCTTGCTTCAGTTGCTCTGCTTCACAGGTATTTTCCTAAAGAGAAAAAAACCTTCACTTTTGAGAGCTTACTCATGAACATTGGCTGTTCTGGTGAGAGAGAAATGGTAAATATGTCTGTACCTCTACAATGAGAGCAGACTGCTGGCAAATGCTTGTGTGTATTCAGAATTCACTCACTCACGGTATTTATTTGTATAGATATTGTTGTTTTATTACTGTCTCCAGGTTGAAGACTTCTATATCAAAACCTAAATGCATTATATCATTTTATAATAGACTAGGCAAAGCTTGCTTTAGTGAAAAATTATATACAATTTGGTATTTACATTAATAAAAGTTTAGAAATCAAAAGTGTTTTGATGAATCTAATTTCATATCTGAATTTGAACAAGTATGTGAAAATCATCTGTCTTTAGCTCAGTTCTAGAACTAGGTATAATTCTACATACAGTCATATTCTTTTCAATTATTATTTCTGCATTTTAGCTATGTTCTCTCTATCATCTAACGAAAAAAAAACTAGTTACATTTCTCTAAATTCATGGGGTTTGGAATGCTTCCAGATTCATAACCTCTTAAGACTTTAAAGGAACATCTCAAATCGGTGCTATCTCTGTACCGGTAGAGATCTGTGCTGCTCTGTGCATTCTTCATTTAGCTCTTTTCTGCAGCTGGAATGTGAACTTCAATCTACAAAATTTTCTCCTTTTAGTCTATACAAGGAAATTGAAGACTATCACCTGCTGAAGTAAAAAAAAAATGCTATTTCAAGCTTATGCCTTTATTCTGTTCTCACTATCTTCACTCTAAGATTTCTTGTCCAATGACTTGACACACAGTTTCATTCTTTGCACAGTACTCAGCATTGTACTTGTGGTGCATAAGCTCCTTGGTTTGTCATGCTTCCAGAGAGCTTTCCTGGAAGACATTCCCTGACATGTCTATGCTGTACAAACTCTTTTATTACTTCTGTTACAGGATTAACGGAGTTGACACACATTAGCCTCTCCTTTCAGGAGGACAGAGAGTTCCATTCAAGAAGCAGCTTGTTAATCATCTCAGTCTTTGCTGATAAAACCATCGCTCAGACATTACATACCTTCAGAATACACTTTTTTTCTGAACCAAACTGTAAAATTATAGTCTCTGAGTGATTTTATATTAAACATTTCACCAGAAATCCTGTATTACCCTACAAATATGGGACAAAATCAATAAAACTACAAACCAAAATTCAAATTAGGCTATAAAAACAAGAATTCTAGCCTTTTCAAGATTCTTTCAAGTCTCTGAAGCCCCCAATTTCTTTAGCAGGGTTTACGAATTCATTCAATTCTTGGCACTTTTAATCTTTTAAACACTTTTAAACTGTTAACCTTTTAAACATCTTTTTTTCTAAACATGCATTTAATTCAGTCTTTGAAAATAAAACTTTTTGGTCAAAATATACATTTGCAAAGTGTCCGTATAACTTACAGTTTGCGTTCTTGGAGCACGGGAATTTCTTGTCAGACTTTCACATTTGCAGCTATACAACACAAGAAATCTGCACCAGTAATCTCATACTCTGACTGGTTTTGTCACAAGAACTTGCTCTCAGGGAAGGGGATTTGTTAAGACTAAAAAACAGACCTGGAGTTGTTTGTTCTTTCATCTGGGAGGGATTCCAGGTCTAACTGTTGTAGGGAATAAATTTGGTACAAAGCATTTATTAGAAAGTGTGTCAGCACTCAGGAACAGCCTGTACTGAAGCATTTAATGCACAAGAGCTTGCTTCTCCTTGCTCTTCCAAAAACAGACGCCATATAAACGGGTGGACTTCTGAAGAACCACTTGCATCTTGTATATGCCAGTGCTTTTCACGCCACTGTTGCCTTTTGATTCTGCAGAATYGAATCTGCTTCACCAGAGCACCTTAGTCCCCCTGTTCTTCCTATCTTGTCCTCTTCTCCATATCTCTTTGCTGATTCTTACTTTTTGTGACTGTTTTTCTTTCCYGTCATAGTTTTTCCCTGTCATAGTGAAGCCACTGCCTAATGCTATCATGCTAGATTTCCAGAGGCTAAGCTGGGATTGTCTGTGTCACTACTTGACAACTGATGTTGACAGTTCACCTGAGTCACTGCTGAACCAAAACCAAGCACCAGCGCCTCTTGAATTGAAGAGGATTGCCCAGCCTTGATAGAGAAGGTCCAAAGCTTTGGGATGCTCCTTGCTATGCGAACACTCCATTAATCTGTTATGAACATCTAGTTATGAACAAGGGTGAAATAATTATTCCCTCCCAAGTCCAAGGAGAGAAGTGCTGAAGGATTTGATGATGTCTCCCTGAAACACAGGCTGCAAGATGATCCACTCTGTGGGAGTGCAGTATTGTGGGGTACTTTTAGTCTGGGCATACTGTTGTTTCAATTTCACCCTCAGTTGACTAGCTAACTATGTGCCTTTTGTAACAGTGGGAGGTGGGAATGTGATAGTTAGGCTGTAGCCGTGATTTTCTTTTAGCACAAACCCTGAGAAGTTTCCTTGGCTGTAAGCTTGCAGAGGGATGGTTGGAAATGAAATTACTGATTTCTGGGGCCCTGAACTAGAAGTGATTACATTTAGAATTTCAGCAAGGATAATATCCTTTCAATGGCATGAGAATGAAGGTGGCTAAAATCGATGCTAAAGGTTTGTTACCTCTGTATGAACTGGGAAAGCCAGTGAAGAAGTCTCACAATTGTTTCTCACTCCTATTTGTTTCTCTGGGAGCTATCTTCGAGCCATTTGAACAGCTTTATATTTTACCCTAGCAAAATGTCTCCCAGCTCTTGCTTCTTACCAGAATCACTTAACTTCTCACTGTTACTGCTCTTCAGAGTGCACAGCTGTTGTAGTTAGAAACATAACTCTTGTATTCCCCACTCTGAGGGGCTGAGGATGCTGTTGCCTCCATATTCAGAGCTCCTGCCAGCAAGAGGAGCTAGAAGAAATCAGAGATGGAGCTCAAGCCACCCACCCACAGACAACTGTGAGCATTAACCTGTCAGGGAGGCTGGCTACCTATTTCCTGCCTGATTAAAGCCAAACTTCAGTAACAATATCACAATAACCCAAAAGAAGCTAAGATTGCAAGAAGATCATCTTTATTAGAGTAGATACAGCAATTCAGTACATGAAAGAACTAGAAATAATTGAAAAGCTAAGCCGATTCACAAATTAATCACCACTAAATGGATGAATCTACCTAAACCTTGTGTGGCCAAGAATTTTCTGTGCTTTAAGATAGTCATTTCCAGCAGTTTAGAGTGATTCTTCTCTGTTTCAATTCCTGTGTGTTGTCTGCTTTTTCTCATATTGAAGATGACATTTGGAGGACTTTCAGTACTATTTTCCATCTGCCAGCTTGTCTCTTTTGTCTACAATAATATGGAGAGAAAGAACAGCAATTACTTAAGCATAACACACATGAGACCACTCTGTGATGGGCGCTGAGCTTAGTTTATGTCTTGTCTCTCATTCCCTTCTCTCAGAAGTTTTCTTCTTCATAGTATTGATTTGAATCACATCACTTTTACAATACAGCTGACCTTTAAAAGCTCAAGGCAAGCTTTACTTGCATGTTCATACAATTCCCCTGAGCTGGCCAAGCTTAAATTTCTTGTATCCTTTCATCTGGGGGAATGATTAAGCACTTTGTGCTTTACTTAGCCTTTACTGTAGCATAGTCTGAGATTTTTTCCTGATGTCTAACACCTTTTAATGACTGAAATTTGTTAAATTCTAGCCAGAGCCATCATTTGTGACTTATTAGCTTTTTTTCTGTGACACAAATCAGTGCAGCAGCCCAGTCTCTAGAATGGACACAACTACCATAATGTACGTGTATTTCCTTTTAGAAAATAAAACGTCTTTGACTCCTAAAGTTTTCCTGAAAGAGAAAGAATTCTTACCGGCAGTTCCAGAAAGGGAGCCAAACATCCTGTAGAACAAAGAGATAACAGTTGAAAGGAGAGGTAACACATCAAATGCTGTGTGAGATGAGGATGTATGAAAGCGAATTCTCTATCAGGTGCATTTTGTATATAGTCAGAGAATAGATGGTCATCTCCTTGCTCTCCCTCTCAGCTCAGGAGAGGGAATTGTAGGAAATTTAAACAACTGCCATGGGAAAAGACAATTATGGAAAAGAAGGAATAGAGGAAATCAAAACCTTTTAACTCCTACCTCATTTTTTTGTTCCAGGCTATGAGATATTTTCCTCCTTGAGGCTATATGTGAAATGACAGATAGCTGTGCTCCCATGTGGGAGGTCCACTTAATGGCTGTCTGAAAATAGCTAGCTTGTCTGCCTTCACTTCTCTTCAGAATATTTTCTTCTACACTGATTCCTATGAGGCAAGAGCTATTTAACTGGTAACAGGAAGTTTATGGGAATTTGGTGTTAATCCTTATATTCTATAAAACATTACTAACTGCACTATGTTTCCTGAATGTCAAGCAGCTAATGACTAGTTATCACTTTAACTGTTAGTTGCATTTAGTCTCTTGTACTGCTTGTCAGTTTGCCTTTTTGTTTAGCAGCTCTTTGAGGTACTCACTTAATGTAAATGGAAATTGTAACATTTCTAGCTCCACCATGGTCCAGAAAAATTAATTTGTTAAAAATTCTAGAACCCCAGGGGTATTTGAAGTTGTGTTTACTGTGGTGCTGTGGCAGATGAGCACCATGGCATGGTCAAACTTTATGAGGCTAAGCAAAAAGGTTTTTCTGCAGTGAGCAGAGTTACTTACTGGGACTCCTGGCCTTCCAGGAGTTGTCGGTAAGTAGCGATCTCTTGCTCCAGTCGAGTCTTGATATCCATGAGGATCTTGTATTCGCTGTTCTGGCGCTCCATATCAGCTCGGAGCTCAGCCAGCTGTGCCTCGATGCTGCCAATCAGGGCCTGGATCTGTGCCAGCTGGGCACCGTAACGCCCTTCTGTGTCTGCCAGGGTGCTTTCCAGCGCGGCTTTCTGAGAGCAGAGAGGTTGGAGGGGAAACCACAAAAAGGTAGCTGCCAGATGCAGGGCTCCTTGTAGGGAGGGGAATATGTACCCATTTCAGTGGCAGGGGGGGTTTATGCAGTGCAAAGTTTAACGTACCATGCTGAGCTGGGACTGAAGCTCTATTTCCAGCCCTTGGAGGGTGCGTCTCAGGTCAGTGACTTCGGACTTGCTGCTCTGCAGTTGTTCAGTATTGACAGCTACTTCACGGTTCAGCTCTTCAGTCTGAAACAGGGAAAATGTTACATGAGAAATATGGGGCCTCTAAGTAGAGGTCATAAGGCTTTCACAGCAGTTTTCTGTGTGTTTTAATAATTATTTTGTTTCTTTCCTGGATTTTTTGGTTAGTATTTATATAGTATGGAGTTTTTTCTACCTTGTTGTGGAACCAGGCCTCAGCATCCTTCCTGTTCTTCTCAGCCATGTGTTCATACTGGTCTCTCATATCAGCCAGGATCTTCGACAGGTCAATGCCTGGAGCAGAGTCCAGTTCAACACTGACTTGGCCAGCTACTTGCCCTCCCAGGGCACTCATTTCCTATGTGGACATGGCAGAGGAAGACAAAAGAGGGTACAATCATAAACTGAAAACAGTATGAACCTTCCGTTGTTTCTTCAAGGGCTAAGGTCTGACTGTCTCCCCTTAAATACTTGCAGGGGGTATCTTTAGTTTCCCAGTCTACACAGAAATCTTTTCTTCACTGTTGGAGAGCCCAGGGCAACCCTGAGGGACTCCACATTTCCACACGCTGTTTTTCTAATGTCACTTTCAAATATGTTTCTTGGGTTTTTTTTACCTCCTCATGGTTTTTCTTTAGGTAAGCCAGCTCCTCCTTTAAGTTTTCAATCTGCAGCTCCAGGTCCGTTCTAGCCAGGGTGAGCTCATCCAGGACCCGGCGCAGGCCATTGATGTCAGCCTCCACGCTCATGCGAAGAGCCTGCTCTGTTTCAAACCTTAAAAAAGCAAAACAAAACTATTCAGGTTAGCTGATTAAGCCACCTCACCATGAAACACATTATTTGCTATAAATGTATCTGGGTTTGTAGGATTTATGATGTAGCAAACATTGTCCAGCATTAAACTTTTCTCCACATATTTTACATGATATAAAATTTTCTGTGGTGCAGATGGTGCTTTCAGCAAATCCATAAAGGGCTGAACTGCAACAACAGGATCAAACTAGTGTTCATACAGAGATTTTATAGGCATTCCTTTCTTTTTTCACAGCCACTGCCCTTTGGCTCAACAAGGATTTTTGCCTGCTCAAGAGACCTTTTTCCTTTCAGAAATTACTCACTTGGTTTTGAAGTCGTCAGCAGCCAGCCTGGCGTTGTCAATCTGCAAGACAATCTTCGAGTTGTCGATAGTGGCATCAAGGATCTATAAACAATGTGAGTTCATTGCTGAGGCTGAAACAACTATGTTATCTTCTTTCCTGATCTGAAGAGTTAAGATTCTAGTTCATCTGCAGCTACACCGAGTAAAAGTGTATTTTATTCGGTCTCAGTAGGAAAGTATCAATGATCTACAGCAAATATGTAGCACAGATTTATCACAGTACTTTTGCCATGATTGTCAGTTATGGATAGGTCCTCTTACTCTTGTCTGGCATATGAAGTGGCTTTTAGCGACAAGTCCCACAGTGAGACAAAACTACGTGCTGTTTTGGAGGGAGAGGGCTTTGGTGAGCCAGGGGGTAGGTGATGTTTCAGGACTGAGGCAAGAAACCTATTTCCTGGAGAGAGAGGCAAAGGAAGCAAAGTCTGCAGACCCCTCTTGGCAGAATTTGTTCTCGTTACACATTTTCTTAACAGTGGGAAGTGATTACAAGGGCTGTATGATTTTAAAATAAATGACATGTTTGTGTTTCGTAAACAATATGGGTTCATATTGCATTTGTATAGTCTTTGAACACATTTTTATTTCCTAGAATATCCAGGATAGTGTTTATTGATTCTTCTAATGCATCATGAAAGCCCCTAAAGGAAATTTTGTTTATTTAGAAGTAATCCCTGTTAATTTTTACCTGGAAAGCATGTCTTTTTTGCCTGCCACTTTTAAAACTCAAAAGGTCATCCACAAAAACAGCTGGAACAACATTTTCTCTCCTCTAACTAAGGGGAGTAAAAGACAGGAGGGAAAAGAATACTAAAAGGAGAAAATCTAATTGCCAGTTCTGCCTTTACTGCAGCTCAGTTTTTGAAATCAGTAGAGAATGTGAAGGGGTTGAAGCAAGGAGAAAGTAAATTGCATGGGAGCGGTCATGAACTCCAAGCTGAACTGTGAAAACTAAACCTCAAGTTTTCTTTCATATATTTACATAGTTTAATCAGCTACTATCTGTTTTCCGGGGTGTGTATCATCTCAAAGTAATCTGTTATCAGGTACCCATGGGCTATTGGGGCAAATCCTGCATTTATATATGGGATTGATTACTTCATGTCTGCTACTTCCTTTTTCCATAAGCCAAATGTTTCAGCACTCTTACTTCAATTCCAAGCTTAAGTAAGTGAAATGTGAAAGAAAACTAAATGTATGGTGATGAAATCTTGAGCTACTATCTTCACATTTACAAAATTGTACTTAACCAATTTTTATTTTTACTGTTAAAGCAGTGCGTATGTGCCTCAGAAGTTTTTCAAGCTATATGGCAGGTAATAGACTACAGAGATAGGCAGGTTGCTGTCATTGTTTGGTTCTCTTTATATTTATCGTTATATTTATATGGTCATATATATATTAACTGGTCATATATGTGTATATGACCAGCATGTGTGTGTGTATATATGTGTGTGTGTGTGTGTGTGTGTGTGTGTGTGTACATATATATATGTTTTGTTAAAAGCAAGCATTATCAGAGAATTAAGCACTAAGGCATCTCAGACTGACTGTTTTGTACATTCTTTTAGCTAACATTTAAAAAAGTAGATAATTCTGTACTGATAATTTTCTTTATCCACCCTGCCCAATCATTACATATTCATTTCATCTTCCTCTCCTTTTCATAAACTGCAATGCCTTCTGGGTGTTTTCCTAGTGAAGTTTTTCTCTTTGGGTTTTTATGCTTCCTTCTTAAGTGCAAATCTAAGATGATTTTTAATAAATATTAACACCTACCTTGTCTCGAAGGTCTTCAATAGTCTTGTAATAAGGACTGTAGTCCCGAGCTGGGCCTAGTCCTTGTTTTTGGTACCAGTCTCGGATTTTAGTTTCAAGATCAGAATTTGCCTCTTCCAGTGCACGCACTTTGTCCAGGTAAGATGCAAGGCGTTCGTTCAGGCTTTGCATAGTTGCCTTTTCATTTCCTGAGAGGAGGCCATCACCRCTACCCAAACCACCACCATAACCACCACTAAAGCTGCTGCTAAAACTACTTCCATATCCACCACCCAGGCCGCTTCCTAGGCCAGAAGAGACAAATCTAGCAGAAGAGACTGACACACCCCTGCCACCAGATCCCCCATGGATGCTTGGAGCCCTAAAGCAACCTCCACCAAAACGGACCGAGGAGCCACCAGGTCCCCCTGCCCCAGAAGAGGTAATTTGCCTGAAGCTGTAACTGGCCATGGTAAGAAATGCCAAGGACCTAACCCAAGCTGCAGCTCACACAGTTTGTAATCCTGAGGCAGGAGTGTGTGCTCCTTTCCCCCACCCCACCTCTTTTATGCCTGTGACAATGGGAGTTGTCTCCAGAATGTGTTATCTGAGACCCGTGGAATTTATCAGCCTTAAGCCTTCTGCCAACACGGCAATTCCTCTTATTGGTCAGTTGCTATGAAGTGGGCTGTGTTTCCTTCCCAAATACCCTCACGCACAGGAGCTGATTCCCTTCCCCTGACCATTGCCTCTTGAAGCAAAAGGTGGGATTCAGAGGAGGCGTCGCCCTGCTGAGGGGGGCATTCATAGATCTAGTTACAGTTTACCTATAAGGAAACAAAAGGGCTGGGAGCACACAGCCCTGCTGCAGCCAACGCTGTGTCCATAGCGAAGTCACACGACAACTTTCTTCATGTAATCTCAGGAAAGAGTTTTAATACAGAGTGATTAAGTTAGTAATTGGTAGACTGATAACAGAGCTTGAAAGGAGCCCAAATGGTGAGCAATATGTGTGGACCTTGACAAAACAAGTTTCCCACCCCTCGTTTTCCTTATTTCCCTTGAGAAAAATTCTTTCAGAAGTAACATTTTCACTGTTTCTTTCTTTGCTCTCAGTTCCTTTTGGGCTGACAGTAGAATAGAGGGTCTGACAGAAAACATGTCTTGTCTGAAAGAGTCTGGTTTTCTACAGAAACGGGAATCCTTTTCAAGAAACCATAGCTGTATTTGTAGCAGAGATAAGCATTAAACTTCCCTGAGTACCTGGGGAGTGAGCAACAACAGAAACAAGTGCCTGATTATACATTTAGTCCTTTCATTGCTACTGAAAGAGAAAAGTAAACAGAGGAAACATAATCACTTAGTCTTCTGGTCTTTGAGATTCATGAAAATGTCATTTTTAAAATGTTTAAGTAAGTCTTCTGTTATCCAAGGTGCATTTTCAAAAGCAGTGTTGCTTTTGCTACTGCAAGCTCCTCCATGAGCATCCCTAACATACGACTGGATACTTAGATCTTTTCTTCCATTCTCTTCCTTTCACTTGCCACCCCTCACTCCCTCCAAACCTCTGTGTCTCCCCAGGAGAACTGCTTTAAAGAAAGAGGGAGTAAGCTGGCCTACCAGCATTTGCAGCTTTCAGGGAGCAACCAGGCCTGGGCAGAAATTCTGCCACCTACAAGTGCTTCCACTAAACAGAACCTTTGGAGCACAAGATGCATGCTGTGATATTTCAATGAGAAATCCATTTAATACCAAAATAAAGAATTAAAGATAAGCCAAATGAAATGCATACTCTGTATGAGGGCCTGTCTAGTCTTTCTATACCAATAAAAAATGCATCAGGTATTTTAGACCACACGTTAGTGCTGTACTCACTTTGTACAGAGAGAAATATCAAACTGCAGGGCAAATATAGGGAGGGTAGAAGAACAAATACACAAACTGGAAGCTGGCCAAGGCACCTGTATCAACAGCCCCATTGGTCTGTATCTAATTATGAGGCTGTATCAGAAAGAGGAATTCTGCAATGATTCGGGTACAGAATATATCACTTGATATATACAATATAAGTACCATACATTACCTGACTGTGATGTTGTAGCCTAGGGGCATCACAGCTGAGTTCTCTTCTTTATGTAGAGACTGCTGCATTCACACAACTCTCCCAACTTGCACAGTAAAACTGTACAGCCTTTCCTGAGAGATACGGAGGACACTTCCGTCTGCCAGAGACACGCTGGTCATTCCTTCTGTAGATCTGAATGTCCTGTTCAGCCCTGGGTAGGAAAAACCTGCCCAGCAGGTAGCTGGTCCAAGTCCTGTGGATAGGTGAAATAATAGTACCAGAAAGTTACTGTCTGCCTGCAGACAAAAAGAAAGCTACAGAAGAACAGTTATTTTATTGTTAAACATTAAAGTCCATAGTTAGAGCATAAAGAACATAAGTCCATGTGCTTTTCTTCACTGAACAGAAATGCAAGAAGCTTAAAGGAGAACAAATACCGGTGTATTCTGATTGTCTCCTGCTGCAAGGAGAGAGGAACATCCTTCCCTCTAGGTACTCCTCCGTCATTCCCTAGACTCCCATGTCAGGTCCTCAAAGCAGTGTATTTTGAGGTTTAGCAAAATAAAATGCACATTTATGATGCTGCATAGTATTTTATGATCCAATTAATGAAAATTGGGGGCTGGAAGGCCTCTACATTCCCTCTGAAACCCCTTGAGTAAAAGCAGCAATCATCATACATTATACCGTTAGAATATTGATAATCTACTGCAAGCAGGTTAGGTTTGCTTCAGCATATGGGGAAAAATTTCCTAAAGAATGAATTGCAATTCTTCATGGCAGTTTGGAAGTACATCTGAAAGTGTCAGGAGAGGAAAAGCTTGGGAGACACTTTCAAATGGAGTAACTATTTAGTCTTATTTATACCACCAAATATATCATAAGCTTCTAGTAGCAAATCAGTCCCTCATGCAGTATTTTTACAAAAACTGCATTCTACGTTTCCGGAAAGGTTTTGATTTTCTTTTAACTTTACATCTCTCTTTTACCTCAATGGCTGCATGTGTTTGTTTATGTTGGGACTCCCTTAAGGTGATAACATGTACTTGGAATGCTTGGAAAAGCCTTTAGTATGGCAAAGTATTTACTCAAGAAAGAAGGTGCTTTTATCATTCTGCGTAGGTCTTTTTTTCTCCCACTACAACGAACTCAATTTATTGTAGGGTCAGCTTTCCCCTAAAGGAAGTATAAGGAATGGTCAACAAAGGGAATTTCCTTTATCTGCAACTTACCTGAGGGTAAGGGAGACACATTTATTAAAGTGAAGTCATCCAGTAGACTGGGGGAAACAGTCCACACCCAAGCTCCTGGCTGAGACCTGGTTCTCCTTTACGTTTATCTACTCTACTTTACTAGTCACTACTGCTTTATAAAATTGTTCATATTGTTTCAGGGTATTTTTATTAATTGTCCTGTAAACCATTTTTTATTGCCCTTGAGTGACACTGGCATATACTTCACTCTTCTCAATCCTGCTAAATTTGCTTCCAGGGATTGCTAATGCAATTACAATGAAATGAACTCTGTGAACCTTTTAACCTATATTATTGATGCCTGCCATTCCACAGATGCTTCTATGGACGAATGAGGAAAGTCAGGTTATTATTCTGAATTTACCTTTTAAATCTTTAAGTGTTTGTTCCTTCTGATAATTCTTCCTTTCTACCTCTGCTTCCATCAGTGAAAATTTGCTTCTTGACTCTTTTGTATGCGTATTTTTGGTCTTCATCTCTTCTCTTGCTCACCAAAACTTTGGCCACCCCACCCTACTGATCATGTCATATGCCCTCTTAAAATCACAACTTTGTATGTTTTTCTCTCCTATTGAAGATCATAGGCATGAAATGTTTGAATCTCTTTAATTCAAACGCAAATTTTTCTATTTTTTCTTTAAACTTCCTTGTGGGAAGAACCAATGATAAGAAGAACTGATCTGCAGCTGGTACTGAAATGACTGTGTTGAATGTCTGCCTAAGATTCTTAGCTTTCTTGCTTTTATATCCCATCATTAATCATTTTTTTTTAATCCTCACAAACCTTGCATTGCCACATATTCACTGAACGTGCCAACAGATTCAAAGACAAGAATGTTTACGTGCTGAAAAGGCAGGTCCTAGCACATGCACACACAGCTGTTAACAGTTTAAAAAGAGGGTAGATAAGAGCAGAGAGCAACACTGTTAACTTTCTCAAAATTACTATTTTTGCAAAGTAGAGGGAATGTGATTTGGTGAAGAGAAATGCACGTGGGTGCCCCGCTTTCTGCATTGAAAGAGATGAGAAATAAGGTCATGTAAGGGTTCAGTTTTAAAAAAAATTACGAGTGTAAGATGCAGGACAACTCATTTTTATCCTGGGGTCTAGTTCTTTCATGGCAGAAAAGAGACGGTGATTCAATGATTTGAGCTGAACTTGAAAGATATGGATTCCTGTTCAACTACAGGCTTCTTTAGTGATATTGGGACATATAATTTAATTTCTCAATGTTTGTCATTTATATAATATTTGAATAGATTAGTATGAGGAAAATACATAAAAAATCATGAAGAACTCAAACAGTTAAATAACTGGGAGCAATGTAATACTTGGCAAATACTTGAAACTGCATGTGGTGTGTACTTTTGGAAATACCTCATTATTGTCTCTGTTTCCCTGGAAACATAAATAGCTTTAAACTCTTGACTTCTCTATCAATCCAGAACTATAATGATAATGCACATCAGGGAGTAAAGTACCTGAGATAGGAAAATAAAATAGATTTTCTTCTAGCATGGTTAAAAATTGTGTGGGAAGAAAGGATCAGTTAGGACACCAAGCCCTGATGAGTGGAAGACAAGTCACTGGATATATTTTTACACTTCCTTTAGCTTGTTATCTGGTTAGTAAATCTCAGCAAGGTATGATGGGGCTGGAAACTATTATTAAGAGTCAAACGTCTAACTGACGAGAGGATGTGTTCCAAAAGTCAGGTTTCTGCAGGCAGCAGCAATAAGCAACTCAGAGGCCACTGCCAAAACCAAATAGACTAAACCTGTCCCAGGCTTCAGAGGAACCAAGTACATGTTGAATGCTTGCCGTGTCAGCTGCAGTTCTGCAGTGATTCATGCTGAAGGAGGAGGCCTGGAGCTATTTAGAGGGCATTTTCCCATAGGCCACATGGAAAATTCCTACTCAAAAAAAAATTCCCAGACTTGGTAGAAACACAGAGTAGATGGGTTTCATAGCACAGAGAGAGATGAGCTATTTTTTTCTGTTTGTGTCCGTAAAACATTTGGAGAGCATATTTGTATTTGTACTGTTAATGTTTATGTGCTCCTATATTTATATGCATATGTTTATATATTTATATATTTATCTATTATTATTTCTCTTGCTAATTTTATAAGAATATATTCTGATCATAGTGACAATCCGTGGCTTCCAATAAGGGTAGAGGTTTTACTGTGCAAGCATTAAACATATGTTCTTCATCAAATTAGAAAACAAGGAGCTCTCTTTGTACCCTGCTGATGGAGCCTGTCAACTGGATTTGGGCTTTCCTGATCCTACAGGTGGTTTCATACTGGTTTTTGCTTGAGATAAATTCTGAGTCTCCAGATCTCTGTTAGGCTTAGTGAGAAAGTCAAACTCTGTATTGCTCTATGAGGGCAAGTCCTGCAGCCACTAGTTTGAAGAGCTACTGCCGGGGAGTCGTTTTTAAAACAGCTTGTTCTCATAGCAACTATCAGCTCATGGGAAACACGTTCTGCAGCCCTGGTTTTGTCTGCCCAGAATGACTGCATACCTGTAGGGAAGGTAAAGGGTATTTCTAATTACTCTAACAGTTTGCTCCATTTTCAAAAAAAAGTAGTTTATGGGCAAATTTCACAGTATTTGTGTGTATCGGGTGGGTTACCTTCCTGGACAGTCCTAACTATTAACTGTAGCTGAGAACCATGGTTTTCCACCAGCCTCTGACATTTGTATTCAGCTTTAAATCTTCTTTTCATTAAACACTAAGGTCTGCACCAACTGTCTAGATATTTTGAGCAGCCCACCACCACCAAATCAAGCTGACTGAAATACTTGCTGAGTGCCTTTTCACTCTTTTCTACTGGATTCAGCTTTAATAACTAATAAAAACTGTAAGATTCTGGTGACATGATTTCTAACAGCATTTTCAACAGAAAGGATTTGTCAGCATTTGTTTAAAATCTTTGCGTGTGTGTAATCACTATGAACTTTCTGGTACTATCATAATTTTTGACAGTCTGGCATTGGGTTGTGGGAAAGAACTGAACTAAGATTAGAAATGTTGTAAGAAAATTTTGATTAATAAGGCTGTATGTAAGTGCCTTTGATCCACAGTCGCACTCCTGCTGCCAGGGCTGTTTAAGCACAGGAGTGCATGCCAGTGGAAAGGTGTTCCCTGCAGCCAGTCTTTGCAATGCATCTCTGAGCGTGGGTTCATAAATAGTGGGTTATTAGGAGTAATTGCAGTGTGCATAAACTTCTCTTTAGGCAGTACTACATAAGTGATGAAAGTCAGCTCCAGTGCACCTGAAATTGCATGTTCACTGTATCATAAAAGAGCATTTGCCCTTAATGTGTGTCATAGTGTGAAAATACTTAAAGAAACTCAGAACTTTGTTGGGATTCCCATTCCAAAATTTTATGTATTACATGAAACTTAATAGAAGTACGTTACTTGGAATACAGAAAGAAAGGATTTTCCTACAAGAATTTTTGTACTTGCTTAACTTGACTGCAATTATTTTTCATGATTATGGTGGGCTGGTAAATGTGAGCAATATCACAAAAGTAGCTTCCTTTCATTTGATTTTTTATCAGAGGCACAGTGAATCACAGATTTTCTTTTTTCATTACTTGAGACAGTGGTGGGGGCCAAGAGGGAAGTCTACCTTGCAAAAGCCTGTCTGAAGTGAAAGGACATGGCCAGGCTGCAGGCAGCAGGCGCTGTCTCAGTGATACCATTTCCTTGTAGCCAAGAGTGCAAGAGACTTTGGAAAGAGCATGCACAAAGCTGCAAGACTTAGAAGCAATGGGCTGTTGTACCTGTCCATACCCGGCAGCTGCCTTTGCAAACGAAAACATTTGTTGCAGATCTAGGTCCTGCAGGTACATGGTAGTCCTGATCCAGCATCATCTCCCTCAGAGAATTCAGTCCACTAATTTCTGGTTCTTGTTTTGGATTCTTCTCTATCCAGCTATTTCCCCCTCTCATCTTCATCAAACCTCCTGAAAATGTTGTATTATGCAGGTGGAGATGATTAATTTCCAGAATTAAGAAACTCAAACATACCTGAAGATTATAATGCGCAATACCTTTGGTTGCCTTTGGAAATAGCAACAGTACAAAATGTCAGTATCTCCACAGTCCCCCCTACAGGCCTGTTTTTTAAACACAGCACCATTTAGTTGAACCTCACTCTTAATAAAATTCTTCTCCTCTTCACTTGGTAATACCAGGCTCCCTGTCTGTTTGTGGCAGCCACTGTTGCTACTAAATGAGTTGAAAACAGAGACAAAACAACTTCAACGCTAACTAGATGCATGCAAGAACAATCCAGGAGGTTTTGACTTAATCTGAATTTGCTGATTTCATATGGAATTACCTCGAAACCTTCAGGCAGAATTATGTGAAACAGATACTTCTTCTCTTTCTCTTCCCCGTCCTTCGTAATGAATTAATTTCTAACTTTTTTACTGTCTGTCTCTTAATTTGGTTTATTACCCCATCTGGTATCACACTGTTACCCCTGTGAAAAAACTATCTATTTTATTATTATTTAAGCTGTTCTTTCCTTGGCCTAACCATTTCCCAGGTCTGAGGCTTGAATTTAATTTTTGAAACGGTATTGAACAGTTTCTGTCACAAATCCTATTGTATATTTTCTGAATTTGCCACTAGAGGAGGCTGTGCGAACCGACACGCTGTATGGACTGACATGCTGCATTGTCAGGTTCAAAAAAAGCCTATCCCTTGTACCAAACTGTAGGACATATTTCTACTGTGTGGTTAGCCAAAGGAACAGAGCTATACTGAACCACAAAAGAGCAGAGTACAATATTCCCTTGTACTGACACTGCAAATGTAGACTGATTTCAGCTCACCCCATCTTGTTTTGATGGGCTTTGATATTACGATGGGCAAATTATGCTCTGGTTAAGTCCTGCCTAATAACTCCATCAGCAAAGTCAAAGGAAAGCCAGAGGTGTGTGTGCTCGGCTCAGCGGTGGATGCAGCCTCAGTTCATTACTGTTAAAATGCTCTGCAGAGACTGAGGGCAGCACACCCAGCACCGAGGTTTCTCCCCTTTCCCACTTAAGAGAGACAGCAGAAGAGAAGCAGGAGATGTGAGAATGTTCCTGACAGACAGCCCAGAAAACAATTGGCTCCTTTCTAGGATCAGAAACATTCTTTCTATTTAAACTATGGTCAAATAAGGTATTTCATCCCAAAGTCCATTATAGCTGGCTAATGCTGAGGTTTAGACCTTTTTTTTTGAGGTAGTCAGCACTGGTTGATGTGAGAAGTAAAATGGAGCATAAGGCAGAACATGAGTCTCTGTTAGCTTGTACAGGAGCATGAGAGTCCTCTTGTGACTCAAGGGAGAGGTATTTTTGCTTTGACTTTACAAATCTCCTTTGTTTTCTAGGGAAATAGTTTCTCTGACTCATCTCTCTTTTCTGCTGTGCTGAGAATTCAACTTTGGATTGTAACAGGTAGACAGTTTGATGCCTTTTTAAATAATACATTGTTATCCAAAAAGATGATATTTTACCTGACCTGAATCTGTTTGCAAACCAAAGTGCAAGTGCAAAGCTATATGACAGAATAAAAAATGTTAGTGATTTATGTGCTGTTCAGAGAACAATGAAGGCTTGTGAGACCCACCCTTATTTGTTACAGGGTGGCAGTTGAATCACTCACCTGATATGTGGTAGACCCTGTTCAGCTACTTTCTCAGCCTGTTGCAAATAAAAGACTGAAATACAGATTTGTAAGTTTTAAATGAGTGAGATATTTCACCAATTTTTCCTCCTGTGTCTAACGTAAGTGTGTTACATGAAGTGGAGCAGTTTTAGTAAGAAAGACTGAACCTTGCTTCCACCCCTCCATCCTCCACCCATCCATCTAGAATGCTCTACAACCATGGAGCTAGGAATACTGTCTTATGAAATAAGAGTACACACTTCCTTTACTTTGAACCATCAGATAAAAGACCTGAGCCCAGATCTTCCAACATGTCAGGAGGAATAGTCCTAACAATTGAACTTTGTGTTATAAGGAGAACTTCTTTGCATACTCATCACTCATTTCCTGATCTAATCCTTTGCTTTTATTGAACAAGATTAGATAGAGCCCTCATCTAAGAGTTAGGAGAGGGGGCTGCCTAAATATGATTGATTTCTCATTCAGTGACCCAAAGGCAAATGGTTTTGATTTGCCAAAATTTTCATGAAATTTTGGGTTTAATTAATCTTGATTGTTTCAGTTCAGCTGCTGAACTGGCAAATCAACTATTTGCACATCCCTTGCAATGTACGCTATGAGAAAGGGTTTCACCCATCCTTTTTTCTTCCCTATAGGTGTCACTCTTGAGTTTAATGTGAATGTATTCGTTCATCTCCAATATTTTATCCAGACATCATCTGATTAAGTTAGGATACACAATTTTCTTTGGGGCCATATTACATAATACACCCAACCTTAATTTCTCTGTGAAGGTATATCTCATTTGTTCCACCTAAATTTAAATACAATATAGTATACCAAATAGATTGTTGAACACACAGTTTTCTTTGCATTGCAGAAAAGTAAAGTTTTATTAGAGGCATTGTTATCAGCAGGAAGTAGATCACCAGTTGCACTGCAGATAAGTGTATGTAGATACAGTGATTGCAGATGAAGAACAATATAAAAAGGAAGAAGTAGATAATTTTAGGAGAGTCCTAGAAATTATTCATGTCGACTTCATGAATAACATTTGTAGAGCAATCTGTGTGTTGGGTAGGTACACAGTGCATGTTCTGTGTGTATTATTGCGTTGTAGGCCAGGCTGCTCAGATGGCAGTACGTAGATCAGGGAAGACCAATGCATCAGTGGTATCTTAACACACTCTTGACTGCCCTGTGGAATGAAAGAAGAAAGCATTACTCTGATGGGGAAATCAAGAGTCTCTTGCAGCACGGACATTTCAGATGTATCCATTATTTAAATGTCCATCTGTGTTAGCAAGGGCATAGGAAAGGAGCTTAGCCTTTTTCTGTAACTGAAGCTAAGACACCTTGAAATTAAGAGATTTGACTGTGTATGGTTTAGCCCCTGTTCCAATTGCAAATGTGGAAGCCATAACACAAGGGATAGTATTAACAGGAAAAGAGATGAAACACAAAATATGAAAGCCATGGGTACAGGATAAATTAGGATCCTCTTTGGAAGATGTTTCTTACCTGTCTTGTCACCAGAGTAGGAAGTAGAAGAATAGGAGTGGGAGGATGTTACCCCTCCTTGGAGAGCTCCTTGAGACGTTCTGTGCAAGGAAAGGAGTTTTAATGAAGGGAATGATAAATACATTCATAAAGAGACATACTGTGGCATAATGTGCAGTGCATGTAACAGCTCGGCTTTTCCTGGACCTTGCAAATATTTCTTTATATTTTTTTATTTCATTCCCTTCAGCTATATTTTCCTAGAAAGTTGTAGAAGCAGAAATAACAAAAGACTGTAGAAGTATAATTCTTCTACTCTCACAGTCCAGCTGTGCTTGCTCATCTGTTGACAGAAGGCAGTATATTACAGTTTGGTTTTGCATGGTGATTCCTCTCATGGAATTCACTCTGCACAAACAGGCCAAGAGGAACTGATTAACTGGAAATATGTCACTAACTATATGCTCTGTGTTTCCCTCTGTGTTTGATGTGCTTATTAAGTTTATGATATATACATTTCAGTGCAGATGCTGTGAAAAAATCTGTTGTATTTAGATTTCAACTACAGACTGGTAAAACATTCTACTCTGTCTTCTGTGAGTCCCGATAGAGAAAAGACTGTGATAGAATTTATGCCCTTATTTGCAGTCAGAATACATACGCAATGTCTTGCTGTCCCTCCTGCAACAGTGCCCGGTACTGAGCAATCTCCTGTTCCAGGCGGGTCTTGATGCCCAGGAGCATCTTGTACTCCTGGTTCTGACTCTCCATCTCACAGCGGA
>JAYKAV010003465.1:1474234-1572772 GCA_035582835.1 Phoebastria nigripes
TCAGTCCTCTCTGATGGCTATTTATACCTTGTTGGGTGGGTGTCACCTGTAAGGCAGTCCAGCTTCCCATGAAGTTTGCCAGCCTTAGTGCTCATCCAAAAGTGATGTGCTAAGGGGAATTTCTTTTGGGGCTTGGGACAGCCCTCCCCATAGGTATTGTGTTTGCATGCTGATTCACCCAAAGCATGCGCTATAATTTCAGGTGGGTGGCTGTGTGTTAGATTTTGTTTCAGATAGTATGTTGCTGGCTACTTAGTGAGTGAGACTCATTTTAATAGTTCCTCTTTGTTCTTTGCAGTCATTTTTTGTCCTGAAAACAGGTGGTGAAAGCACCACCTAGTTACTCTGTTTTAATTTCAGAGTTGGAGAAATATGAACTCAGGCACCCTGTGCGTGAGTCTTGTTTCATTTTGCCTGCAGAACTGCCAGTAACTGACACTTTTGGAAACAGAATCTCTAAGAATTTAGGTCCTTCCCTACAAAGAAAGCTCATCGTGGGTACTGTCTTTCAGAATGCTTAGTGGTAAATCTCAATAAGAATAACCTTTGAAGAAGCAACGATATTTCTGTTTTCACCAAACTCTGGTGGTATCACTTCCAGGAAATAATCCTATGTCTTGCACAAAGTGATGGACATGCAATGATATAATTTTAAAGTTGTGATTTTTTAAAATTTTGTGCAAATTTCCATTCACTCAAAGATTATTTTAAACTGAAATAGATGTGTAGAATCTATAAGGCATCACTGACTCTGTCTTGGGAGAGGAGAGCAAAAGGATTCAGCTTTTCAACTTAGCAAAATGGAGGCTAAGATGATTATCAGCTTGCTCTTGACAAAGGAGATACCACGGCTATTTAAAATAAAGGACAATCCTGTTGTCCACATAGGAAGGGGTATAATCTGATTTTGGGTGTATTTGGGCTGGAAACTAAGGGGAGCTTTTTATCTGTGGGAGGCATAAGGGTCTGGAAGGTGCTTCCATTGCAGGAGCTTTGGATGGAAAAGATAAAGTTTTGAGATTGACCTTGATCAACTGATGGTAGGAATTTTATCCTCATATAGTAGAGACTCAGCTGTGATGACCCTTTAGATCCCCCTTGCCTTCTATCTTTTGTCTCTCTAACACTGCAGAGGTCTCTAACACTGCTGCACAATTGCAGCATTTCTGTAAGAGAATAGGATGTGATGAACCCTTCTTTGGAAAATGAAATTTTGCCTTTAAATAACTTTTGGAAAACATAAATTTTAAGCCTGAACAACAAGGGGCCTCTTTATGTTAGAGTTAAACTTTGATGGGAATTCATCGCTATTTGGAAGCTAAAAATTACTAGTTCATTTCATTGTTGGTTTCTTCATTTACGATCTTACTTATACACAGCTTGCAGTTGTGGCTGGAGCAACATTTTCTCTCTTAGCCACAATGATTATGAGACCCATAAAAGTTACTAAAGAGTGTTATGGCTGACTGAAGAATCATGGAAAGCCATTTACCCTCTTTGTTGATACCCCTACACACATTTTCATAGATATGCTGAAGCTAATGTAATACTTTGATCTTCATAATTATGATTGTTCTTTTATTGGTAGCTCTCTAATTATCTGCACGTCAGAACCAGTTGCTTTGCATATGTTATTGAAACTGAATCATCGTTATTAAAATATAAAAATTATTTTCTCACAGGGTGTGATTCCTTAGTCATGTTTTCCTCATTAGATTGTTGAAATGCACCTTTATTCTTCCCTATGAGATGTTTATAGCTGATTGGCATTAATGCCAGAGGTGTTGATTTTATATCTCCTTCTTGGCATTGTTGCATCATAACATCTGACCCAACAATTCCAAACATTTCCCAATTCTGTAATTCCATACCGTCAACAGATGCCTTTTCCCTGTCTCTCTGTCCCTTTCTTCTTTTTTTTGAATAGCTGATCTAACTATGCTTACTGCTGTAACTGTATCACAAAGACTTAAACTTTAGACTTTCTATTTTGTAACTCATGGGTATTTCCATGTCTCATGCATTTTTGGTCCACCATCCTGTGGACGCAGCTCTTTGGCCTGAGATGGCTGTGGTGAGTCAATTTGGACATACCGATTTACTTCACAAGCCGAAAGAGCCAGATCTCTTAGGGTGCCATTAACATTCATAACCCCTGCGATGACAGAAAAAGGTCAGACGTTTTCTGTTGTAGAGGATATAGAGGCTCCTCAGCCATTTGAAGAGACTGTTAGAGCTTTGAAATCATATCTTCCCCTGGAAGACTTTTTGCTCATAATGCACCCCATGAACCTCTGTAAATCAGAAAGTTTGTTTGAAGTAACGATGTTATGAAGCCTTTCCAAGTGCTGTTTACTCACTGGGGAAATTGGATGCAGAGCCACAAACAGATACTTCGAAATGGCAAAAGAACCAAAAGTAGTCCTTGGTTTTCACAGAAGCTATGATGCCATTACTGGATATATGTCTTTAGTCACAAGAGGGAGAGGACAATGTCAGAAACAATTACTGGTAATTAATTGTTCTACAACAAATGAGTCAACTGTGGTCTTGGTAAGAAGAGTGCTACTCCCATGAGTTTCATCAGGAACTCCATCTGTGCATTCCTCATCTGTTGCCCATCACCCTTCAGCATCACTCACCTGTGCATTTCTTCAGTTTGTTCAGAAATGAACAATTTCCATAGCCCCAGATTCTATTCTTATTTTTCTCTTATGTGACTCCCTGGGATGGACCTTTATACCTTGCACATGTGTAGACCTACAGAAAATCCTCTTAAATGTGAGCTATTTTAATTCTACAGTCTATCTAAATTGTTAGTTCAGTAGCCCTTCCTACCACTGAAAAAGGAAAAGTTTAAAAGTAATTCCCAAGAGAAATTAAGCTCTTCCAGTATAGCAATCCTTTCCTGTTCTCTTTCTCTCTACCTGCTAGCGTATGCTGTTATTATCAATGATGTTAACTAATCGAATTCTAAATTCCACCCTGCCAAAGCCCTTTTTTTTCTTTCCTGTAGATCTTTTCTGCACAATAAGCAACTGTATTGGATGAAGGGAAGTGAGTGGCAGGAGCAGACAGTGATATCAAGATACGTGATCGAACATATTACAAGGTTTCTGGAGCATCTGCCAGCCTTAGATGGAGGCAGTGAGGCATGCTGTGCTTTTGGCATGCCTATGGCGTGTTCCATGCATTTTTTACCCAGTACAGCCCTTGTCCCATACTTAGATGGAGGTTAGTGCCTCATGAATCAGTGGTGATATGCAAAAGGCGTTGTACTGTCAGCAGCAGGAGGACTCCACCAGTGATCTCATCCTGCTGCAGTGACTGGCAGTTTTGCAGTGCATCCACTCCTTTCAGTCTGAAGATTTTGCATAGCTTTGGTGTTGCAGATTTAACTTAAGACACTTCATAGTGCCATCTATTTCACAAAGACCTTACACTCTTACAAATTAGTTCAGAAATGGGAAAAGACATACCGCAGCTCTGGTGTTCCCTTGAGTTCTCTGGATGTGGAAGACTGTATTTTTGATCATTCTGATACTTCTCTATGCTTCTGGAAGATTAGAAGGAAGCAAAATAACCTTTCAGCGCTTATTTATATATGCTAACTGCAGTTCAAGTTTCCATAATCCTGCCACAAAAAAGATGTCTTTTTAAGCTCTTTTGGCTATGTTAAGTACAGCTGAGACATGAATGAATTCCAGCAGCCTTTGGAGATGAAAGTCATGTTTGCATTTGCTTTACATCACTTTCTATACTGTTAAAACCTGAAACAAGCTTTTTTTCCTTTGGAGAAGGGCTTTTGTTCATACAAATTCCTGATGCTGGACTGAAAAAAGTCAGTTTGGAAACCCAGTTTTTCAACATGAATAGAAAATATCTCTTCTTTGTGGATACTTACTGCAGACTGCAATTATGATATTGTGATGGCAGAGCCAAGCCACATGATTACTGAAAGAAGACCTAACCTAAATAATACTCTTGTAAGTTGTTTATGATGAGAAAACATTTCATTTCATTACCCTAACAGAACAAAACCCTCAGTCTTAGATGAAACAGCAAATATTAGAGACCAGATCTGATAGGTGGAGAAGGGAACAACAGGCACTTATAATTGAATGAAACCTGGTTGATTTTGTGCATCTGATGCACACAATTAGAGATTGAAAAGGGGCTTCACTGTCATCTTCAGAAAGCAAAATATGTATAAAATAGCTGTTCTAATTTAGTATTGCCCTCTCACCTCCAATTTTATTGCGTATTTTATCTTCTTAAGCAGAAAAATAAAGTAGAGAAAATACTTTCAGTGGATGAAATGTGTCTCTCATTCCTCTTAAGGCATAGTGTCAGCCAACTGAGTATACTGACAAAAATTGGGTTCTTGGTATTGTATTGGTATTTAAATTGAAATTTCTATCATAAAACATAGGAATGTTTTTGGTGCATGACACTGAAGGAAATAGACACATTGCCTTGTTGGCTGTATTTCCTAACAGAAGTTAGCAATACGTAATTCTCTGCGTAGTCAAAGGTGTAGAAATACTTGATGTCAGGAAACCCATACGTACTGGAACAACCTATACTGAGTCACACCTTCCCACAGGAACTCTAGCTATGATGAGCTGAGTAAAGCCAAAGATTAATGGACTCATCTGAGTCATAGTAGTGGCATTGAGCACAGTTTAGTACATTAACAGTTAATTAAATAATCTTCAGAGAGTTACCCATCATTGGTATTTTCTTCCTCCTTTCACTCACATCATTCAGAGTATCTTCAGTAAAAAGCAGCAAGGCAAGGGGCCAGAAAGCAATCCGTTAGTGGCCATTAGAAAACAAAATGGTAAATGGCTTGTAATTTCACAGGAAGGAGAAAAATTGTGTCAAGAATGGATTTCTGTTTTCAACCTTATACCTCTTGCTTTTGAGCAGAGAGTTCCGACAGTCTCACCTGACTGACAGTTCCCATAGGCAGAGCTTGGAAGATGTCACACTTCATACAGCCTTCATACAGCCGTACTCAGAATTAGTGACATTTCCTTTTACTCAGTGATACTATCTCAGCATGGTGTCCATTTTCTTAGTGCAAAATAGATTGTTCTGAGGCTATGTTACAAAGTATGATAGGACAACCTGTATTTGCTTGGCTAGCTTGATAAATACCTGTTCAAAGTTTGTTAAATTAAATTTCTCAGACACGTTTTTATTTGCATTGCAGAAGTAAAGTTTTATTAGAGGCAGTGTTATCAGCAGAATTTACGCCCTTAAACAAAGAACCAGTTGACAAAGACAAGTTGAGTAAGACAAGCATTGCAGAATGGAAGAAGGGGTGATGAGGCAGGTGGTCAGGCATTCCTTCCAAATTGTTCCATTTGCATCAGCTGTGCTGCAGAAGTGCTTGGTTCAGTCTCTCGTTGTCCGTGTTCAATGCCTCTTAGTTGGAGGATGCCAGCATCACTGCTATTGCTCTAGCACACTCTTGGCTGTCCTGTGTAAAGACAGAGGAAGTCATTGCCTTAAGTGGAAATCTTATCTTTCCTGCTGAACTGAATTCTTTCACCTAACATGCTGTGTTAGCAAGAGAAGCTCAGAGGCTCCAAGCCCAGCAATACCCTAGGCACTTTCTCAGAACTGTATTTTTTTTATTCCAATGAGCAAAAAAACATATCCCATCCTGTAGAGTTTATAATCTGTGTTTTATATTTAGGTAGAGGGAAGGGCAAGACTTACTGTATTTTAACCCCCGATTCCTCTGTGACAGAGTCAATGAGGTTCCCTCACTCCTGGGCTACTGGACCTGGGAATCTTGCCCAGCCCACAATACAAAAGTTTTTTCTAAGAAAATATATTGTAGTCATTGGGGTAGATGTAACCCACTAATAAACATATCCTTACAAAGTGTTGTCTTACCTGTCATGTCACCACACTGGGAATGAGAGTAGGAAGTAGAAGAATATGAATGGGAGGATTTTCCACCTCCTTGGAAAGCTCCTTGGGAGGCACTGTAAAAGGAGAGTAATTAGTTCACCAAAAAACCCCTAACCACTGGATATTCAGTCAAAAAAGATGATGATGTAGCTACATGGACAAGAAGTCTCTATTAGCAATTAAGTACACAAGGATTACTTTTTACTCCCTTGCTATAATATGGAATACGTACACAATGTCTTGCTGTCCCTCCTGCAGCAGTGCCCGGTACTGAGCAATCTCCTGTTCCAGGCGGGTCTTGATGCCCAGGAGCATCTTGTACTCCTGGTTCTGACTCTCCATCTCACAGCGGATGCTGGCCAGCTCCTCCTCTACAGAGTTAATCTGCCCTTGGATTTGTTGCAGCAGGCAGCCATAGCGAGATTCGGTTTCTGCCAAGGAGTTTTCCAGAGAGGTTTTCTGGAAGTGGAAATGCAGGAGTTTAGGACCAGAGCTCTACCCCTCCCTGCCCGTTCCGAGGAGGGAAGGGCCCTCAGCGATCCTGCCCCACTGTGATCCTACCGTGCTGAGCTGTGCCTGCAGTTCGATCTCCAGGTTCTGCATTTCGCGTCTCAATTCAGTGAGCTGGTGGCTGCTTGTCTGGATGTCCTGGTTGCTAGAAGTGACCTGCCGATTGACTTCTTCAATCTGCGGGAGTCAAACCCCAAACGCGCTTTCTGAGTGAGAAAATCCCCTCAAGGAGCAGATTTGCTGACTGAGAACTAAGATAGCCAGGGACCCTCTCCCTTTCATCCTGTCCTCATCGAGGGCAGCCTAGTCATTGCTCCGCAGATCCTGACGTTCCACCCACCTTTGCACATCAGACCTGGCCTGCTCCCCCTCTGCCACTGCAGTCTTTCCCCAGCAGCTCTTTCCTTCCCATTCCCCAGCTGTGCAAGTGAGGTGCAGGTGAGCAGCCTCCCCCTTTTAGCCAAAGGCATTGCATGCCCAGTACCAGGGTGTCTGGGTTTTCCCACAGAAGGAGACTCCGCTTTTTGTGCATTGCTGCGTACCTTGACTTCATACCACTGCTCAACCTCTCTGCGGTTCTTCTCGATGATCTGCTCGTATTCGTTTCTCAGGTCGTTCAGTATCTTTGTCAAGTCTTCGCCAGGGGCAGCATTGACCTCCACGCTCACGTCGCCACCAGTTTGAGACTGCAGCTGTCTCATTTCCTGCAGAGAGTCCAAAGAGAGAAACAAAGAGCACAGGTCATTTCTTCTGTTGGGGACAGTGGGCAAAGCCGTATCAAGGTACAAAGGAATGGCAATCACATGACATAAGGCTGAATTGACTTGATATGTAACTTTGGGAACCCTGAAGAATCAAAGGACTATGTCTTGGCCACGCTATTTATCATTGGATCGTACCTCCTCATRATTTCTCTTAAGAGCAATCAGCTCATCCTTCAAGGACTCTAGCTCGGATTCCAGTGAAGACCGAGTGCAAGTGAGATCATCCAGGATATTTCTCAAGCCATTAATATCAGCCTCCACAGTCTGACGGATGACCAGCTCATTCTCATACCTGTACCACAGACAAGAGAGACAGAGAAATGGGGAAATGAGATGATGACAGTCAATAGCACACATCTTTCCAAGGTCAGTATCCCAATAAAACGTGAAGACTCAGTAACACTGCTTGGGGCAGTGCTGCCTTGTCTCCTGAGATGATGAGCAGGATTTGAAAGACATGTAAGGTTCAGAGAGAGGCACTCACTTCATTCGGAAGTCATCAGCAGTCATCTTGCTGTTATCAATGTCCAGAACCAGTTTGTTATTGTCCACAGTGGCAGAAATGATCTGCAAAAGGGRAAGTTGCAGAGGAGTCTTTCTGTGTTCTGAACACCCGGGACAAGAAGAAAGAAGACCCAAAGCTTTGGTAGGGCATTATTGCGGGTCTTGGAATTGTTTCCTGCAGTAATGCAGGGTCCATATGAGAGAGTAATGCTCCAAATTTACTTTTCAAGGAAACTTGGGCTATCTCAGACCATCCTCCCAAATCTCTACTCTTTGCTTCTCTTTCTCAAGTTAGAGAGAGTTCTACATGTGTCCCAAGGAATGTATTCAGCCCTTTTCCTGCAATGTGCTTCTTCACGGTCTGTTTATTTTTTTGGTACCGATATAAGCTGATTGTAAGGGAAGGCCTTGGTCCTTCCATCTGGTATATGTAGGAGTGTGCAGAGACAAAGGGAGTTCAGATCTTGCAGTCCAGGTGCTTTGGCTTTGCACTCCGTCCAGCTGAACTGGGTGGGAGCAGAGAGAAAGACTGGAAAGCACACATGCCTGTTTTGGAGCCACCTGTACAATGTGGGATTTCAGTTACGTGCACCAGCATGTTTGGGCCTGGTGGAGCACTCCTTGATGCCTTGGGCTGTGCCCCCAGAGCACATCCCTTTTGCTTGTGGGGTGGTGTGGGGGTTTGCTTACCCAAGAGATGGGAGGTGCAGCTCAGCAGGTTTCTGCCTGCGGTAGCACCAGCAAGGCCATCCAGTAGCTCCCTCCCACCCCTTTAGAGCCAGTGCCAGTGGGAAGGAGGAAGTCCTTACAAGTGAGAATAGCGTGCGGGAGATGGAGCCACGTTGGGGCTATCCTACCTGATTTTGGAGTTGTTCAATGGTCTGGTAGTAGGAGGTGTAGTCCTTTGAAACACTGGGAGCTTGTTTCCTGTACCACTCCCGGATGTGGTGCTCGAGCTGAGCATTTTCTTCCTCCAGCCTTCGCACTTTGTCCAGATAAGCAGCCAGGCGGTCATTGAGGTTCTGCATGGTGACCTTCTCGTTGCCGCTCAGAAGAATGTCCCCCCCAGCACCAAAGCCTCCTGCAAAACCACCACCAAAGCCTCCTCCCAGGCCACCACCAAAGCCTCCTCCCAAGCCTCCACCAAAGCCACCAGCAAGGCTGCCAGCGCTCATGCCCCCTCCGTAGCCAATGCTGCATGCTCCCCCACCATAGCTTCCACCGCCTATCACAGAGGAGGCATATCGCCTGCAGGAGACGGAGGAACTCCTGCCACTACCGCCACCACAGACGCCTCCACCTCCACCGCTCCTGTAAGAGGTACTAGATGTTCTCTTGATGCTGCAGCTCATGGTGAAAGTAATCGGATATCCAGCCCCAAATGCAAAGCCTGCTGCACAGCTTGATACAGAAAATCAAACTGCAGCCTTCAGTCCTCTCTGATGGCTATTTATACCTTGTTGGGTGGGTGTCACCTGTAAGGCAGTCCAGCTTCCCATGAAGTTTGCCAGCCTTAGTGCTCATGCCAAAAGTGATGTGCTAAGGAAATTTTGTCTGAGGTAAGTAAAATGCATTACCATTCTGTTCAAGTATGTCTGTGTTGATTCACCCAAAGCATGCACTATAATTTTATGTGGGTGGCTCTTTGTTGGATATTTTGTTGGATAATATAATATCTCATAGCTTCTGTTAATCTGGCAATAGATCGCTACTAATAGGAGTTAATGAAGGCTCCGCCTTGGTTGTCTGTCTCCTTCAGTCTTCTGTGTGGCGAAATTCAGTATTTCAGCTTTTGTCTTCCTCCTGTGATCACAGACAATGATTCGTAAGACTTGCAGCCTCCAAGGGACTCTTCATTCATTAATTTATTCGAAAGTTACATTAGCTATTTAGAAATCTACTTTAATTTACTGAAATAAATTGTTAATTTTTAAAACTGCATTCCAATGTCTGTTATAGAAGAGAACTTTACACTGAATTTTTTACTCTGTTGTCACTGCTTATATTGAGGAAGGTCCTGCTGGTATTTAACTTTTTCTGAAAATGCAACATGGTGATTTCAGTCACAGAAGTAGTATTTTGCAAGGGAAAACATATTAAATCTTTTCCTATCAAACAGCCATTAATTTTATTTTAGCTGTTTTAAATGGACTCAGAGGAAATTGAGAGTAGAAATTTCTGATATTTCATATTTTCATAATCTTATTAAAAATAGCCATTTCTCAGAATATGTCCTTGAATTATATAATGGAGTAAAAAAAAAAGTTTGATGAAAAGATACAGTGCCAAAGATTACATCTGAAAAAATATAATCATTATCTGAACTCATTACAGTGAATTGTGTTTGCCAACGGTGAGAGAATATCTTGCAACATGAAACACAGAATAAGAAAGAATTGTGTATTTTTTTCCACTGCCTATGCAATATGGGATGGTCAGTGAGTTCCTTTTTCAATCTTTACTAATCAAGCTTCTATGAAACTGAGAAAAGCCTTGAACAGAAACAAATTCTTGGGTTTCCAGCTGTGCATTAAATATTGGCACTGTAACTCCTACAGAAGAGTCATTTGGCTAGTACAAAGGAAGCACAAGGAGCTGGTGGAACCTCCTGTGAATTACCACCTCAAAATCAGCTTATCCACCATGAGGGAGGATGAATTCAACCTAGAAGTATTTTAGGAAATGATTCCATATTACAGAAGAAGAAATAAACTCATTAAAATTAGCAAAAGAAGAGTGAGAAGGGATTGAGTCACCTTACACGTGAAGGTACGCATCAGAGGAGGGAGTAGGATTGTTTGAGTTTGAAGACAGTGTGCCTGTATGTGCCCCGTGGATGTAAAAAGAGCTGGGGCTGAAGTCCTGAACAGGAGCACCTTTCGATTGTGCTTTGCTCTTGTCATGTAGCTGCTGCCATTCAGCTTCTCAAACACCCTGTGAAACAGCACTCCTACCTGCCTGTCTCCCGGGGCAGCACAGGCGCCAAGGAAACTGCTTACAAACAAGATTCCTGCTCCCACCGTGCCTCTGAGAACCGACTACTTGAAAATAGTACAGCTTCACCCTGGGTGAAGCCATATTCTTGTAGAGTGTTCTGGTTTGGGTTTTTTAATAGGTTTATGATTTTACAATAGGCTTTTGTAAATCCATATATCTAATTTTCTTCTTTTGTCATAAGAATTATATAGAAAGGCTTGTCAACAAAATATTGTTGAATTGGAAGGGGAGGGGTGTGAACTCTTACCACTAGAATGTTATCTGCTATCTGTAGAAGTGCTTAGCCTTTAGAGGCTTAATATGCGATGAGATATAAACTTGAGGTGCTGAATCCCAGAGCTTGAATTCAGCTGCCTAAAGGCATGTCCTTGTAGGTACTGCCAGTGACTTCCAAAGAACCTAGAGGTGTTAGCTCTGACTCCAGAAGGAAAGGGACTTCAGTATGTGGGAAATACTCCTTAAGAGAGAAGCAAAATTTTGAACTGAAGGTGAAACTGAATCATGAAAAAATCTACAAAATTATGACTTAGCAACTTTTTGTCAACTAACTTTAATTAGAAACACCTTCATGTCAGTTGTGATTTTGCATACTGCTGTGTTTAGAGAGAATGCTGTCATATCCTGGGTCATGATGTGCCTCCTCCTGAGGCTGAAACACTCTAGTGCACATGCAGAAGTTTTTTCTATACCTTTTCCAGCATTCACTGAATCTTTTCCAGCTCTATTGTGTTATTTTTGAGACAGGCTCACCAAAGTTACAGCACTCAAAATACAGCCCAGGGTATCTATGTGCCCTACACTGATACAGCGGAATTAATGATGTTCTTCATTTTGATCTTCTGTATATTGAATGGAGAATCATCTCTGTGGCCACAACCTTCAGGGGGACATATCCCCAAATTTCATAGCTCTCCATGGAAGACCCCAGCTGTATTCCATTCATCCAAACATTCTCACTGTCTAGATCCACAGGGTTTTCCTCAGTCTTTGTTCAAGATACAGTGAGATTCCTTATTCCCCTCTCATACTCTCTTTTAATTTCCTTAGCAACACCAGTGACTTTCTCCTGAAAATCCTTCATTCCCTCAAACTGGGTCTCTTACTAGGTGCTGTCTCCATTCTGCCTATTTTAACCCCTCCTGAACTTCATCATATGATGTGTGGCACTTAGTGCCTGTTGGGCAGCAAGGTAATTACGAGACAGGAAAATAAATACTCTTTAAAGGTTAATTTAAAGTGTAGGTTGACATTTGTGGAGGTAGTTGTAGGTGCAAGGTGCAAGAGGTAACAGTATAGTACCCTCTAGAGGGCTCTGGCATAAGCACAGTTGATTACTTTGAAATAATCCACATACCATTTACTATTAACATCACATCTCTTTCTAGATGATGTGTGTAGTCCAAGTATCTAAAACAAAGAAATAGAAATCAGCATTACTAGAATCTCATTCTTCCTGTTGTGTGTCACTGGAAGTATTTGTGTAGCACGAAGTCTGGTTAACAAGTCTGCAAAACCTAGTTCATGCAAGCACAACACAAATACAGACTTCGGTTTGGTGTAGGTCAAGTATTTCTGTTTCTCTGAATGGTTTCCAAGTGTTGAGAAAGTTTTCATGGCAATGTGACCTGTATTTCTGGAAATTAATTTTGCATCTGTTCTCTCGATCCACACCCTTGTGCGTCGACCTGTTTTACCTTTAACCAATGGTACTAGGTCCTCTTCCACACAAACCACATTTTCTTTGACTGTTTATTCACCGCTAGAGGCCACTCCCTGAGCACGCAGCCCTGCATCAGCAGTTAAGCCTGCAAGTTCATGTACAAGTGAAATATACCCTTCACTTGTGCAGCCTCAGGGTAATTTTGGCCCCTTGTCTGTCTGGGATACTCTGCTTTGGAGCTTGGACCGCTGTGTGCCTTTTTTAAAAACTTAGCTTCACCGCTGGGGAGGCCGCACCTCGAATACTGTGTTCAGTTTTGGGCCCCTCACTACAAGAAGGACATTGAGGTGCTGGAGCGTGTCCAGAGAAGGGCAACGAAGCTGGTGAAGGGTCTGGAGAGCAAGTCTTACGAGGAACAGCTGAGGGAACTGGGACTGTTTAGTCTGGAGAAGAGGAGGCTCAGGGGAGACCTTATTGAGCTCTACAACTACCTGAAAGGAGTTTGCAGCGAGGTGGGGGTCGGTCTCTTCTCCCAAGTGACTAGCGATAGGACGAGAGGAAATGGCCTCAAGTTGCGCCAGGGGAGGTTTAGATTGGACATTAGGAAAAATGTCTTTACTGAAAGAGTGGTTAAACATTGGAACAGGCTGCCCAGGGAAGTGGTCGAGTCACCATCCCCGGCAGTATTTAAAAGACGTGTAGATGAGGCGCTTAGGGACATGGTTTAGTGGGCATGGTGGTGTTGGGTTGACGGTTGGACTCGATGATCTTAGAGGTCTTTTCCAACCTTAATGATTCTATGATTCTATGATTCTATAGACATCCTGTCTTGGCCGGGGTCACGACAAAGCCTTCTGCAAATGGCTGTATGAGCTGAACCTGCCTCAGGGGGCAACTACGGGGAGACTGGCATGCTGGGCAGGCACTAGTATTTTATGTTCCTTTCCAGGTTTTCCACTGCTGGGTTTACTTGCGAGCTGCACAGCCTATAGTTGACATCTGTTCTGTGTTGTCTAGGTGGTAGCTGTACAATGGACTCAGACTTTCAAATGAGTCTGAGGAATTCAGCAGCTGTGGTTTACGATCTGCCTCCTTTGGCAGCCCTCTCTCCTCCAAAATATGATGCAGAAATTCCTGAGATTCCTCAAACGTGCACAAGAGACTGCTTTGAAAGGCCTAGGACAATACATTTCATTTCCTTTGATCTCTGAATTTGTTAGTCTCCAGAAGGCAAAGTTATTTTTTTCAAGCAAGTTTCTGGAAATGGGTTTTATCCATGGAGGTGGGCTGCAGCGAAACAAGCTACTGTTTGTTTTCATGAACAAAGTTGTCCCAATCACTGGAGAAAGCTATACTATAATTTCTTTGAAATAATGACTATAAAAAAACATATAAAAAAGCTGGACAGAAGCAAATTCAACTCTCAAAAGATAGCCAATAACAAGAGAGTGCTTTCTGATTATTTGTTTGTTGAGTTGCTCCGAGCTGTTGCAGCAGCCAAGCAATCAAATTTTTGCAAAATGTAGTCAGGAATGTTTTTAAGTAACAGCTGGATGTGTCTGAAAGAGTTTATGTTCATTTTCTTCACAGTACAGATCTTCCTATATCCCAAAGTAAACATTCCAGGTACTTTCACATGTACTTCATTTGTCGCAGGTAGAAGGTGAATATTGCTGTTAGTATTAACATTTTATGGAGGAGAACTTTGTAAAGATCCTGTAAATTATATTTCCTTTTAACTTCTTTTTCTCGTCTGTTCAAAAACAGATCCCTGGTTTGTGTATTTCCAGTTTAAACTGATGAGTGTCAGATAAGTTTTTGTGAATCACAAATGGAAACATTCCTTTCATTTTACAATCATGGTTCTGTAATCATTCATGTTTCTTTGTGTCAGGCCTGGGTGGGCACTCATTTGATGCCAACTTTATTAGCATTCATATAGTGCTGAGATTCTGCAGTCTGTTCTGGGCTGATATCAACTGCTATTGAGTCTTAGAGCTCAGCTCCACAAGAGTATCTGGCACATTATTAAAAAACAAAGGCACAGCACAGGATGCTCCAAGAAGATTATGATCTGCCCTGAATGCTCAGAAATTGTGCTTTAACTTCAAATTTCATTATCAACTATTGTAATGTATCATCAACTTCTCTACCTGGAGGCATGTGTTGGTATGGCTTTGTATTTTCTTTTTAAGTGTTTACACCTACAGAATGGAAGAAAACCTACACACAGGATTCTGGTTGCATCAGACAGAAATGAAGTTTTATTAGCAACATTTTCCTGATACAGAACAACCCAAGTAACAAACAGGTTGAATCTGTAAAGCAAGTAGCTCAAGTGCCAATGATTGAAGCCACAGAGCATTCCGGGCAGCAGAAGCACATAGCATGCATGGCAGGTGGGCAGGTGGCCCATCTGAGTAGCTCTGATGGGCCTTTTTGGATAGATGGCATCAGCAACGTTGAGGAACTGTTAAGAGCATCTGTCTTTCCTCAGGAGCATGGGGAATGTAGAGGATTTGGGCCAATTTATGTTTGAAAGGTCTTGCATTGTAGGATCCTCAATGTATATTCTTAGTCAAAAGATTTTCTTCCATACCCTGTTTAGAAATAAAGAAAGCATTAATTTCTTCAATAGTGGCACTGAATCTCTGAGGCACCAGTATTTACCAGACAGAAAAGAAGCTTGATTATGTGATAGGTGACCATGAGCATTCCAAAAGCATAAAGGAAAACTTCAGCATGGTACAAAAGCAGCAGTATTTATGAGGTTCTGCAAAGAATGAGAGATGAAGAAAAACAGCTGGGGGTTTAACTGATGTCACCCACAAAATTGAATAGAAATTGAATGTGTGTTTCTTAAGTGGAGTTGATCCTTTGCACACAAATAGGAAAGAATTTTTAATAAAAGTAAATCTAACACTTTCCAGAAATTTTAGTTTATCCTCGGTACTGTTTACCTCTGGAAGAGTATGTTGATACAGTGTATAAATTAGTAAGGATGGGACTGAGGGAACAGTGTGACCATACAACAATTCTCACCTTGGCTTTCACCACCACTCCTGCAGGACTGAGACTGGGAAGATGAAGAGTAGGAGTGGGAAGCGCTGGCGCCTCCTGAGATCCTTCCTCCTCCTCCAACAACGCTACTGCATCCAGCACCACTTCCCCCTCCTATTCCTCCAGTTCCTCCTCCGATTCCTCCTCCACAACTTCCTCCTCCCATTCCTCCTCCCATTCCTCCTCCCATTCCGCTGCTGGAGGAAATGCCACCACTTCCATATCCACCAGTCATGCTAACACCTCCTCCTCCTCCTCTTCCTCCTCCAGAAGAATAGCCACCACCTCCTATTCTGCCACCTCCCATGCCTCCTCCCATGCCTCCTCCCATGCCTCCTCCCATTCCTCCTGCTGGGATTCTGCAAAGAGAGAGAAAGAAGGAGAAAAAAGTTAATCAAATGCATTTTTGATCCTAGAAGGAAATCTATCTACAGATACTGCACGGAAGGCTGCACTTCTCTTGTCTGTACTTCTCCTTTTCAGAACCTAGCACAGATCAGCAAGGCAACTGATGCAGTGCCAAAAATCAACCTCCCTTTCAATTTCAGCTTGAATGCAAGAGTTTTTGCTTTTCCCACATTCTGCTCAGATATTTCTTGCAAGATTTAGCACTGCTGCTTTATCGGTGTATGGTGTCACTGTGCTCCAAATTGGAAAGGCAGAAAATGAAGCTTTAGCTGTTCTTTCAGGTGCCACTTACAAGCAGAGGCAGGCTCACTGCATAAGGGAAACTGAAGTAGCTTGAACTTTCAGAGAACTGCACACTGAGACTTTTATGAAGGTTTGAAAAACTATGGTCGTTTTTCTGCTTACAGGCTTTTCCAAAGTGACTTCTGTCTGTTCAGTTCCTGGCCTTTTCTGGAACCAGGGTAAAGGTAAGGCTCTGTACGTGGGTTTCCCTGTCCAGCCCCAAATCAGTAGTTCAGAATTTCTGTGTTGATTTTTCCTCACATGATTTATATTCTGAACAGGTTTGCCAAGAAAAGTATAGTACCTCAAACCTGGGAGGCAATTGGTCAAGATAGCTGAATTAGCCTCATTTCAGTACGAAATCTGTTTTGCAAATCTAGGCTGTTAATTTCCTGTCTTTGTGACTAATCTAGCAACCCTGGTTTTCACATAAATGCTGTGTTCTTTTGTCGGTTTACATACACAAGGTCTTGCTGCCCTTCCTCAAGCAGTGCCCGGTACTGAGCAATCTCCTGTTCCAGGCGGGTCTTGATGCCCAGGAGCATCTTGTACTCTTCATTCTGACTCTCCATCTCACAGCGGATGCTGGCCAGCTCCTCCTCCAAGGGGCCAATCATACACTGGATCTGCTGCAGCTGCATGTTGTAGCGACGTTCTGTGTCTTCCAAGTTGGATTGCAAAGAGTCTACCTGCAAATGGAAAACAAAATACAGTGTTTATAGGAATGTGGCAAGTTTAACTCATTTTTGTGGAAAAATTAGAGATCTTCACAAACCAGAAAAAGCGTATCTTTGAAGATAATTTCTCCAGTATCCCATTCTCTACAGATGGAGTACTTTCCAGGTATAACCATTTTTTCATTCTAGTGACATGACACATACAGCCCGTGTCACAGGTGAAGCAGAAGCAAATACCTTTACTTACCATGCTGATTTGCGACTGCAGCTCAATTTCCAGGCTTTGATATTCACGTCTCAGCTCAGAGATCTGTTGGTTGCCTGATTGTATCTCCTGGCCACTTGAGTGGACTTGTTGATTAACTTCTTCCATCTGAAAAATTCACATCCAAAATTGAGGCATTTTTGATAATAAGACAACATTGTGGAGTTATCATAAAAGCATTGAGAAAGCAATTAATAAGAATGAAGAAAGATGTAATGTAGACTGACTGTGTATATTTCCCACATGCCACTCTGCTAACTCACTCTGTGTAGTGCACCTTGCTACTGGAACACGGAGATTCTACATGCTTTACCACATAACCTTAAGACTCCACAACTGACCTATTACAGTAAACTGCTTAAAGTCATTTAAAGTTAATGTCCCTTAAATAATATGTGATAAGTTGCCTTTCCTCTGCTGGATGTAAATAGGTCCAGTTCTTTGTGAAAGATTTAGTAACCGAAAAACCCTGTGCTTTACCTTGGTTTCATACCAGCTTTCCACCTCTCTTCGGTTGTTCTCAATAAGCCGTTCGTATTCACAACGCATTTCATTTAATTTTTCCATCAAATTAATGCCAGGAGTAGCATTGACCTCCACATTGACATCACCACCAGATTGTGTTTGCAGTCCTTTCATTTCCTGAAAAAAAAACACAAAAAAACCCACCAGGTTCTCAAAGGGTGAAGGTAAGGAGAAATGTCATCGTTTCAAATAAAGGAAAAGAAAGGGACACAAATCCTCACATAGCCATATCACTCCTGCAAAGGGGGCCTCATCTGCCCTTGTCATGAAAGGGAACAATTCTGCCATTCCTAAGCCAAACTTTACAGTGAACAATCGCCAGGCACCACATACACATTGACCCTGGCATTTTCTCCTCAGGGTCATAAGGAATTCTATGCAGCATGCTCTTTGTGAAAATCCTTTTATGTATTTTTCTTCTCATGGGGAAAATCATTGCAGATAGTATAAATATTTTCTTTTGACTCCTTCATATATTCTATCCAATTTTCCTTCCATGAGTTGATCAACAAAATTGTACTTTGTACTGAAAGCCATTCATTTCCCTGATCTCATTTTGCCACATGTTGACCTAGGTGTCTTTTTACATCAGTTGCGGGCAGCTATGGATGCTACATACTCCTGAAAATCAAAGCCAGATGTGTCAAGTTGGATGAACAAAGCCAGCGGCCAAAATCTGGTTACTGCTAGTGGAAGAAATCCACAGGAAATTCTCTTGAGTGTTGAGTTTTCGTTAGTTATTATTTTAAAGTGTGGAGAAACTTACCTCTTCGTGGTTCTTCTTGAGATAGATCAATTCCTCTTTTAGGGATTCAAACTGTGTCTCCAAGTCAGATCTGGCTAGAGTCAGTTGATCCAAAAGTGGACGTAATCCATTAATATCACTTGCCACACTCTGGTGGAGAGTACATTCAGTTTCATACCTAAACGACAGACAAGAAAGTAATAAAAGTGCTGCCAGACCTCTTTCTTTGTTATCTTGATTATGAACAGTTCCCATCAGTACATCTTTGGTCTTTAATCTGATTGCTCAATTCTTAAAAGAAAGGACCTAATTCTCTTTCCATCTCCAATAGGTTTGTTTGATTTCAGTAGAATTTCTCTCTATGAGATTTATATGATGAGGATTATGCTTATAAATCTACATGCAAGGATGGAGAAACTTAAAATGTAGTCGTATAATGGGACTCTTCAATAACTTGTCTGGAGAAAAATAATAATGGAAGACTAACAAAGTCATTCTCAGAATGCTTTTCCCAACAGTTATATATTCTGTCATCGGAGCCAAGAGGCTATAGCATCTACAAAGATTAATTGGCAATATGAACTCATGGGGGGTAAAGGGAGGCAAGATGGAATGAGACAGGAAGGGAAAGACTCACTTCAATCTGAAGTCATCCACAGTCATTCTGGTGTTGTCAATGTCAAGGAGGATCTTGTTAAGGTCCACATTTGCACCAACAATCTGAAAGGGAGAGGGCAGATGTTATTCGGCCAGTTGTCTTTTCAGTCTGACACACAGATAGAGGGAAGAAATACCTATGCAGAAACACATTTGAGAATATCTTTGGTAATGTCAAGCCTGACTAGCACTGCAGGAGCTATATATAGAGAGAAGAGTTTATTGCTTCCAGTTAAAAGAAGGTGCCTTTGCTGTCAATTTTGGTTTACAAATATTCATTAAAAACATAATACCTTGTTGGAAAGAATAACTAAATAAACTCCTCATATTCCAAAAACAGTGGGAAAACATAATTACCATTGCATTTGGCAACAACCATATTCATGTAGGAGATATGGGACTATTAAATGGCTGAGGGCTAGAATTAGACTAAATGCACATGTTGGCTCATTCTATATATTCGCAAAAAGATGCAATTAATATGGCCACTAGTAGCACAACATAAGCAAGCAACGATTATATCTCCTGTTCAAGAGAGTGAGGAACAAACAAGCAAGAGCACAGCGTTGAAGGGAGCGCTGGACAGGCCCCATAATGAGTGCACTAGTAATGATCTGCCGTTGCACCAAACAATGCTACCTGCACCAAATACAACTGTGACAGAATACGCGTATCACCCACAGCAGAGAAAAACTGGTAGTCAGGCTTTGTCACCACACCAGTCTGCTTCCTGGCTAAAACAAAGGAGGGAATTTATCGCCCCAAATAGGGATATTGTGCTGCAGGAGGCAAGTGCCGTTCTAATGAGAATCTGTTCAAAGTTAGTCAAATTACACCATACCTGGTTTTGCAGTTCTTCAATTGTTCTGTAATATTGGCTGTAGTCCCTGGTACAACTGGGACCTTGATTTTTATACCACTCCCTGATCAGTTGTTCAAGTTGACTATTTTCATCCTCCAAGCGTCGCACGTTATCCAAGTAAGAAGCCAGGCGATCATTAAGGTTCTGCATGGTCAACTTTTCATTTGTGGAGAGCAAGCCGCCATCTTCACCAAACCCCACCCCACCAAAACTACCTCCACCATAGCCACCACCACCAAAGCTGCCACCACCAAAGCCACCACTACCCCCAAAGCCACTAAATCCACCTCCACTATATCCACCACCGCCAAAACTACCTCCACCAAGGCCAGCTCCATAACCACCTCCCATTCCCCCAAAACCACCCCCACCTGATCCAAATCCTCCTACCATACTTCCACAGCCCATTCCTCCTCCATAACTACCACCATAACTACCACCACTCATTCTCCCACCATAGCTACTGCGGCTAATCCTTCCACAACTGCCACTGCTAAAGCCCCCTCCATAGGTGTTCCTGGAAACTCCTCCACCAAAGCTTCTCCCAGAAAAGCCTCCACTTCCTCCAGAAGAGGTGTATTTTCTCGTGGACATTGAGGAGTATCCACCAGATTTACGTACTCCACAGCTGCTACCCCCTCCACCACCTCCACCACTACATCCACCACTACCACCACCTCCACTGCTAATTCTAATGGTACTAGTCGAAGACTTAGTGCCACAGCTCATAGTGACAGCAGGTAGGAGTCTAACCACAATCCCAAATTTAGGTGCACAGCCTGATAAGATTCAGGACTGCAAATTTTCATCCTCAGCTCTCTCTATTTATACTTTTGACAGTGGGTGTCACCATCAGGGTGTTTCTTTCTCCCAGGGCATTTACCAACCTTGTTGTTTGTGCCAAGAATAATTTGCTGAACAATATTTTTGTGCTGATATCTCAGGCAATCTAGCCCATTGCTGGGTTTATGGTGTTTGTTTAAGACCAAACATTTCATTTCTTTTGGGTGGCATTCTTTTCATTTAGTTTTTTCTGGAACAGGTAGTCTTTTGCCTCATGCAGCCTGGATCTGCTTTACTATGGAAAAGCCACTTTATACAGGATCCTGTTGGAGCTAATGTTGAGATAATGTGTACCTGATGGAAGTATACAGAGAGAATTTTTGTTCTCAGTTCTTCCCTAAAAGAAAGAAGATGAGGCCCAAATCTCTCATGTTAGACTGTGCATTTATTTGTTCAATTATTAATCTACTTTCTTTGCTAAGGTTTTTGTAGCTGCTATTGTCAAAGACTATTGTTCTCTTTTGCTCTTTCATATTTTGTGCATTTAAGATCTTCTACACTGCTTATATTCTTTTTCTCACTATACATGATAGTGCAAGAGTTTTATTAATAGGTCTGTATAACTTGTCTATTTAGATTGTCCAACTTGTGTATCCCTGCCATCACTTAGAGAACATATTTATTTATATGAGAAGTCTATTTCAAGCAATGCAGTGGAATTCTTATTTAAAAATCAAAACCTTTCCTTTGTGAAGAAAGTGATAGGACAGCACACTAGATAGCTAAGTCCTAGAAATCAAAGAGAAAAGGAAAATTGATTTTTTCGCCAAAGAGCTGTTGATCTAAAATAGTAGGAAGATTAAGGATACTTTAATTGTATTATAAAGTCAATTGTAGCACAATTAGAAGTTGTGTTAATGCAGACAATGACCTATAAACTAGCGTGTGGGAAGACCTTTGATGGTTTAATATAAAACTGCTAATTCTCTCTATTGTTACTGTGTCATATATTACAGGTGATAGAGTAATTATATATACTGCTCTTAATACAGAGATCCTTGAGACTCTAAAATAGTATCCTGAGAGAAAAGTTGAAAGGCTTTTTACACAAATCAGTTGAAATCAGACTGTTGAGACCACAAAAGAAATTACACCATACTTCAGTCTTGCACTGATCCCCAGAAGTTTACCCAAGATGGACTTGTAAATGGTTTTCTTCCTCAGTTGTTAGATTTGATGCTAAAGCAGAGTATCTGAAGACAGAATTGCATGTTTCTGAAAAATCTGTAAGAAGAGTCTGAGTTTGGGCAAACAGTGCTGACTGACACTCTGATTCCAGATAACTATCATCTACAAAAATATGCTCGTGCTATAATGTTTCATCTTTGTCCTGGGTGAAAACTAAATATTCTGGTTCAAATGCAGAATCTCATTTCCTCAGCATCCACTTAGCTCTGTTCTTACACTCCAAGCTTTTATGAGAAATTTACATCTTATTTTTTAATACAGTAGAGACTTCATTCATGCAAACAGCCAGTCCCTACTGCTTAATTGCAAACAACAGCAAAACCATCAGCATTTGTGGTCTTGCTGTAGATGGACCCCAAACTGTTACAGTTTGCTTGGAAGAAAGTGTACATTTTTCCAGTGACAGTTTTGTTCTGTGTTACTGAAATGTCTTCATTGCCTTTCTTCCTCTCTTATTTGGTTACTGATCCTCTAATGACTGTAAGATATTTGTGAAATTTAGCAATCTCCCCCTAAACCTCAGGTGCAGGGAACAAAGAAGGGCACATCTGAGGAACTGTCATTTGTTGTCTGCTGTCCTTTTCTCAGCATCTTCAAAAAGACCTCTTGTAGCTGGCAATGCATTGCAGTCCTTGCTTTCCAAAGGTCACCTTCATTTGGCAGTATGTTGCTGCTGTTTTTTACACTCTGCTATCAGTCTCCATGTGCATGATTCTTTTACAAACTGTATTTCTGCCTCTTAACTTCTGGTCTTTTTTATGTTAAATTAAGGATTATTTAACATTTTCTGACTGAATCCATTGTCCTGTCCTTTGCACTGTGCTTTTGCCAGCATTGCTTTATTGCTGCTTATGCAATCTCTTTCAAAAGCTCTCTGATTTTATCGTGCTATTTGATATACTCAATGGCTCAAAGATGATGAAAGATTTCAAGTAGCTTGATGATGTGATAATTTCTTCTTGATTCACAGCTGGAGGATTGTAGTGTCACCTCAGCAGCATAAACACAGTTTCTGGGCCCCTGCACGTTCTGTTATTGGTGCTGAAAGATGTAGCTTGCTTACAATATGCAAAATGTTTTTTCTTTTTAGTGTTGTTTTGCCTTTGTGTCTGGGTAGTGTCGTTTTGGTCAATGGGGGCCCTTTTTCACAAATTCCACTACGGTAAGTAAAATTGATTATCCCATTCAAATTTCCATCAGTGATTCCAGTGATATTCCTTATAGATGCTTTTCATAGACAAGCTAGAACAATCTATGGGTTTGTTAGTGATAATGAGTAAAAAATTCTCAGAAATCATTAAAACAAGAGTAAAAACATTTGCCAAAAGAGTCTCTTAATCCGTTTATGTACTTTCTGAGAACCTACATTGTTTCCTATTTTATTTATAGGTTGTCTTTTTCTATGTGCACTTGTTCACAGCAGGGACTTATCCATACTGGAAGGTTCTTCTGATAAGGGCATATCTTATTGTACTCTTGGAAAATACTTTAAAAAATAAAAACAATGAAAGAAAAGAAAGAGTCAAGCCATTGAGGGTGGAGAACTTTAGATAGCCTCAAAATTTCATTTTAGTTCTGTATTATTACCACTACTTATATATAAAGGAGGAACACAAATAAAAGATTTTGCCTTTAGATCTTTGGGAGCTTTTAAGTCATATGCTCATAGGATGTTCCTTTTTTGTCTTTAGTGTTGCTATTATTTCATTTTTGTTACTAGTTCAATCTTAGTGCTTTTTATAGAAATCCTGCTGGCTATTAGGATATGCTGTATTCTTAACAGTTGAAAATTTTCATGTTAAAATGAACATGAAAATGTTCTCAAAAATGTGGTATGTCTCTTTGGACTATAATACTAAGGTACCTGAAAAATACAGGTGAACTATGAGTACCTCATCCTCTTGTAAAGTTGCATACATTGAATTCCCTCCTGGCATATTTTAATTTATTGATTATTAAATATTTAACTGTGCAAATATTTACAAACCAGAGAAGATCCATTCTGTGGACAGGATGAATTTTTCCTTTCTGACCTCATTTAAACAGCCTTCAAAAATTCTTGTTCTCTGATGCTTTCCGCTAATGTGTTATATGGATGATGTAAAGTTCTGTACAAATGTTTATGGAATTACCTAAAAGGAACTGGCAATTTTAGGACCTTTTCTTATCTCTTTCCTATATATGATGCACAGTTTAATCATTAATGGTTTTGTGTTGATACAGCATCCAGTATACTATATAACATTGCTGTTTCCAAACCAGACCAGAATAAGGACATTTATTACCACAGCTACCAGCATTACTCAGCCTGCAGAGTATCTGAGTGTTTTGACACTGTGTACTGCTTCTTGTTAAGCTCAGCACATGCCACACTTCAAGTACAGCCGACATTCTTTCACTCTCTCTCTGTTATTGTTTTCCTTTTAATCAGGCCTCCGTGATATATATCAAAGAAGTGACTGCCTAGCATCAGAATGAAGACAAACTCTGTGAGCAGCCCATGCTGCTGTATATTTTAGCAAAACTGGGAGGCTTTTACAACAGGCTGGAGCTGCTGCATTCAAAACAGACCTGGAGAAAATGTATTCTCACTTTTGTGTCTGTGCACCGAAAAATTAAAACATTTCCCCTTAATTTATTGTCATTCTGATGCCATGCCTCAGGCAAGTGCTACAGTTTATTCTGTTGATCTATTTAATAATCTCTTCCCATCGCTCTTACCAGAAATTTTTGTAAGAGAGGATCTGTTTTCACCTAGGAGTCTGTGCTCGCTCTTCATTCCTACTTCATCTCATAATGTTCTAGTGAAATCACAATAATTTCCAAAGAAATTTAGATTAGACCCAGCAAAGGAAACAAGGACTATTAAGGCAGTGCCTGTGAAGTTTAAAACCTCTAGCACTCTCTAGCGCACACTTTTGTGCAGGATAACTTGGATCTTCCATGCGAGTAGGTTGATGGGAAGAATGCCTGTTGGTCAGATCCTGAAAACGTACACACCATTTTGGTCATTTGGATGTGACAGCCATGGGTCAAGGCTTTTGTGCCCTACAGCTGACAGGCAGTTTACAGGCTGCTAATTACTGCCTGTTAGCTGCCAATTATAATTTCTGTGACTTTCTGAGCCAGAATCAGAAAGTTGTCCCTCTGTGATTACTCCAGTTTCCTGCAGGGTGAAGTCAATTTGATTGGAATTTTTTTTTTGTTGGTACCAAAATGGAACAGTGTTTTTCATATTGCCTATAACAGCTGGAGGGCACGATAATAGCGTCTGCCAACGAGGTCTCCTGCCTCTCTCTAGAGTTTAGGTGCCTCAGTCCATTTGGGATAAGCAGCCTCAGCTCCCCTCCAGGCTGTGGGCATCTACAGCTGTTCTGTCACCTTAACGGCTTTGATTACTGCAGTATCGTGCGAGATGGAACATAGAGATTTGAATCCCAGCCTGCAAAGGCACTAATCCACATGTTGTACTTTCTGTTACTACAACTAACGTGTTGTATGAAAGAAAGGCATCCACTCTTCTTGAAGTGTTTTACAGGGAGGAAAGTCATGCTGGCCTGYGGGAGGCATGCTGCTGAGCCGAGCTCTGTGGAGGATTTACACACTTCAGGGGCAACCTGCGTGGTCTCTGCTTGCCAGTGGGAAGTGGGAAGGAGCTGGTACTCACTCCCCTTAGCCTCAGCCTGGTCTGAGCAAGTGCAGAAGCAGCCTAGAGAACTTGTTAGTCAAAAAGTAAGATTTAGTGAATGTAATAATTCAAGGTGGTTAAATACCCACTGAGCCAGGATTTGAGAATCAGAGCTTTGGATTTCAGCCAGTATAAGTGTAGCTAAATCCTGTTTATGCCTACTGCCTTTGGGGATCTGGCCCCTGCTTGATTGTCCATATAGAGAATTATTATCACCAAAAAAACCCAACACTTTAAGCAAATGACTGCCTAAGCAACCTGTGTTACCCCCTCATAAAAGTGAAGAAAAACCACTAGGACATTCATGTTGAGATGAGTGGGCTCTAGAAAGATTTGCTAGTTTCTTCCTTTCCCCCCAACAGTGCAGTGAAATGGCATACTTTGCTGTAYTAATTCTGTAGCCCATGAATATAACCCATGTAGCATTTGACAATTAATAGGGCTGACAATTAATGCTAAACAAAAGGGAGATCAGCAGAATGTATGCATAGGCAATTTTGAAATTACATCTATGCCTTCAACTGGACAAATGAATTGCTCTGGGAGTACTGAAGCCAAACATACAGGAGTGTGTGTGCACATTTATTTTTGCCTACGGTTGTTCTGAAGGTCTTGTTCTAACACGTACCACAATTTTCTTCTCAGAGCACTAATAGGAACGCCAGATAAGTATCCGGAATTGCGACATTTTGTGCTCATAAAATTAAAGCCTATTATGCCAATTAATGCCTAACAAAATGCATGCAAATAAAAAGTGCAAGGTTCTGCTCACTACTCTTAATATCGCTGGAGTCCCACTTCAAGCATGCCCTAAGCTTTGACACCTGACACTACAATATTTGTATTTCTTACTCCTGCTTTGCAATAGGTTTGGTTTTCTAGCTCTGTTCCTCCACAGAAGTTTTTTTGCATCATTGTTATTATTACAAGCCTGTTCTCTCAGTAAGCAAATGCTAGTGATAACCTAGATGCAGATTTTGTATATACAAAATGGAAAAAGGAAAAAATACTTAAACTGGCACTTTCTTCCAGGGTATGGTAAGAAACCTTCTAAATTCAGTCTTCTTTTTGTCTGTAATGAGCTCTAATGCCATGATTAAGTAGGTATTTTTTTTAAGTTTATTGTATTTATTTTGTCACATACTGTAACGTGTAACAAATAAACTTTATTATGAAGCTTATTTGCATTATAGATGCAGACTCCCTACATGCAAGGAACATTATAAGAACACTGTTAAGAAAGGTACAGATTTTAGGTAAGAAAGAAGACAGTACAATCGATGCTGAGTAGTAAAAGTAGTAATAGTAATATTATATTACTTATCCTAATTGCTCAGAAATTTTCACTTATTTCTGTGTGTGATTATAACATATCAATGTAAGCATTTAAATCAGCAGCAGAATTGCACAGCATATTACAACACATTGCATTCTAATGTTTGCATGTTTGTACTGCAGTACTGGTTTCTCAGATACAGTACTGAACTGCCTCATTGCCATGTGGATTCTCGTTCCCACACTTTAAACTCTTCTTCTGCTTTGCTTTCACAAGGACTTGTTTCAGTGGAATTTCTTCTGCAAGGTTAGATGCACAGATGCTAGATAATTAGATAGCTGGCAGTAAAAATACTGAAAGTAAGTTATGTTTTTGGAAAGAAGTACAGGATCAAGGAGCGAGAGGTATCAGTAGTCCCCAGAGCTGCTACGATGGTGCAGAGCAGCAAGCTCCATCACAGACAGACTACTCCTCCAAGTAAATTGTATCTAGCCTCCTTAATAGCCTCCCAGGTGTTGCTATAAGGCCAGAGGTCAGGTGATGGCCTGTAAATCACCCTATAAAAGCCAGGAAGCATGCACTCAGCAGAAACATTTTTGAGATTAATTTGGTGGGCTTTAGAGGAGGTGTGAGAAGCAGGGCTGCTCTATTGGGAGTATTCTTTAATTTGGGCTGTTAGTTTGGTATCCTGAATAGACAGGTCTAAGAAAGAATTGTCACAGCCTGCAAGAGGTATAAAGCTAGCAGAGCAGGCAGGGAGGGTAGGTTTAGGAGATAGCTAGCAATTCAGAGACAAGTATGATTTGATGCTGCAAGGATTTTAAAAATGAAGTAGGTGATTTTGCAATAGGAGGGAGATGGGGGTATCCTTGCAAACATAATCAACACTGCCTCTTAGCATGTCAGGTCAGGGATATCAGTGCATGCTTATGTATAAAGTAGTCCTTCATGAAGATTAGCCAGTTCCTCAGGCACCCACAGAGACACTGGTCAGAAAAAAAATTTCTTCCTAGATTTTTTTTCTTTTCAAATACTAATCACATTGGCTGAGAGCCTGGCATAAGGCAATGCAGTGAATCACTGGCACAGATCTGCCTAGAACTCGGGTGTTCAGGATTCCTGTTCCCACGGTCTCCTACCCAATCTGTGTTTCTCAACCTTCTCCAGTGGGTGATGCCTTTCTCAGAGTGAAAAAACAAAACTCGTGACTGTAAAACTGAGAGAGAAAAACTTATAGCAGTGATACCCCTATCTGGTTCCCTTTGTTTGTGGTTAAGGAGATGAGTTGAGAAATGCGAGGGATAAAGAATGTATTAGTGAACAGGTGTCATGTGAGAAGCCCTCTGAATTATTTTCAAGTGAAATTCCCCATATAGTTCATTTCAGCAGTTCAGCCCATAGAAGTTCTGCTTATACAGACCCCACACTTTAATTAGCCTCAACAGAAGTGAAAAGCACTGTAAGGGATACAGCATGAGGGAGCGAGCAGAGAGAACCCTCTGGCCACTTAGCACCTGTCCAGGGCATAAAGGAGGGAAACATGGCTATAATTAAAACAAAGAAAAAAAGTTCACTCTCTATCTTTTATAGGGCATTTGCGCCCTTATTGCTGTGAGCAGTCCCTCTACTATGTGATCTGTAGGCAACCCTTAAAATTGGTTTGGGAATCTTTTCTCTTGGGTATCTTTTTTTTTCTCTCAACCTACCATTGGGTTTTGTAAAATCACATCCTAAATATGAATAATTTGCCAATCTTCTTTGTAAAATGTATACCTATCCATACTTAGACATGAGAAATGCCCTGAGGTGGAAATACATAGAAGAGGCCAGGTATGGTACAGCTACCAGACAGCAAGGCATGGTTATGATCAGTAAAACCAGCCTGTGAATTCCTTCTTCTGTAAGGCCATATGTGTGCAATTTGGTTCATACTCCAGCTTCATGAATTTATTTTACAGTACAGATAACTACTGTCACAAAGTAGGAATAGCCTATTACTGAACTTTTATCCACTTGTTATCCAATGTGTACCCAAGCAAGTAGCACTCAAAATTTGTTCATTTTGGATAATTAATTGTACATGATTTGAGTTCTGCACTCAGGGGTGTTTTGGCACTGGGAGCTGAAAATTTCCGTCTTTAAATTCCATGATAAAAAAGTTTCATAATGCATTTTAGTGACTCCTTAGGAAGATTTTTTTTAAGAGGCTTTCTAGGGAATAGTCAGTTCCTTAAACCCACCCTCTCTTTCCCTGATAGAAGTTAATAGCAGAAACGAGTAGGTTTTTTGACTGTTAGTTCTCCCATTGCAGGGACCACCAGAGCATTGTACCTGGTAGTATATTCTTCAAAGTTTTGCCCAGTTAGTCTTAAATGGTGAATATGTCGCTGCAAACTTTTGGGTCTTATGCATAATCTGACATGTTATTGTGTATTCCACAGGTAGGGCTTAATATTTGTAACTGATTCAAACAAAAATGTCCGCTAAAGGAAATTTCTCCCAGACATGGCTTTCTGGTTGCATCAGAGAGAAGCAAAGATTTATTAGCATTTTTTTGGGGGGGGGGGTGGTTTTTTCTTTTTTCTTTTTTTTTTTTTTTTTTTTTTTTCACAAGAATACCAATCACGGTAGAGATTAATTCAGGTAACAGTGATTAGGCAGAGAAATTCAGATGGAAGAAGCAGGTAGGCCATCCAGAGAGTTCTGATGAGCCCCCGGAGTGAACAGTGTTGAGTAACTTGAACAAGYATTTGCTCTTGCTCTTCGCAGAGGCATGATTGGACATGCTAGGTATAGTCTCACTTGGTCCAAAGGCCCACTGGTAAGGTCCTGCAGTGGAAGATGCTGGTTTTGCCAATCAGTCCTCAGACTTTCTAAAACTCCCTGTTGAAAGATGAAGGGAAGCAAGAATTTCTTTGAAGAAATGTTATCTCATTCAGCATTTTTAGTCTTTTTGTTACTTCATAATTATAGACTGTGCAGTTCTCAGTGGACTAGACTTTTTTCTCAGCATTCTGGAAACATTAGAACAGTGTCAGACTTAATATTTGTACAAGCATGTGCATTTGCAGCTTTATCATATTAAATACATGGACCTGCTTCTAGTCTCAACTGCGTAAGTGTAAATCACTTTAAATTTATAGTGACTGTAGCAGTATAAATCAAATACAGATTAACTTAGAATCTGTATTTATGTGTGTATGGGTATTTACAACAAATTTTTAAAAGTAGGATGGCACATAATATATTTTAATCTTGCCTACCAAGCATTAGCACACATAGGACTGTTGCAAGTCAGATAGGATGCTTGATCAAAGGAGTAAATTTTTATGGAGGAGTTTATAAAGCCTATTAATTTTTAAAAACTAGATCTCATCTACACTAAATCTTACCAAAAAATCTTACTCATTACACAAAAGCCTTCTGAATTCACTGCCTTTGTTTTCAGCATCAAGAGAGTCTGTGTAGTATTCTTACTTTCTATATCAATGGCTTCAGGTCTTTTGGTCTGTAGCCAGTACTTTCATGACCAACTGTCGGTCTGTGATGGAAAACAGCATGTTTGTGGGACAGACTACATCTTTAACTAAGACTAATATCCCTGTTACTTCCTTGATAGAAGGAATAAATGGAAGCCTCAAAGCAGGATTGTTTTCCATCTTTTTTTTTTTAAATCAGAAGTGGAAAAGAACCTTTCTAAAAATTGTAACTTCCTGTTCATTTTCAACATTTTCAGGCATTTGTCTGAGATGCTGTCAGGACCTAGAGCCTTACCCARTCTCATTGTTTTTATGGCTTTGGACACTTCCTCCATTGTTGCTCCTCTCTCCAATGTTTTATTCCCTTCCAGGCAGAGCTTCATGTTTTCAGCACCTCCTGGAATCACAGCCATGAAATCAGACATGGAAAAGACCTTTTGGTCTCTCCCCATCTTTTGCTACTTCAGGATTCTGCAGCTAATACCCCTTATATTTTAAATGTCTTGAGAGTTCCAACTATTTTACCCTGCTTTAACCATTTTGCCCCCTTAATACCAAGTACATTTCTAACATTTGGCTTCATTCCGAAACTACGGACTGTTCTGGTTCCCTGCATACGTTCGACTGGCCATTATTTTTCCTTTTCCCCCTTCATTTCCTCTTTCTACATGTCCTCCGATACATCTCCTCAGAACATCCTCTTCATTCGAGTCACTTGTGAAAATACTACCATGTTGATATGTTACTGTGTAAGAACAAATGTCAGAGTGGACTTAAAACACGATTGGGAAAAAAATAGCAAAAATATCTCCAGATTTCCAAATAAGGAAGGAAGTTGTCATATCCTTTCCTGCTATTCAGAGAAAAAAGTTAATGGAAGGATGTACTCTTTTATTCCAATTTTTACCTTGGCTTTCACAAGGGTTGCTGGACTGGGAAGATGAAGAGTGGGAGAGGCAGGATTTGCCCCCTCCTCCTCCACCACTGCCACCTCCTCCACCTGAAGTTTTACCACAGGCTCCACCTCCTGTTCTTCCTCCACTCCCTCCTCCTCCACCTCCGGAAGAGGAAGTTCTTCCGCAGGATCCTCCAATTCTTCCTCCACTGCTTCCCCCACCTGAGGACCAGCTACTTCCTCCTCCACTACTTCCTCTTCCAGAAGACCAGCTAGTTCCTCCATGACCTCCTCCTCCTGAAGATCCACCACCAGCTCCTCCCTGTGAGATGCTGTAAGGAGGAAAGGGCATGTACGTATAAGATTTATAGCAACATGACCAGTGTCTGGCATCCTATGAGCTGTATTGAGGCCACTTTCTGACTCCCTCTGAGCTCCTCGAGAAAGTACTATTGTGTGAAACATGTTCTAGAGAACTGGTTTTAAACTATCCTAATTAAGGACAAATTAACTGATCTGCACTGAAGAAGAAAAAGAAACATAATGGATGGCTTTAGAAGTCTTTCAAAATATGTACCCTGAGTATTTATAAAAGACAGTTATTTTCTTGCTTACCTTTCATTTTCATATAAAACTGTACTTCCTGTTTGTATTTAGGAGAAGAAATGGCAAATTATAGTTCTAAATACTTCTGTAAACGTTTTTGTCCAGTTCATAATAAGTATAGAACAATACAGCTTTATACACTGCCAGCTAAGATTTAGATTCTGTATGAATTCTTGTGATTGTAGTAAATATGTTGATGATGAATCAGTCGCACTAGTTCGTAATATAAATATTGCTACTTTCGTCTTCACCTGTTTGCAGAGATGGCATGGTAATTAACCTGAATGTACATACCTAATATCATGCTGCCCTTCCTCAAGCAGTGCCCGGTACTGAGCAATCTCCTGTTCCAGGCGGGTCTTGATGCCCAGGAGCATCTTGTACTCTTCATTCTGACTCTCCATCTCACAGCGGATGCTGGCCAGCTCCTCCTCCAAGGGGCCAATCATACACTGGATCTGCTGCAGCTGCATGTTGTAGCGACGTTCTGTGTCTTCCAAGTTGGACTGCAAAGACTGTACCTGAGAATGGAAGAAAAAATACAGTGTTTATGGGAATGTGGCACGTTAAGGGAATGTGGCAGGATTAGATCATTCTTATGCCCAAAATGAGAAAAAATCTTACGTGGTGTCAGATGCGCCAAGCATCTTCATTAAATGGAGTGCTAGCTATAGGTGATCTCCTGTCATTCCATCAACTCACGTGTTCTTTGCGTATCAGAGGATCAGAAGCAATCGTTACCTACCATGCTGATTTGCGACTGCAACTCAATTTCCAGGCTCTGATAGTCACGTCTCAGCACAGAGATCTGTTGGTTGCTTGATTCCACTTCCTGGCCACTTGAGTGGACTTGTTGATTCACTTCCTCCATCTGAAAAATTAATACACAGAATTAGAGTTTTTGAGTTTTACTTACAATGTCAACATGGTAGTTTATCATAGAAGCATCTGGCAACACAACAAGTTGGAGCAGGGCCGCTTGTAATATGGGGGCTGATTAAACTTGCTTCTATGGCTCTGCCAGTGCAGTTCAAGCTCACTTGTGATTTCCTTTATTTTAATCCTTTATTTAAGTGATTCCACCATTATATCCTAAAAGCAATGGATGTTGGCATTCAAAGTGTCATTCATCTACAGGAAGTTCTTACCAAAAGTTGGTATTGTTTTGCTTTTGTAATGCGAACATTCAAATTGTAACCATTTACCTTGCTTTCATACCACCTTTCAACCTCTTCACAGTTTTTCTGAATAATATTTTCATATTCTTGTCTCATATCATTCAGTTTTTTCAGCAGATCCTCTCCTGGAGCAGCATTCACCTCCACATTCACATCACCACTGGACTGTGTTTGCAGCAATTTCATTTCCTGCAGAGAAAACCCAGGCCCAAGGCAAATAAACAAAAATGGTGAAATTACTTTGCGAAAGAGTTTTGAAGTCCGTTAACTTGCTCTGACATCATAAACCACCCTGGATCCTTTCAACAACATATATATGTATGTTTGGTTTTTTTTCTTGTGGCAATTATTTGGCCTTGACTTCCCAGTCATTGCTTGTTGAGAGGGACTGTGCTAGGAGATGCCCTGGAACAGCCTGGGCCAGGCAGTCAGCGTCTCAGGAGGCCGCTTGCTGAGCTGCCGCACATTAGGAGAGCAGGGAAGACTATTTAGTGCAGAGGACGTTACCTCCGAAACCTGCCCACATTTCCGATATTGTAAGTGTTCTTGTTTTCCTCTGCAGTTTGCATTTCAAGGAGCTGGCTCTTACCTCCTCATGGTTCTTCTTGAGGTCAATCATCTCCTCCTTTAGAGACTCAAATTGCATTTCCAGGTCAGACCTGCTTAGGGTCAGATTATCCAACAAGGGTCGCAAGCTGTTAATGTCAGCCTCCACATTCTGCCGGAGACCATATTCCGTCTCGTACCTGCGTCAAGGACAGTGCAGAAAGGTCAGCCCTGGTCTTGGGTTCTCAGTCCTTCTCCTACTGAATTTATTTATGAAAAAGTTTACGTATTCCAGTATCTCAGTGTCTGCTTTTGTGTCTATACTTTGTAGCACATAGCATCTCTCAACCAGCAGAATTATGAAATCAGCAGCCACTACTTAAAGTTTAATATTAAACTTTAATATTAAAATGTATTCTGTGGTCTTTTTCATTTTCTCTTCTTACTGTAGACTTTGTGCAGGTTTCATCTGTCTGTTTCATCTGACTTTCAGTGAGAGAAAATCACAATTTTTCTTTCCTTAAAAATAAAGCTTTTTTTAAGCTTTGACTCCACAGCCATGAGGAGTATTCCCAATGAAGATCATTATAGAAATAATGAAGAATTTTGAAGTCTTACAAATTATTTCAGTTGTGCTGCCATGGAACCAGGAGGAACCCTAGTCTCTGTGGATTTATATTTGTTTATGGAATGAATTTATGAAACTAAGTTGAGGAAAGTAGGAGAAAGGAAGTCAGTGCCTGGAAAAGAGGAATATATATTTACTTTATCCTGAAGTCTTCTGCAGTCATCCTTGTGTTATCCAGGTCCAAAAGTACCCTGTTGGTTTCCACAGCCGCAGTCACAAGCTAGAAGAGAAGACGACATGCTGAGGAAAATTTTCCCTGTGAATCTCTCAGGTTTGCACAAGGGACAGAAATATGAATGCGATCTTCTTGTTATAATTCCCAGGTAGAAGAGCAGAACAGCATTTCCTACATACAGAGGCCTGGAAAGGTCATCTACAGTGCAAAACAAAGAGGTACCTGTGTGAAAATAGCATCAGAACGGCAAAAACTGTTTTGTGAGTACAAGAGTCCTGTCAAGAGGCTTGATGACACCGCCATAGCTCTGTCTCACCTTCCATGCCTGTGGGCCAAGGGCCGTGCTCAAATGTCAGACACTGCACATCCCAGAGGGTAATTGTTACCATTTTTCCTATGCTCTAAAATCCACTACAGGCGTTCTGAGAGTCTGCAGTCACTGCCAACGAATGGTCTGTGGCATGTGCTGTGGGGGATGTGCATCATTTCTCCACCTCTAGTTGGAGATAGTAGGATGCATGCACAGAAGGCAGAATTTCAAGCGCAAGAGGCACTTTCAGAGAGACACTTAGTGAGTTTAGAAGTATCCATGCCTCAAAGATTTTACTCAATCACAAAAAGTCTGTCAATGCTTAAACTTCTCTGTAGAACATCCTACCTGATTTTGAAGGTCTTCAATTTTTCCGTAATAGTGGCTGTAGTCYTTTGCACCAGTAGAACCTTGTTTCTGGTACCACTCCCTGATTAATTGTTCAAGCTGAACATTTTCCATTTCCAAATTTCTGACCGTATCCAGGTAAGAAGCCAGGCGTTCATTAAGGCTCTGCATGGTCAGCTTTTCGTCGTTGGAGAGAATTCCCACATTCCCTCCACGAAAGCCACCAATGCCAAAGCTGCCACCACTGAAACCAGCACCACCTCCACCAAAGCTTCCTCCATAACCACCACCGAACCCACTCCCACCTGATCCAAAGCCTACTCCCATGCTGCCACAGCCCATTCCCCCTCCATAACCACCACCACTCATTCCTCCTCCATAACCACCACCACTCATTCCTCCTCCATAACTGCTGCGCCTGATCTTTCCATAACCACCACCGCTAGCTCCCCCACCATAGCTGCTCCTGGAACTTCCTCCACCACAACTGCTGCCAGAAATCCTGCCACCACCACTTGTCCTAGAAGTGATTCTTCTTGAGGAGGCAGAGGAATACCTACTGCCCCCTCCACCACCACCACTGCTAGCACTGCCACCACTGCTCTCTCGCAGGTAGTTTTTAGAGGTCTGCTTGGAGCCACAGCTCATAGTGGCAGCAGTGAATGACTCAGGTTAAAACTAAAAGCTGGTCTTACAGTTGTTCTGGAATCATAGCTCCAAATTCCACCCTGCCTGGTCTGCATTTATACCTGAGATAGTGGGTGTCACCGTCGAAGGGAGTACCTTCTTTCCATGTGCATTTGCAAGCCGTAGTTTTTATGCCAAGGGTAATTTGTCAAAGGGAGATGTTTGACAGTGTCAGGAAGCTTAACCCATACTCAAAGTGTTCATGACCGTTTGTTTATTAATACAAAACATGTAATTTCTATTGGGTGGCTCTGAATTAGGTAGATCTTTTCTGTGATCTAGTCCACTGACTTACAGTCATCTGAATTAAACTCATCCCACTCACCTCATCCTGTTCACATCTCTTTCAGCACAACAATAAACTATTCATAACATGGGACAGTAATGAATGTTGCTATTTCTCTTTTAATGTAGTCATTCCTTATGCCCTTTCTTTTCAGTTATTTGTCAAGGAATCCCAGCTGATGTTTTTATACTTAAGTGATATTTTAATAGGTTCTGGTTTATGGTTATCTTATGCTGTATGCTCCTTATTTTTAGTCCTTTGTTGCTTTATGCCTTTTGAAAACATATCGCAGGATATATTTTGTAGGTACACTGAACCACTCTGACATCTTTGCAATTTCTCATAAAAACTTAGTGAACATTGGCAAATATCGTACATCGGCAATTTATTCCAAACATACATCTACAATTATGTTTTATAAATAACAATTTAATTATGAAAAATTGTATGACAACAACTGGAAAATAGCTCTGTGTAAGACTGTAAAGAAAGGAAGTGTGACAGGTTGTTGCAGGGAGTAACTCTTCATGTGCTCGGACCAAATGCAGTTACGGGATGGTTGAGAGACCTGGGAAAGCATCCTGGCTCTGGGCTAGTCTCTCTTGACCTGTCTGTGAAGATGAGAGGTAATGTTCTCACTCCTGAAGGGATTTCAAAATTTCAGTCAGGATGTTTTCCTTCTGCAGTGCAAATACAAACATACTTACTTGGAGAAGAAAGGTTAAGTTCCTGTTTTTGGGATTAAGTCAATAAGCTGTACACCAAAATAGCATTTTCCCTTCAGTTTTGTTTTCCGTTCATGGACACAGCATGACCAAAAGTAGGAAATATTTGCTATCTTGCATCTTCCTCTTTTAAGATTGTATTTTCAAATACATAGCAGTGGATAGCTCAGCTGAGCATCCATCTTCTGAGCTCTTACAGCAGCCTGAGCCTCAAACATTTGAAATTTCTTTCCTGACTGCCTCTCATGTCTGTCCTCCTTCCCAGGCACATGATCTTTAGCAAAATGCAGTCTGTTAGCTGTCATTCTTTGTAGGTTGAACTAGTTGTGTGATACCCAACTTCCTGTATTGATTTGCTGTATTATTCTTTTCTCACTCAGCCTTTGTGATGTTGGTTGTTGCTAATTTAGAGGGTTGTTTGTTATGGCTTATAGCAAGTGTTTGTGGAAACATCTTTTTATAAATGCCCCTCCCAGCACACCCTCGCCCACACAGTAGGACACACCTGAAGTTTCATCTTATGCTAGACTTCATTTCTGAAATGTCCGAGGAAGCAAGGCCTTCTCAGGCTTGTAGAAATTTAAATCATTCACTACAAAACTTAGTGGAGTCTAAGTCATAACTTTAGCTTGTTCCAGTGAGAAATCCTTTTCTCTTGAAGTGCACGAAATTCTCTTCTATACCAACAGCTACTTTGGCTTATGAAACCATTGGGTTACATTCTGTTTAACTGTTGGCTTCCAGTTGCTGACACCCGTGTTAGAAGGACATGGATACGTTTCTATGTTGTTCTGTATAATTCTGCAGAAGGGTAAGCGTTTTTTTTTTGTCTGGAAAGATATTTATTACATCTTTTGTATGAGTCATTCCTTTCAGGTGGACTAAGTTTCATGTCTTCCGTTCACAAAAAGAACATGTTTGGATAGTTTGAATATCAGTGAGGATGCTTGTGTGCAACATACTACACAGTGTCATGTTTAATACATGAAAGGAAGATTTAATGCCATTTTTTCCCTAGAATTCGTGCAGGCAACATACCTCAAGAGTGAAGATTAGCTCCTTAAAAATGAAGAAGCCTAATGGATTCGGTGTATCTGGAAATGACTGGCCAGGATCAGGGATAGAAGTTACGGAACAAATAGTTCCTGAAAGGAATGTTTTATTTCAAAGTTTGCTGTAAGATGGAAACTGTTTTATGAAATGGTAGTTTTCTCTGCAGTTGTGTCTCATAGGATTGTCTAAGCATCTGCAAGCATACTGAGCTAACTAGATGATCTTAGATAACGTTTCCAGGAAAATCTAGAGATAAGTGCTGCAGTAGAGAACCTGGTGGGTTGGGAAAACCTTAACAGAAGAGAGATTTCAGTAAACTCTGCAGGAACTGCAAGGAACCCCAGTACCTGTGAAATGGGACAGTGAAATGTTACGAAATCTCGGGCTGGTGCTGCTTATTGCAGCATCAAGCTGCTGCTCCACAAACACATCAAGGCATGTCCACCCTAAGTTGGTGTGCCCTTTGCTATCACACCCTGCGGTGCAGTGAGTACAGCACAAGGAGCCATGAAGGCTTCCTCTGGCATTGCCCAGACTCAGAACTGCCTGGCATCACTCCATGATGCGATGCTCATAACTAGCTGAGCATCTGAATTCACTGTCCTCTACTTGCCTGCCTCAGTGGGCTTACYAGTGCTGGAAGCAGGCACTGACATATCTTCTGACCACACTGAGGACAGTTCTCAGTCATGGGCAGATGAAGAAAGCTGAGAAAACTTCAGTTGCTGCAATAAGCAGGGCCTGAGAGGCAGCTATGGCTGTGCTTAGGGAGAGGCTGAACAGTGTGACAAGGCAGGAATCTTCATTTATCACCAGTGAATATCTCTTACAGACTCTGTGTTGTGCATCCTCAGCCCAGGCTGCTCGCAGGTATTCAGGCAGGGTCTCAGGTGTGTTGGTTATGAGTATTAAAGAGCTCTTTTGAATTCTTTTGTGCTTGAGAGACCTCTGAAAGGCTGCTCCAGAGAAGCTGCTTCTATGCCTCTCATACTGGTATAAAAAAAAAGTGTGAATTGAACTGCAAGGTGAGATTTAAAACACGGGACTTGTTTTGAAACAGGTTTGGTTTTTTTTTTTGCACTGGGCATAACTAATGGAGAGAAGGTACCCTCAAAGCTGAGAGTTTAATGGCATTCAGGAAAACCTGCCCTTGCATGACTGACATGCTTCAGGTCACAGCCAAGATAGGAGGGGGTGGAGGAGGAGGAGGAAGATGCCTTGGGGGTGGATGACACCACACTTGTTTGCAATAAGGCCTCTTCCCTTTTCCTGTGATGAAACTGTTACGAGCTCCTGCCCAGAAGAGGATGGTGGACTATTTAAGCCTGAAAGGCTCACCCAGCATGGGCATGAATTCACCCAGTGCACTTAACTGGCAGAATTATCATGTGCTCCGCGGTAACACAGACGTGCATTGGCTGAAAGCAGAGGCTGGGAGAGAATGAAGTCTTTTTGCTTTGGGGTGTGTGTGGCAGCAGAAAGGGGTGAGGCTGAAACAGCCTCCATGGTGGGCTGGGGTGATGGCACGGTGATGGGTGTGTGGGCTGAGCACACGCAAGCTCCTATCAGCCCCTGTGGCACCACCTTTTCTGAGCTCTGCATTTACAGCCTCCTTTGGACTGATGTGTTTGGGAGAAACTGCTGAGGCTGCTGAGCACATTTGTGGGGGTACAACTGGTCTGTTACCCACCCTTTTTGGTGCTTCAGTGGTCATGAATCCTCTTCCATCCCTCTGGTCAGTTCTTGTCAGGAAAATTCAATTTGCTTATGTTGCTACACAGAGAAAAACTGTGGAAGATCTATCTGGGGAATATGACTCATTCTCATAATTACACATTATAAACTAACTTCCATTATATAATCATCAAGCAATTTTATTAACACCAGATAATCTCCACACTGTGTTGGAGGGAGAACATTGTTCTCGTTCTGAGGACATATGCTGCTCTTCCTTCCATTGAAGTTCAGCTGCCTAACACTTAGCATGAAACTGTTCTCCTCTCCACTGAAATTTAAATGACGAGGGTTTTTTTCCTTATCCCGATAAAAAGCTAGATGCTTGAAAACTGAAAAATCTAAGAAAATTTGATTCAGATTAGTTGAAACATATTAGGGCTCAATCATGTTTATATTTTAATAGTGCATTAACTGAGAGTTCTAAACAAAAAGTAATTCCCACCTAACGATTCCCAATTGTTTACTCTGTGATGAGGGCACAATGTGCTTTGAAATCTTTTTTTCACACTAACTCAGCTGTTGGTGCCTGGCAGCAGTTCCATCCAGAAATATTTGGGGTTGAAAGTGTTGTCAATACCAGCTATTTCCAGTGAAAAGTTTCATTTTCTCTAAATGTAATTAGAAATAGTTGTGTCAAAAAACTGTGCCCCATTCTTCTCCTAGCAGTGGGACACTCAACCAGTGGACTTTGGTTTGTTCCCACAGCAGTTTGTACAATTGTCATGAACCCCTGATGCCCAGTGGAAGCATCTTCAAATGTATTTAGCATTACTTAGTGGAACAGTACACAGGATATATTGTTCATTCTGTTTCTTTCTTCCTATGTATATTTATGGCCACATCTAATAAAATAAAGCAGTGCGTTTCTAGAGCTCAGTGAAATTCTGTGTAAACCATCTGCATATGATCATTCCCTGCATACCAAAACATTCTTAGGCTTTTTTTAAGTGAAGGTTTTTAAAACATCTGTTTTGAAGCAAGAGAGTAAGTCCCCACCTCTCCTGCTCTCTTCTGCAAGACAGGGTGTAAGTCTTGGCATCTGCCCACACCCCGAGATGTGTGGTCACAGGGAATATCCCTGGAACGTATCCTCCTTGTTGCATCTGATGGTCCTAACACAGCACATTCACCCACCTGTCAGTTAAAACTGGGCTGCAGCACTGGGAGGTGATCTGCTGCCCTCCATGTAAGGGCAGTCAGTAGCATCCAATCCAGCAAACAGCTCTCCTTTAGGAAAAAAAATAATTCTTGCATGCATTATTCTTGATCTGTTACTCATTCATTATTGCAGAGACTAGTACTGATGAAACATTAAAGGGCACCTTCAAAAGATCCACCACCCAATGGAACGATGATGATTATGATAGGAACAGTAATTAGGTGAGTCAGAGCTGTTAGAGACTTTTGCAGTACAAACCCTTTGTCATTTTGGGTCTAAACAGACCCTTGCACAGCTGACTCTTTGGGGTCTCAGCTAATGCTACTTCATTGGCAAGACCTTCATCAGCAAAGGGTCATTGTAACACAATTACAACCCCTACAGAGAGCCTGGGTTTCACTGTGCACCTGCCTAATGACCTGATGCAAAATATTCCACTGCCGTTTGAAAAACATAAACAGGTATTGGCAAATCGGTGCAGCGAGTTTCAGCCTGGCGTCCATTCTGTGCACTTACACACAGGAGAACGCAGCTGGGGTCTTCAAAGAGGCAGGGAGGAAGCCTGTGTCGTCTCCTGCAATAGTCACACACACAGAATCAGGTCATGTCAACCTCACTACAAATGTGACCATTAAACACAGGTGAGCGAGCTGGAGCAAGATGTCAGGGCTGATTGCTTGTTCCGTGTTTTCAGCTAGCAGGATCTCCCCAGCACATACCACAGACACTACTTCATCTGTTTAGCTGCGTATTTCTGTTAGAAGAAAATTAGCCAAGCAGTCAGAGCTGGGTTTGCCACACGCCTCTCCCCTGGGCACCCTCCGGCAGTCTCGGTGAGAGCCGAGTGCCCTCTAGAGAGCAGGCTGCAGACCATGGCGCAGGGCCTGTGATGTCGGTCTCCTCCTGCATCTCCAAATATCCTGTGTAGTGAACACAAAATGTGTCTGAATCACTCAGCACGGTGGGCGCAGGGATCGGCAGCGGCAGGAGGGAAGGCTTCCCCACGCCACCGCAGTGCAGTAATTGCAAATCTGTGTTAGAGGACTGTCCAGTGCAGGTGGCCCTGGACAGTACTGAAATTACTGTATATTACATATCATTACATTTTTATATAATATTATTTTAATTGCATATTATTGTACTTTTGCTGTATAGTCTACCAGCAACTTCCATTTAGCCACAGATAGTATTAGCCAAACTTATCTGCATCTCCTGGCCTCTTAGTAAAATGTAAGTCCCACTTCAAGCAGAGTAGCTGATCTCAGTCCTGTGTACTGCGATAATGCACTGTTTACCCTCCTTGGGTAGGCAGAACAAGAGCAGGAGAGGACTGTGCCAGACCAGGCACTTGGGAGCAGAAGACTGGCAGGTCGGCATTTCGTTTGGATCTGCCAGTTAAGAACAGCTGACACCTTATGGAGAGAAGTGGAAAGTACCATGATGTCTGGTCTGCCGGTATTTACCAGACACTTTCTCCATTTCCTTGTTCATTGGCACAAGCAGCATTTGCATGTAATGATAATTTATTATTCCAGCTCCTCTTAAGTTTTTGTCTGAAATCAAATACAGTGCTCATGAAAAACTTTTGCTTGAGTCTTGGTACAAGCTGGATAGCCTACCAGTTTTGCCCTTTGTTTGCAGGCAAACACTTGTTCTATTTCTCTTTCCTCTGGAAAAAAAACCCAAAATAAAACAGTATAAATATATTCACAAGTGCTTCAGGTCGATATTTCCTTATGTGGTGGCAAGGGGGAAATGGCAGTGCCATGGCAGTCAGAAAGTGAAAACTCCGATGCCAAATTCACAGGATTTTAGTTTTGATGAGACACCGTCTCTCACTTCGGGGAGGATTTGATTCATGCTGTTGAGCCGAGATCCGCAGCTGGGAGGAGCGAGCAGCAGGTGGCACGTCTGCAGGACTCGAGTGTTTTGTACGAGGGTTTGTACAATGGCGGCAGCTGCCGGGGAGAAATCACAGTCTGGGAAGTGCAACGTGGCAAACCTGGCACAATCCCAGAGAAGGTGCGTGTGCCGCTGGCATTAACCGCTTCCTCCCCTGGTGCACATCAGCCAGAAACCCATGTCAGCCGTTTCTGCTCGTGTTTCTTTGCCTGGCGCTGGCTGAAGCCGCGAGAGGCCGCCCTGGGAGCGCTGCGGCAGCAGCTCCGGGCCAGGGCCGGGGAGCCAGCGCTGCCTCTCCGAGCTCTGCCTTCTCCGCATCCCCACTGCTTCTTGCAGCCCTGTCCGCCAGGGATCAGCCTTGTTGCTTCTCTGCTTCAAGGCCAAAACACCATTCTCCCTTCGTCCCCCGTCCCCATCTCCCTGCTTATTGCAGTGCATCAACTGACCATGAGCAGAGGCAGAAATGCTATTCTTCAGGTGTGTAGTATATTCAGGAGTGGGATTTGGGGAAATGCACTTGCTTTTATGCTTCAAATATTTTTTAATTTCTCAGCAAAGGACTCCAAAATATTTTACATGTGTTTAGGTGTGAGAAATGTTTGTGCCATGTTATTTAGGCTACAAAAAGGGCTTTCAGGCCATCCGCGTTTTCCACCCTGTGAGTGTCTCTGCACAGCTACGGATGTCCAACCACCCCTTTGCTGTCTCAAGAGAAGAGGAGATTCATGATAAAATTTGAATCCTGTTACCTCAGCACCTGCTCTTGGCTCTGCTTACAGCCACCCAAGACAAGAGGCACTTGCTTTGCACAGTCCCTCTCCCCAGGCAGATGTCTGACATGGAAGAGATGGGATTTGCTCTGCAGAGAGGCAGACTCACTCGGACATGCTTACATTACAGAAGTCCAGAAGACAGGTGAGGTCAGAAGACATCTCCCTCCTCCTAGATGACTGCAATGCAGATCTGTTAAGATGTGTATGACTGACATTGTACTCCCCAGCAGCCAACGCATCTCACAGTTTAATGCCTGACACATCTGGAGAGCAGCTGGAGATGTGCACCAGGGATGGCTGCTAAGCCGATAACTGTGTATGGATATACACCGTCCTGAGCTTGCTTTTTCATGGAAATTTCTGACACTGATCTCTCTCTTCTCCTTTCATTGATGACCTCCAGCTCCACTTACTTCCTCCTTCCAGCCTGAATTGGCTGTTCATATAGATCATGGAGGATGTCATGCAGGAATGGGCAACGTATGCTACAGGCTTTGACAGGGAGGAGGTGGACAAGACCTGCAAGGTCAGCGAGGCCATTCTCTGGCTCCCACTGGCAAAGCAGCTTTGTTCCCAGTGGAGTATGATCCTGACCAGCTTAGGTGACCCTTGTGCATGGGTTTCCAGCTTTTCCTGCTGGGGCCATTGCAGAGGCTAGCTAGCCTGGCTGAGGTTGTGGTTTGCACCTGGATCAGCACCTGGTTTTCTAAAGGAACTCAGTTTCCAGACACAGGTTTCTTGATTGCATCAGGCAGAAGCAAAGTTTTATTAGAGAAATTTTTTCACCAGCAGGTACATTAGTGATCCTGACTAAAGTAACTTCTAGAGATTACAGCATTACAGAACAGAAGTAGCAGAACAGAGAAGAAGGTGGCCCACAACAGGCCCCTTTAGATACATGGCAAAGCATCGCTGAGTTACTTCTACTTTCTCTGCATAGAGGCGTGCAGTGAACATCGAGTGTTCTTGTTTTGTCTGTGGGTTTCTCTGTATGTCATCTTCTAGTCCATTCCTCCTTAATCACAAATTCTCCTGCAGGTCACTGGAGAAAAAATATCGCAGCATTATTTGATTGCAACAGAGATAAAATCCTTCAAATAACAAAAATTTGGTCTAGTAGTGCCCTTATTTCAAGAATACACTTTGTTAAATAAGAACAGTTGGCAGACAACCCAGGAAACCCCAGAAATTCCCTAAATAATTGTGTTTTAATGGGAATTTGCACTTGTAAAGTTACAGATTTGCTCTTCTTTTCACTCCTTCCAGACTCTTTTGCTAAGCCCTGTTTGGCTGTCATCTTTACTTGCACTTCCAGATCTTTTCTTTATGCCTCATTTCCCCCGCTTTCTTCTTTTAGTCCTACTGCTCCCTCTTGTCTCTCATTTGCTTTCTGCTACGCCATATTAAGTCAGAGCTCTCTTTAAACCTATTTCCTAGTGACACAGCCAATTTTTCACTGTAGCTGGATCCATTGTAACAGATCATACCTGCATTACCTCATAGTAACTCTCTGAGAAGATACCAATGACGTGTCCTAGGGGAGTGTGTTGTCTCCTGGCCTTATTACAAAGGAACAAACTGAAAAAAACAGTTTTCCTTTTGTGGAGACACGGCTCTTACCTTGTATATCTCCAGTCTTGCAGGGTGGGACTTGGGGCTGGCAATGGGAAGATGCAGTTGTAGTATAGGTGTGGCTTGTCCTAATGACTCCTCCTCCTACACCAGTTCCTACTCCGATTCCTCCTCCATGACTAGTGGGATAAATTTGGTGAGAGAAATAGGGAATTTTAGAACTTTACATGACACTTCTGACTGACTACATGACACAAAGTCTCAAACTATGTCTTTTATAGGGGTTAGGGTATTTTACATTATGTTCTTTTTTCATTTTCAGAGTTGCTTTGCATTTGTGCCCTCCTTTGGCACGAAAATGCAATGCAGAGCATTCCAATTATTTCTTATTTTGACAGTTCTTGCCCATCTTACTATAGAAAAGAGATTGTTACAAATTCTGACATAATGCTAGTAGTTGCAATGTTGTAACTAGCAGTTAACAGATTTGGTTTCTCTGCTTTGCAAATCCCAAGGAGTGACATTCAGTTCAGATTTGAATGTTCATCACAGTAAAGTTGCTCATGAGACAACTTTTTCATCTCAGTGAAAGCATTAAGATGGACTAAAGATTATCTCGGATTCCCAATCCGTAATACAGATCCTTGATATTTTCATTTATTCATTTAGAGATCTACATACATAAGGTCCTGCTGTCCTCCTTCCAACAAGCACCGGTAGGTCTGAATCTCCTGCTCCAAACGGCACTTGACGTCCAATAAGGTCTTGTATTCTTGGTTCTGGCACTCTATTTCCGCTCTTATTTCAGCCAATTGCTGCTCCACGCATGTGATCTGGTTCTGTAGCTCACCGAGGAGGGTGTTGTACTGGCACTCAGTCTCAGCCAGAGAGGATTCCAAATTATTTCTCTGACAAACAAGACAACCAAACAAAGAAACATTCATTTAAGTGTCACCCTGGAGGTTATTATTTCCAATGCAAAAATGAAAGAGCTATTCACCACCATCATGCTGATTGGTAGGCCTGGCTGTTCATGCTAAGAAATCCAGCAGTAACCACATCACAGCTGTAAGTAAGCTCACCACCTACCTGGCTGAGCTGAGCTTGGAGATCGATTTCCAGAGCTTGCAATTGGCGTCTCAATTCGGTAACCTGGTTGTTGCACGTCTCTACCTCCTGACCGCTTGTAATAACCTCCCGATTCACCTCCTCAATCTGAAAATCACCAATTCAGAATAAAGAGCTTCAGAGAATATCTGTGTAAATTGGACTTGCTTTTACAGAAGCAGAATGCAGTGAGTAGCTAGCAAAAAGAAAAGTGAGCAGGGCGAGTTCTCTGTGCACTGGGCGTTAACTGCCGGCTTCAACTGCTTGCTTTTTTTACAAATCGCATTGACCTCGTGGCTATTAAGTCTCTTTAATCCAAATGTGGAATATCTCAGTTCCAACAACACGCCTCAAGGCCTTGCGGCAAATGCTGCTGTTCCAGATGGGACATAACAAACTGGTCAGACAGGCCTGTGTCTCCTGTGGAACACAGGGTATAATGAGTGCTGATCTCGGGGTTCACTGTAAAGGGAAGAACTGCTTATTGTCTCCATGTCTGTTTTCTGAAATGCTCCTGTGCCCTGAAAGGTGATGTCAGTTTGTTTCGCAGCAGATGTGTGTCGCTTACCTTGCACTCATACCAATCCTCAACTTCCTTGCGGTTGCGCGCTATCAGTGTTTCATACTGGCATCTCAAATCCTCCAGGATTTGCCTGAGATCTGGTCCAGGGCAGGCATTGACCTCCACACTCACGTCTCCAGTTGATTGTTTTCTCAGACAATTCATTTCCTGGAAATAAAACCCAGATGAGATGCATACTGGCTTTTGAAAAACAACACAGAAGAGCAGAGCTTGGTGGCTAAGCACAGCACTCCTGCGAGGGGTGCCTCCCAGCTGTGTCTGTAAAGCACTGGAAGATGCTGCGTTTTCCCCAAAAAATCTGTTAGGTAATTTCTTTTCTCATCCACTGGAATCAGCAGCAACTTTCACCCCCCTCTGGCACTCCCAGTGCCAGCGCAGCCCCRAGAGCAGCAGCCGCCTCTCTGCCAGAGCTCCCGCACCACCCACGAGGCAGACAGGTCTGAACCCCAGAAGTGTTTGATGGGAAAGCTGTGGCATGAAAGTGGTTGATCTTTACTTTTAAATTTAGAGCACATTTGTGTAGGCAAAGTTTTATGTCAGGGCCATGGTGCTCCTAGGGAAAGGGCAGGACCCTACCTCCTCGTGGTTCTTCTTCAGGCAGCAGAGCTCCTCCCGCAGCGACTCCAGCTGTGCCTCCAGGTCAGACCTGCAGAGAGTCAGCTGATCCAGGACTTGGCGTAAGCCATTAATGTCAGCCTCCACGCTCTGGCGCAGGGCCAGCTCCGTCTCGTACCTGGTTTGTGCAAGAAAGCAGAAATTCAGAACGGTAACATCTCACACGCACTCAGTTTATGCAAAGGTCTCCTTTCCCAACTACCTGCTCTAAACTGTATCTTGTTGTCTAAGCTGAATGCACTGTGCATTAGATTTCTGCACTGCAGTTGATGTCTGTTATGTGAAAGCTTTTCGTCCTCATCTACTTTTTTCCTGCTCCTGATCACTGTATGTCTGATACCACTTATTCAGCTTACTTCTGGTTGATCTGGCTGATCCCAATCTGCACCGGTCTGTGATGGAAATGCGCCAACTATACCACTAAGGACCACTCCCTCCAATGTAGGTCCCCAGCCCTCACCAACAAACACTGTTGCCAAATGTTTTACCTGAGAATACTAATTAAGGGAGGGCTGGTGACCAAAAGCAAAATGCGTTTCATCATTCCATCCTGTCCTAATGTGGTGTTGTAGTGAGACTTGTCTGAAGTCTCTATAATTAGTGCACTGAGACTCCACAAGTAAGATGTAAAGGAACAGGGAGGAGGCAAGGGGGTTCATCTACACAGAGGGGCACTCACTTCACACGGAAGTCATCAGCAGCCATCCTGCTGTTATCAATGTCCAGAATGATCTTGTTGTTATCAATGGTTGCGCAGACAATCTGGAAAAGAGCAGACCATGAGAGATGTCTCACTTCTCTCTGCTGATATAGTCTATAGGTGTATGTAGATTGCAGTTAGGTAGTAAGTCTTCACGATTTTCTTTTTCTGTTACCTTCTTACTTAAGTAACCTTGTTCCTTCAGCAGAGCAGTTGCAGGAGGTAGCTTTGCCTCCTTAACTCACAGTCAGTAAAGAAAAGAGGTTGGCTGTGTAGAGGTTGGGAGTTAAAGAGTTGTGAGATGGGACTTCCCAGTTTCAAGGTCTGAAGGCAAGTCCTAAAGATGCTTCACAAAGAAGTGAACCTAAAGAACCTTCCTTGAGACATTAAGTCTCAGCTGACATTCAGGCTTGTGTGTTCTTGGCTTTAAGCTTAAGGATCTTCAGGGAAGATAGTTGGAAGATATCTTTAAGCCTTAAGATGAGCCATAACTTTCATTGTGGACATATTAGTATCAGGCTCTTTGTGCCACTGCAGCAGTCAATTTTAAATACTCAACTTTTCTCACCTAGAATTTATAATGCTTCATTTGATACAGCATTTGATATGTATGTTTTGCTCTTGTTCTATAGTTCTCTTTGCTTTGCTCTTTCTACTGGGCTGACACCACTACATTTCCTCAGAGCACACTTGGTAATATCATATTTATAATTGTATAGTCAAAACACAATGTAACAAAGCATCCTTTTCCTTTTTAAGAGTATTATCCCACCTGTATCACCTTGCAGCATGCATCTTTAATATGCACCCACACTCAACAATGTCACAGGGGAACTTGCCAAAATTCATGTTTGCAAAGACATTTAACAGCACCAAAGTTACCTCTAACAATTGCAGTAGGTTCTAAACACAAATTCAGAAATAGGCTTTAAATAGAGGAGGAACAACTGAAAGAGGGGATTACCTGATTTTGAAGATCTTCGATTTCTTTGTAATAGCAGCTGTAGTCCCGGGGCTCACAGGAGAGGCCCTGTGTAGCATACCACTCTCTGATTCTGCATTCCAGTTCAGCATTTTCCTTCTCCAAGCACTTCACCTTGTCCAGATAGGAAGCCAGGCGGTCATTGAGATTTTGCATGGTGACCTTCTCATCGCAGGATGAAAGCAAACAGTCGCCACCAAGACCACCAACAACCACACCGCCTCCAAGGCCAAAACCAAGGCCATTGCCATAGCAGTTGCCACCTCCATAGCTCCCACCAGCCAAGCTACCAACACTCAGTCCCCCTCCATAATTCACTCCACCGCAGTAACTCCTTCCAGAAAAACCTCTGCCACTGCCTATCCCATAGGAAGAAATCCGTGCTCCACCACCACCACCAATGATACAGCTGCCACCACTGCTCCTGCCTTTGCTAGACACAGTAATAGTCTCCTTAATGTTGCAACTCATGGCGACAGCAGTTGGAAATGCAAGCAGAAGCCCAAAGCAAGATGCACAGCTTGATATTAAATCAGACTGCGAGTTGTCCGTTGCCGTGAAACTCTATTTATACCTTCCACAGTGGGTGTCACCACTGTTTCTTCTTCCCATAAGGCTGGCTACTCTAGCCATTGGTGCCAAGAATAATTTCTCAAAGGGAAGTTTCCTTTCAAGAATCCTGGTAGACAAGGAAGATACTTTACATGTCTCTTGCTAATTTCAAAAATACATTAGCAATAATGTTTTATGAATCATCAGCTTTTTGTTTATGATGCAAACTTTACAACATTAAGCCAGGAAAAACACTGTCCTAAATTATATACCAGGAAGAAATCATTAAAGGTTATTGCATCAAAGAGCTCTTTATCTCTCATTAATTTATTTTCATTTTATTTTGAGTTGAATAAGCAGTTTTCATGCAAGGTGCTGATGTTGGAATATGTAAGATGAAAAAGAAAGAATAAATACGAAGTTTGACTCTCGAATGATGTATGAGGAGTGATGTAAGAACTTTGTGGAAAGATCAGAGACACAGAGATTAACCTTTAAGTCTCTCCATTGGCAAAGTGACAACTCCAGAACACTCTGCTACGAGACAAGTGAGACCGTGGAGTGATCTCTCAATGGACATGGATGAAAGGTTCTTCATATATGATCGTGGCTCTCCAGTAATTCACAAAGGATTTGTTTCTTTATGTAGAGAGCGTAAAGTAAGGTAAAAGTACTTTAAATATTTCCTGTTGTTCAGTGAAAGATATTTCTGCAGTTTTCATCATTATGGATAGTGATTGTTGCTGGGGATGGGTGGGTGTTTTGAAACAGTGAATGGGAGTGGAAACATCCTATGGGCAATTTCTCTGTCAATATGTGCTCTATTCTAATAAGAGGTTTGGGACTACTGTCCTAGGAAATATAAAGACAGAATTGCTGATAAAGCTGGCAGAGCAATCGTTGCCCTATACAGTTCTACACTGGCTTGGAGAAGGTGGATTAAGTACAAACTAGAGGTTCTTCTCTATCGCTAATGTCTCCAAATCTTAACTAGGCAGAGAAATTAAGTAGTAAGAATCCTTTCACTCTTCTGACATCAAAATTCAGGCTAAGCTCATTTTCACGAGATGTTTTGCTAAGACTCAAGAGCAATGGCCTTCTCTCTAGGACAACCTGTTTCTACTGGCCGTTGAGCAAGAGACAGGCGTTCCTCAGCTTTCTGAAACTAACCATTCACTGTAAGAAATTCTCTAAGCCTGCTTCACCAGGGAACAAGTGAGATCAAACTCTTGCTCAAATCCTCACTCTGTGTCAGGATTATGGATTGGAATAGCTATTATTATGGCAAGTAAATAATCCCATTTACTGAAGGACTGAATTATCCCAGTGTTCATGGATTTGCCCATCATTTTATTGCTCTTATCCTCCTTATTTCTGTTGAAAAGATGCCTTCCCTTATCTCTGCATCCTTGGATGTTACTTATCCAGTGCAATGAAAGCCAGCAGCATTCCTGTGATATCTCCAGCAGGCTGGAGACAGAGGTGTGGAGAGACTTGCTCAAAGTGATTTACTCAAAGACAAAGAGCATGCCTCTGGCAGAGTCTGCAGTTGAACCTAGGTCTCCTGTATCAGACTGCAGTTCCTGAATGTCAGCCTGCCCTTCCTTCCAAGTTGTGCTCCACTCAGTCCCTAAATCACAAAGTCACAAAGGAGCAAAGCTCAGAATAGGTAAAAACTCTAATAACTTTATTGTGTATAGGAAGGAATACCTGGATTTCATTACTAGGACTGGGGAGCATAATTGGAGTCAGGGTGTGGTGGTAAGAATAAACCGAAACTGACGTAATATTGCATCGCTTGAAGCTTTGCCTGTCCTGCGTATGATTCTTCAGGGATTTCCCAATAGCTGTCTGCAGCAAGCATCTTTTCTGAGTGAGTACGCATTCCTTCCTCTGCTCCACAGTTATCATTTTAGCACATCAGAATAATGCAGGCAGAAACATGGAATGACTTACTCCTTTGTGGGAGTGGAGGATGTCTACCTGCCTATTGCGGTAATTATTGCGGAGAGTAGAGAGGATGGCTCCCGCTCTTCTGTGATACATTGGGCCCCTGTGGGCCTGTAGCTTTATCGATTAGATCCACCTCTTTCTGCTGCGGGTCTTCAGCAGGCACCTTTGCCCAGGATCCTCGCATGGCACACGCTTGCTCTCTTTCTTGCTATTTTTCCTTTTTGTCTTCAGGAAATGGGTGCACTAGTTAAGCTAAGATAAAATTAAATAATTGTTCTGAAGACTTTAAAAAAATAAATTAAGCTTTCCCTGCTATTTTCATTCAGTTATTTGAACTCATAAGCTTCCTGGGTCTGTCTCATTAGCACAAAGAAATATGGAAATCTCATGGAAATGTAGTTTCCAGCCCAAGGTTTGCAGCTCCATAATTTGCAGCTCCTTAATATATGGGTTGTTTCCAGGGTGTTTTCTGCTGGGGAACTGTTTATCACAAGCTACCTTCTCATGAGCTGCTTTCCAGACGCATCCCAACTCGTAGGTCCACAAACAACATCACAGTGTCTTAAGAGCTGAGTCTGTACACCCCCGGGGGCTTTCCAGAGGCATATTCATAAAGTCTGGATCATTAGAGTCCTTCTGGCCATGTCATTAGGTCTCCTTCACCTCTCAGGAATTTAGGACAGCTCCTTTGTGAAAGTGCATGCTTTGCACCTGCCGGACTTGGTGGGAAGGGTGGGAAGGCCTTTGATATGAATAGAGGGAATCAGGTGGAGCAGCTAGATGTCAGCAGCAGTTTGCAAGAGAAGGAGACTAGCCCAGACCTGGTGGGAATCAGCTGGGGCTCCCAGAAGAAAGCGGCAAGCTTTTCTATATTGTAGGTAGCCTAGAGTTTCCAGAAGACTGAAAACTGGAAGAGCGTCAGTACAGTATCTTTATATTTTTAAAAATGAGAGTGTGAGGACTGGTAGATTGGGAAGGATTGAGGCCAGAAAAGGGCAGCAGTGGGTTATCTTACTGTCTGTCTTTGCACTGAACAAGGCAGGAGAAGACAATGGGAAAGGAAAAGGGAAAGATTTGCTTTCCGACTTCTTCTCAGCCAGAGCTCTGAGAACAACTGGGATATACACAGAGGAGTCCAACCAATGGAAATTTGCCATTATAACCATGATAAGTAACTCTTTTGATCTCTTGTGAAGCACTGGCCTTACATGATAACTGAGAGATTTCAGCATCAAGTCTGGGACTTTCTGTAGGGCTGGAACTGATCTTCAAAGAAGACTTGATGTAGAGTTTTGGTTTAAAAACTTCTAACTATGGCCACTCTTCTGAGTCATTATTGCAGTCGTTCCAGTGCTGCATTTTCTTATTTTGCTCTAGCCCCTGGATACTATTGGGTTTAGTGTCTGCTAGATGAAATAAAACAAATACCACTGAGATATCTTCTCTCCATGGTCTTTTACAGCAGGAGAAGGACACCTTTCATCTGCTCACTGATACATTAACGATTGAGCTTCTTCAGCCACTTGCTACCTCCGGGCCTTGGAGATGCTGCTTTCCTGGAAGGTTTCAGGTTGTGTTAAGTCTATTTCTGTAGCAACAGAGAAATTGGTGTCTATATAAAAGAACTGATGCTAGAAAAGTGTGCCACACTATACTGTATATATGGTCCTGAAATGTTTTTGTCTTTGTACCCTTTCTCCTCCTCCCCCAAGGCTGGCTGTTCCATAACCTCCAGCTTTTGACAGAAAAGGAGTAACCAGGAGTTTTGCTTTGCCAGGTCATCTCATAAGTGAATATGACTCTTTCTGTAACAGCCACATCGCAGTGTGCCAGAAATAACAGCAGCCATATCCAGTGCTGTTGTTTTAGCTGTGAACCTGCAGGGTGGGGTGGACATGTAAACCCGATCACTGCTTGGTTTTCTGGACCAACAGACAATTATCCTCAAAACACCCTCCAGCTCATAATAGCTTTTAACTGAAAAGTCTCCAAACCCAGAATGACTCTGCAAGCTCACCATGGCTGGTTCCCATAGCTGCACCCACCAGAAGTGCTCCAGGGCCCTGAGTTACCAAACTGCTGCCCTCGCTTCTCTAGGCAGGTCAGTGTCAGGACGCATGCACACTACCATGCCAGTCCACACTGACTCAGCATCAGCTACATGGCTGCTGTTCGAGGCCCAAAGGAGGGAGTGATCTTTGCCTTGCTTGTGAGGTTTAAGACATAATGGCTCTGTGTATCCAAAGGCCCTAGCTGGCTTTTTTTCTCCCTTTTATTCTCTGTTGAGCTGCACTTTTTCAGCTCCCATCCTGCCCTCTCCAGTTCTCCAAAGAAGGTATGTTTAATGAAGATGATCTTTCAACAGTTCCTGATGTTCAGGTTGAAAATCTTTGAAATAGAAGGATGACCAGTAAATGACTCTGTCACTATGTGAAAATAGGCAGGAAATAAACCTTTTGCCTCCAGTCCTTTTCCCAATGGGAAGATTCCTATAAAATGAAAGGGCTAGGTCGGAATATAAGCCATGTCAGCAGAAATTGAATCAGTTGTGGAGACCAAGATTTCCTCTTCAACTTAATCACAGTCCCCAGGCTGGATGATGAAGTATGAGCGGTCACAGCCCAGATGTGTCAGCACTAGACTGGGGCCGAGGTAATCTGTCTCCAGATGTTCCATCACTGACTTTCAAAATTTTTCTAAAATTGTGTTTTAGCACAATGTTCTGTGGGAAGCACACAGGCATCTGCCTGAATTGGCTGTTCATGTAGATCATGGAGGATGTCATGCAGGAATGGGCAACGTATGCTACAGGCTTTGACAGGGAGGAGGTGGACAAGACCTGCAAGGTCAGCGAGGCCATTCTCTGGCTCCCACTGGCAAAGCAGCTTTGTTCCCAGTGGAGTATGATCCTGACCAGCTTAGGTGACCCTTGTGCATGGATCAGCACCTGATTTTCTAAAGGAACTCAGTTTCCAGACACAGGTTTCTTGATTGCATCAGGCAGAAGCAAAGTTTTATTAGAGAAATTTTTGCACCAGTAGGTACATTAGTGATCATACTACTGGTTAACTCCAGCAATAGTCATGGTGGTTGGGCACACGCAGCAATACAGACTGGAAAAAGCAAATAGCAAAATAAAGCAGAATGTGGCCCAACGCTCTGCTTATCCCTCTGACACATTGCTTAGCATTGCTGAGTAATACAAAAGAGCACGCTCCTTGCTCTTTGCAGAGGCATACAGTAAATATTCTCTCTCTTTATCCATGGCTCTGCTTCAGGGTTCTTTTGTTGGATGTTCTCATTTCTCTGCTTAATCACAAATCCTTCTGCAAGGCACTGGAGAGATCAAAGGAAACATTACTTTGTTTATAGCAAAAATAGATTCTTTCCCACACTGTCATTCTAGACACATGATCATTTCACAAGCCAATTCAATTAGAATTTCAGATAAATACTGTCCCTTCCTGGAAAGGTCTGATTGTTGCCTGCCAGTCAGGCAGATGGGATTTGTAGCTAGCTTGAGCACGGTTTGCCCTTTTACATAAAAATGCCAAATGGTGGAAGCTGCAGACATTGCACCAGCAGCAATCTGGATGAGGGAACAGCATCAGGGTCCTTGCCAGAACAATGCCCCTGCTCACACTCATTCTCCTGGACCAACTGTCGCCATATTTCTTTCTTTCTTTTTCAGTTTGGCTGGAAGTTTCCCCCTGAAATAGTACTGGTAGTTTTCTGCCAGTATTCCCATGATTCCTGCTTTTTCTTCTGATTTCTGGGCGCTCTGCTTTCTCCTACTCTTTCCTTTGTCCCAGATTTCATGTCAGTCCTTTCTCCATGTTCTCTGTGGCTTTCCTGCCTGCTGACTCTCTCCTTCTCCTTTCTATCCCTCTTCCCCCAACTCCCTTTTTGCAGTTCTCATGCTTCCTAGTGGAGCCAGAGCTCCTGAAAGCACTTGTTGTAGCCACTCCTCTGTGGCCTCCCATCACGTATTTCCCAGTAGCCTCACAATAAAACCTTCAAAGAGCACCTGTAAGCTATGTGGGAAAGATCTTTGTTGCTGCCTGGCCTTGTTGCATTAGAATAGAGGAGACTCTGGAAATCTTGTAGAGTATTGCAGGTCTTACCTTGTATCTCCGCAGCTGCACAGGATGGCATCTGGGAAGATGAAGTGTAAGTGTGGCTTGTTCTAATGATACCTCCTCCACCTATTCCACTTGTTCTTGCAACTCCTCCTCCTAGACCTGAAGACTGACCAATTCCTCCTTGCTGACTAAGGGAACAGGAAAATAACATTTTAGTGAAGGAAATGTCAGATAAACTAGAACTACAGTTTGTTCATTGTCCCTACTGCTCTCAATCTGTTTTCCTCTTTGGCATAAAATTGGCAGAATACTGCAGTGACCTTTCTTCTTGTGGCAATGGCTGGCACAGGGTAGAGAAGCAGATTATCACCATTGATTACCAGGCAGCCAGAATAGTCAGTGAGGGTGAGGGAGCTGTGCAGTGCCTCCACCTATTGCTCACTTTGCTTTTATGTTAAAATACCCAGGACACAGATATTTTATTGTATCGTTTGGTGCATCTCAAGCCTACTTACATAAGGTCCTGCTGTCCGCCCTCCAGCAGGCAGCGGTATGTATGGATCTCCTGCTCCAGACGGCATTTGACGTCCAGCAGGATCTTGTACTCTTGGTTCTGGCACTCCATTTCTGCACGCAGATCAGCCAGTTGCTGCTCCACGCATGTGATCTGGCTCTGGAGCTCAGCAAGGTGGTTGTTGTAGCGACACTCTGTCTCAGCCAGCGAGGATTCCAGGTTATCCCTCTGAGGAGTGACATGTGGCACGATACAAACACAGGCATGAGAAACACTGCATTTAACTACGAATTCTTATGTCAAAGCATAACTGTGAGACAGCTGAGCTTTACACCAGCTCACCACCCACCTGGCTGAGCTGAGCCTGGAGATCGATTTCCAGGGCTTGCAATTGGCGTCTCAGTTCCGTGACTTGGTTGTTGCACGTCTCTACCTCCTGACCGCTTGTAATAACCTCCCGATTCACCTCCTCAATCTGAAAATCACCAGTCCAGAACAAATGTGTTCAGGGAATGTGTAATGTAAGTCAGATTAAGTATTAAGGACAGAGCAGAGAAGCTAGCAAAAAACATGAAAAGAGAAAGGTTTGGGTGAACTCTCTCATCCTAATGGAGTGTAAATCCTGCTCGTCATTCCTCTTGCTCTTCCAGTAGTACTGCTGTCCAGTTCTTCTCACTACTTACTGCTTTGTAAAGAGTTCCCACCTCAAATCTCAGTAACATGCAGCAATTCCTGTCACCTGTCGTCACCCCATGAAAAGGATGCAGAGTGGCAGTATCACCTGAGTCAATTTAAACCAATGCTGAACGCTGTTACAGTATGTTGTGTGGTTTTAACATGTAATAAATCACTGTGGAACCATTGCCTGGGTGTTAGCCTGGGAAAGTCAGAGCTGAGTAAATTTACTCACCTTGCACTCATACCAATCCTCAACTTCTTTGCGATTGCGTTCAATCAGTGTTTCATACTGGCACCTCATCTCCTCCAGGATCTTTCTGAGGTCTGGACCAGGACAGGCATTGACCTCCACGCTCACATCTCCAGTCGATTGTTTCCTCAGACAGTTCATTTCCTGGAAACACCACCCAGATCATGTCATTTTTTAAAAGGAAGGAAAAAATTGAGGGAGCTTAGTTCCCCTGTAGGAAGAGCAGAGCCCCTGGCAGAGACCCTCTCTGCTGGACATTCACAGCTCCTAGTTCACATGTATCATCTCCATTAACCACTTGCCCCTCTGCAGCCAGCACCCCAGGGGTGGGGACCATGGAGAGGGAGGGTGGTGGATCCTGCATGAATTGACGCTTTTGACACGAGAGGGGCAGGACCCTACCTCCTCGTGGTTCTTCTTCAGGCAGCAGAGCTCCTCCCGCAGCGACTCCAGCTGTGCCTCCAGGTCAGACCTGCAGAGAGTCAGCTGATCCAGGACTTGGCGTAAGCCATTAATGTCAGCCTCCACGCTCTGGCGCAGGGCCAGCTCCGTCTCGTACCTGAGGGCGAGAAAGAAAGCAAGAAAGAGTAGTCAGTGTCTGACACCACCATTTGCTCTTTTTTTTTCATCTTTCTTACAGTATTTTCCTAACTAGCCTCACAGGATGCTAAGAAAAGTGGTCTGAGGCTTGCTCCGTCAAATCTGCCCTCAGTCTGCCTTCTCTGGAGCTTTTTCACTGGGGCAGAGGTGTCACTCACMGCGTTTCTGCGCTCCAACAAGAAAAAACAAAAACTTCCCCTTTGAAAGACACCACGTGCCAGAATGGCAGCTCAGGTGAACCCCCACTGCTCCCTGTCTGTGGATCCCTCCTGCCTTCTGAGGAACTCTAATCTCCACAGAAAAACATCTCGTTCTCCCAAACTTTCCATCCTGGAATTGCCACTCATTAAGGCAGCTCTAGAGGCAATGGATGAAAGAGCTTTTCTACATAGCCTCCAGCCTGTCCTGGCCAGAGGATCACAGGAGACCTGTCTGGGAGCTCCTTCTCACCGGCTCTGCGAGCAGGAGCACAGTGACCGAGGAAGGGGACAGCTGTGTGCCAAGGGGTACTCACTTCACTCGGAAGTCGTCAGCTGTCATCCTGCTATTATCGATGTTCAAAATGATCTTGTTGTTGTCTATGGTTGCGCAGACAATCTGGAAAAAGAATATTCACTCCTGAAGTCTATTCCCTGTATCCTCAGGCTCAAGTGTACCCATTGACCGGTGCTACCAGACCTAACCTCTTTCTCTCTCTCTTTTTTTTCTGTTTTAATATTGGGTAGCAGGCAGGGGGGAGGCAAGGACCATGGCAGTGACAGGGGTGAGTGTCCAGTGAAGTACGATTAGAATGCTAAAATACGTGGTTCAGATGCAGACAGTTAGGGAGGTACAATTAGTGTTGTTCAGCATCTGCCACAATCCACCTAACCCTTTAAATCTAAATCTTACTTTCATGGATAAGAGATTTAAAAGCTTTGTTTCAAGACTTAATTATAAGTCTGTCTCATTCCGTCTGTTTCCTGGATTCTCTTCACTTTATTCTTCTTTGTGTGTTGACATGCTAGAATTTTTGCCAAACCCACTTTGCAAACAAATGTTTTTAATTTTAAATTGCATACTCAAAATGCTTTATGGCAATGCTCTTATTCTTATTTTTAATTAGATGTCCTATATTTCCCAATTCTGTATGAAAGAGTAAACTTGTAAAAAAAGGAAATAATGTTTAACTGGAATTCTGCAAGACTGATGACAGAATGAAATAGATTCAGGAAAATTAATGCGATCCATTATTTATTTCTCTTTTAGTTGCTTTCTTGGCATATATCTATTTAAACACCTTGGCACAAACTTAATTCAGAAAGACTACTGAGCCAATCCAGATGTATTCCATGAACATAACATTTTCCCCTTTGAATATATCTGATGAATAAAAGCAATGGAAACAGTCCAAACACTCAAGGTTTTTACCTTTGAGCTCTAGGGCTTTCTACAGGCAGTTGTCTTAATGGCTGTTTACAAAAAGCATTTTACAACAGTGAAATGTTACTCTTGATAACTGCATTAAGTTCTGAACCGACACCGTGGGAGAAGCTTACAATGGAGAAAGCAGCTGAGAAATTATGTTACCTGATTTTGAAGATCTTCTATTTCTTTATAATAGCAGCTGTAGTCCCGTGGCTCACAAAAAGGGCCCTGCTTGGCATACCACTCCCTGATTCTGCACTCCAGGTCAGCATTTTCTTGTTCCAGGCACCTCACCTTCTCCAGGTAAGAAGCCAGGCGGTCATTAAGGTTCTGCATGGTAACTTTTTCATCACCAGAAAGAAGAATGCCGTCACCAGCAAAACCCCCTCCAACTACCCCTCCACCAAGACCAATACCAAGGCCACCTCCAATGCCACCGCCAAAGCGAGCACTGCCACCGCTGAATCCAATGCCTGAACATCCTCCGAGGACAGCGGCTCCTAAGCCACCTCCATAGTTTCCACCAACCACACTGCCAGTGCTCAGTCCTCCTCCGTAATTCACACCACCACAGTAGCTTCTACCAGAAAACCCTCGACTACCACCTATCCCGCAAGTTGTGTATCTTCCAGAAGAGACTGAGGAGATCCGTGCTCCTCCACCACCACCACCGCCACCAATAACACAGCTGCCACCGCTGGTCCTGCCCCTGAGAGAGCCAGTTGTCTGCTTAATACTACAACTCATTTTGAGGACAGCTGCAGATCCAACCCAAAGCCCAAAGCAAGATGCACAGCTTGATATTGAATCAGACTGCAGGTTGTTTGTTGCCGCAGATCTCTATTTATACCTTCCAAAGGGGGTGTCACCTATAGGGTGTTTCTTCTTCCCACGGGGCTGGCTAGTCTTGCTGTTTATGCCAAGAATAAATAGCCCATAGGCAGTTTCCCTCTAGAAATCCCAGTTCACAAGGAAGATACTTTACATGTCAGCAGCTTATTCCAAAAAGTAAAATAATGTTTTATGAGTCATCAGCTTTTTGTATGATGCAAACTTTACAACAAGTCAAGAAAAAAAGTTGCCCTAGATTATGTACAAAGAAGAAACATTGGTATTTATAACATCAAAGTGCCTTTTATCTTTTATTAATTTGTATTTATTTTATTCTTAGTCCAATAAACATTTTTATATCACATGCTATGGTAGAATCCGTGGAACAAAAATGGGAAATGAATATAAAGTCTCACTTCTGAAAAGCATGAATAATAGTGACCGTAGTAGTGAAAAGACCAGGGATATCGTGGTGTAGATGTCTGTCACCTGGCACAATTACAGACAGTAGGTCTAATACATGCTTTACTGTGAGATTTCTTAAATCACTGAGGTAATTCCCCCGTGGGTTTAGTTCCCCATTTGTGGCTGATATTTCTCTGGTCATGCAAACACAAGAAGTCAACTTGCTCACAGTCTGCGAAGACCAGGCCTGCTAAATGTTGGAAGTCCCTGTTTATCTCTGTGTCTAGATGTTACACAGACTTGATGTAAGCTGAAGTGCATGAAGTACCTCTCTGAAGTTATTTTTCAATTACTTTAATTGCTGTCCATGCTGCCTCAATTTGTGGCGATGGTAGATAAAGAAAGAGATGACAGGAAAGGGAGTATCCATGGGCGATGAGATATATATATAGTTGCCTGGATGGACTGAGATGTGATCCCACAGGTCTTTGCCATTACTAAGATTGTGCTGAGCACAAAATAAGAAGGAGAAAAGCTTTCCACATTTCCTAACTGAGTTTGTCAGAGTAGTAGCAGGCATTAGCACAGCCTAGCTAGTCATGGGAGCACGGTCTCCAAAACCAGGCAAGCAATAGCCAGAGGAGCGTTCAGAGAACTGGCTCCGCCAGTGCAAGTATCTTTCTCCAGCAGACTGCTGTAATGAGAGGATATTCTGCTCTCCAGGGGACAGAGGCTTCTGTTCCCTACAGGGTGGAATTTCCAAGAAACTCTTACTCGCAAGTAACCTTTGACTCAAGTATGTCCATATTTACAGGAGCAGTTGTGATAAATCCTCTTTGGCGGTGAGTGTGACACCTGCCAGGGAGGCCTGAGAGTAGCCATCACCTCTGGACAGAAGAGCAGAGAAAACCTACACTCATACACTCAGCCACCTCTCATTACTGGTGGGAAGGTGTACTATGTGTGCAGTTAGGTGGCTTCTGTCACCATGGTAGGAGAGTGTCCCCAGGCATATATAGATGTGATCATCTTCTCACCAGCATAAGTTAGGACTCTCCACTCTCCAGTGAGATAATTTATTTCTTTACTTAGATCAGAAATGATAAAAAGACGCCTACCCAAGGCTGGCAGCATCCTAGAATATTCATTATTTGGATGGTTCAGTGAAATAACTTGCTCAAGGACAGAGCCGGAGTCTGTCAGAGCTCAGATTCCTAGCTAAAACTGCAGTGCCTGAAATACAAGTCCATCTTCCCCCTAGAAACACATCCCCCGTGCTCCCCACACAGCCTAGACTCGCAATAGTGAAAATCATGAGCAAAAAGGAGGACAGGGAGTAAATCTGCCTTTCATCCGTCATTTTGAGGAATATAATTGAAGACAGGGTGTGGCTGTAAGAGCCAACAGAAATTAATATAATGTCTGGATTGCTTGGAGCTTTGCTTCTGCTGTGTAGGTTTTCAGAAGAAGTTACCTAATAGCAACCTACAGAGAGCAGTGCTCTGGGTTGAGGTTGCCTTTCTTTCACTTTCAGAGTCTTAGGTTTAGGACGAGACATTGCAGGTATTGGACATTTCTCTACGGGTGGGCAAGGAGCACCTACACCTACTTCTTTCAGCAATTACCTAATAGGAAGAAGGAATAGGTCTTGCTCTACAAAACAAACTGGTTTGCAGCATTGAACAACCTTTTACATATGTCCTGGCTGAAAGGTCCACAGGCTACTGAATCACATTTTACCAGTGAGGATTAGAAAGGATCATACAATTCTTCCAAAGTACTCATATTTGGGATATAATTGCATTCTTTGGAGCTTTGCTGGGCTCCTGCCAGTTTCACTGGGACATGGAACATGGGACCGATACAGCAAATACATCCAAAAGCCAGTCCCTGACTAACCAGACTGTATTTTAAAACCAGTTTGATTTTTTTGCTCGCTCATGTGCTGGGTAGCTGCAGCTGTGTTTGCTGGCAGGCAGGATCAGCTTGCACGGCCTCGTGGCAGTTTCACTCCAGGCAGTGTGGTGTTGCCCTGCTCCTTACGACCATGGCAGGGCTCCGAGGCTCGGCACTGAGACCTTGCCACACATCAGGCGGAGGCGTGTGTGTGTGTTTGCTGGCTATATGGCTCTCTGCTTTCTCTAGCTGTGAGCCACCATCTTGTTCTGAAACATCCATCAGTGCCAGCTTTTTTCCCCACTGAACTGATTTCTTTACCTCCACTTTTGTTATTATTTGTATTGCTGTAGCCTAGGAGCATAGCCTTGGGGCAGAACAATGCATAGGAAAGGACTGTGCAAGTCTAAGACATGAACATGTCCCAAAAGGATTTACAATCTAAATGTAAGACAGGAAGAAACAAATGGTTTCATACAGATGGAAGTAAAGGAAGCAATGACAGGCTATTAGCCAGCGTGATTAGCAGTGGTCTCAGCACAATGTCAGTGCAAATACTGTTAAGTCTTGTGGGCATTATGGAAAAGAGGAGAGATCTGAAAGTGGACAAAGAGGTAGTAAGTGTAAATATTGACACATAGCAATGGGCAGCTCAGGAGGAGGCCAGAAGATGTTACATTTTCAAGTGATGTGGGCAGTGGAGTCTGGTCCTGTAGGAACTGCGACTGTCCCGGTGCACAGCCTTTTTGCAAAATGTTAGCCTGTCTCTTCCACGCTCTGCTCGCTTTACTTATCAAAGCTGATAATGTTTTCTTGTGTCAACTACAAGAAGGGCGTGTCTAATTTGACAGAACTTTGCTTTCATAAGCATTGCTTCAGTGATGTTTGTGCAACCACACTGGAATATGATTTTATCTTGTCACTTGTAATTACCATTAATAATTTGCATAATAGCCATTGGGCACCACTTATTAAACACTTCTTTGATGTGATACTGAGCTGGCTCCAGACCTCATGCTCCCATCTTTCAAATGCAGACCATGACTTTTTTCTGGCTAATGACTCATTGGTTTATACCACCATGTTTAGCAAAATTCCTGTAAGGCAAGTGAAATAATTATCACAATGAGTTTGGTAACAGCATGATCCTAGGTCTTAAATACGCCTCAGAGACCAAGGTGATTACTCTGTTTCGGTTTCTTTCTTGCTGACTGTTCACATCTTCAAACTACGTCTGAACATTTGCTAGTGATGAAGTAGAAGTTCAGCAGAACATGGAGGTGGACAGAAGCAGATTTCTTCCTACTGAAGCTCACAATCTTCCCTGATTCATTTGGTGAAGGGTTTTATTTTCCTTCCAGTGCCTACAGACAATGACAGTGCAGCCAGACTTCCCAGCATTTGCATCTCTGGAAGCACTACTGATTATCATGGCAAAGAAGAGTACAAGAGAATTTGTATTAGGACAGATTGGAATACTGATGGGTGAACGAAACTACAGCGATTTCACTTCTGTGTGGACAGCTGAGTGCAGTGCAGGTCGGGAGGAAAAACAAGGCTTTAGCCTGAGGTCCCTGCTGGCAGAGCCACGTGGGTCAAACCAGAACCTGACAAGCAGAACTGGCATATTCAGGTGCTTCCTGCACTCAGATACCGTACACTGGTACAATAGAGACAGGCACCCAAAGGTGTAAGCCAGCCAGAGCCTCCCCAAAGGGTCTTCTTTTTATCTTTATTTCATTCTTGTACTAAAAAGTCTCTTAATTTCAATACACTTTCAATATGTGGTTCATCCTGGCAGTTTAAATTATATTATTCAGTGTACTGAGCTGAGAAATCTCCTGCTTGATTATAGTAGTAGTTTACTCATCTGTATAATTCTTTATAAATGTTACACAAGCCAGTAAACAAAAATACAAACCCCACAGATAGTTACTATGGGTGTGAGTGAGACTGTACCTGTCTGCGTATTTTATAAAATAGACTTTTATAGAGAAATTATAGTTTATACATCACACCAGAATATRGCCTACTATTAAAAAAGCATAGTGCCTGTAATCAGGTATAATTGCTTGTGCAGTGCAGTCCTTAACTCATGGCTGATTTCCAGCATTGGCAATTTGCAAAACTAGTTGTTTTATTTCTGTTTCTTCACTGATGTCTTAAACCTCTGGCATGTTCACTCCTCAGGGATTTTTTCTGATGGTGTTGTAATTCACATGTGTCTGCTCTCTCTGTAAGACAGAGACCATATCTGCTAAAGCAATCACAGTGTATTTCATCTACAGACACTGGTTGTGWTGCTGATAGCTTCTGCTTACCAGCCTGAGTGCTGATATAACTCCCCCTCTTCTCTCTGGGGCACCCACCCTTGCGCTTTTTATCCTGAGATTCCTCTCCCAATCTTATACCTTCAGCCTAAGTCTCTGTCTTTGAGATACTCATTCATTCTTGCTTTACAAGATTTGCACATTGGAAAATAAAAGAACAAGCTCTTACAAGCTGCCATACCTATGTGCTTGTGTGAGTGGCTGTGTATGCAGAATATGAAGAAGTTTGCCTGGCGGAGGCTGCAGTCAATGTCCCAGGTCACTTCTTGTCCTGTTGGCCCATGCACTGCGTCCTCTGCATTTCATTTCTCTTCTCTTCCCTGTCTCTTCCTATGCTGTTTCCACAGTCATTTTTTCCCATCACTGTCGAGGTTATCAACTCATTGGGCAGGGAAGGCATCTTTTTATTTCTGCAGTTGCATTTAATGCGGTGACCTTAGAGGTGCTGTGTAAACACTGAGGCAGGTTTGAAATGCAGAGTATAATTAGTGTTGCAGGAATAGGAGATAGAGAACTTAGTAGAGAAAGTATTTAACACAGAGCCTTGTCCAGAAGCTCATTAGAGCAATTACGCCCACAGGGCTAACAACTGTCTCTTACTTGGACAGAGACTGGGGAGAGGCCATCCCCCAAAGGGACAGCTGGAGCGGGTCCATGGGTTGCTTAGCCCCTGGCCCTCTGTGCTGGTGCAGTCATCTCCATAAAGACATGACGTGCGACTTGGAGTTGAACGMTTAGGGCACAAGAGGTGACACATGAGCAGACAAGACTTTCTGCAGAGCAAAGGCTCAGAGCAAGAAACAAAACTGGCTACAAAAAGTCCCATCTTTGCGTGACTTTTGCCAAGAGAATAGCTGTCTGTGGTCAAGCTTTGGCTTGTCCCATGTTGTCATTCCAGAAATGTCTGAGCTGTTTCTTTCTTTAGAAATGGACACTAATTAAGACTCATATCCCCTGAAGTCTTCAGGTTGGAAGCCTTCACGTTAGACCTCTGTATAAGGTTAGTCATCAAACCCCATCCAGTATTTCATTACAGAAGAAGAAAAAGAGCTGCATAATGAGGAGCAAAGATTGTAAGCACCATTCACAGCCTGTCTGACGCATTTGTAAGGTACTGCTACCAGTGAGAAGGGGCAGGCTGGATCTTGAGTCTTTGCTTGCACAAGCAGCAAAATGCAGTTGTGTTCCTGAATGTGTTTGTAATTCCTTTCTCTGTGGTAATAAAATACCAGCATCTTTTTTTTCCTGGCTGTTTATTGTATCTTACTTTTAAAAAAATTCTCTCCCACATATTAATTTGTCTCACCCTTTTATCTTCCCACATGTTGCCAGCTGGTTCTTCCTGTTTGCCTTTTTTTTAAAATCCATTTARAGGTTCTTTATTTAGCATTTTCTCTGGGAATTGTTTTCCTCCACCAGAAGGGTGTGTCAAGTCCAGCAGAGCCTTGCTTTCAAAATTACTACTTCAGTATTATTTGGGAAAACTTGTTGTTCTTGATTTTATCCTGTTACTGCACATTCCTAATAACTCAAAGGTGTTGTGTRTTACATTATATTACATTACATTACATTATATTATATTATATTAGCACACACCTACTTTAATGAAAACTCGATTTTCGCTCAGAAGTCTCTTTCAATGAAGATTGTCAGTCAGACTGCCTTGAAACTCCTTCCCTGCACTCTGTCCAGCCTCCCTGAATGTTTCTTTCCTCATCACCTTCTACTTCATGTCTTAGAATATGCATCCTCCTCCGGTAGCAAATGTGTCTTTCCACAGCATCAGCTGGTCCCTTTCCTCCATCTTCCTGCAGCTGCCCCTCCATCACCATCCTGCAGCCACTGAATTCAGCAGGAGCAGTGTGGCAGATGGGAACATTGCTTATTTTTCTTTTTCCCTTGTAATGATTGCTTTGTGGATATAGATCAAAGGTGGATTTCTAACCAAAGGTATATGATAAATATAACTATCTGGGTAACAATTTTTTCAATACTTGTATGTTAATTTACTTGTAGAAATTATTTCTCAGGTTCAAGGCTGTGTCAGTAGTAGCAAAGTTTTATTAAGACAAGCTTTGGTAGTTGTTAGACAACTGACCGCAAAACAGATTAGCCCAAGTGAAGACCAGTGGTTGGATCAAAGCAGTATCAGAGGATGAAGACAGCAGGCAGCGTGGGTGGCAGGAAGGCAGCCGTTCTGCAAAGTCCCTTCCGACTGGAGCTGTAAGCAGAACTGAGAACTGTCAGGTTATTTTTGCCTTGCTTTTCCCAAACAGTTTGTTCTTCAAGAGGGGGATGTGCAGTGGGGCTGGCAGGGAATCTCTCCTGTCTGCAGTGACCTGCCAAGGGAGAGCAGGAAGCATTACTTTGTCAGGGGTTTTGTCTGCATACCATGCCTTTCTCTTACATCCCCCTTGCTCTTGTACTGACCTTTCTTTTCCATCTTCTCCCTAGGTTGCTTAATTTTATATACTTGTTGAAAGACTCGTGACTGACTGATTCCCCCTGCCAGTTCCTCATTTTCATGTTGTGCTGAAAGTCTTATTTAAACACATTTACTACTAGTAACCCCCCAGTGTCAAACATTTTCTATGCATAAGTTTATAAATGCCCCATAGCTGCATCCCTTGCCACTGCTTTCTACCATAGCTTGATTAATCCCTGTGCTCTACCACCAACAGTCACAACCATGATCCTGCATGTCTGACGCCCTGCACTGCCTCTCTCCAGGAAAAAAACTGTCTCCAGCCCCTCTTCACCACCCAGAAAAGCCTGGAGATCTCTCATCCTCCTCTTCCGCAGGTACATAGCAGGACTAAAGAAGCAACTCACAGTCACATTCACAGCCTTCTGGAGGACACCTCACCTTACACATCCTCACCCAGAGCGCACAGGCTTAGGGCAGGCATGGCTGACACAGACTGGCTTTAAGCCCACCACTTCTTCCAGCTGATGTTGCAGGGACTCCTCTTCCCACTGGCCCTCTGTGGAAAGGAGACAGGTCCGGTAACCAAAGCCCCCGACATTCACGGCCTGGAGATCTGCCCCGTGACCTGGAGCTACTCGTAGGATTGGCTTTAGCTGTGTCTCTTCAGTCACTATTGGCCATTTCCCCTTTGAACCATGAGGGTCATTAAGAGCAACAATTAGCACATCCTCCATCCTGCCTGTCTGTTGACAGCTATTGCTGTTCCATCTTGACACGCTCAGGATTACCCAGGGCTCTGAGACAAGCTCTAACAGTGTCATTTCATCCATTGCAACTGGCATTTTGGAACAAGAACTGATTTTTTGTGTAACTAATTTAGGACTGGAGAGTCCAGGAGAGCCCACCTCAGGGCACCACCGTTAAAATACCTCTTTTTCCAAACTAATGGAGCCGGTGGGTGCTCAGGCTGGTTATGTGTGTATGCAGCCATTTATGAGATTAACAGCATGCCTCACTGTTTCAAAATCTCAGGCAATGGGAGGCAGGGAAGAGCCAACTACTTTGCATACAAATTAAATTTCCCAAAAMTTTAATTAAAATTGTTGTGTGAAACTGAAAATGTTTAGATAATTTATTGTTTCAGTTAATTTAACTACCAGTCCCTAATCCTGTCTAGCTGTGGCAAAGCCAATAAAACTCAGTTAAATGACAGTGTTCATAAAAGACCTTGCCCAGCTCACAGTGAAAACCGCCCTTTAACGAGCTGCGATGCTGCACCTTGCCCAGGTGGCTGGGACAGCTCTGGGGCCCTCTCCTGGCTGCCTTCACTGGCCCAAGACGGGGGAATGGTCTCCGGCTTGCACTCTGGACATTTATCAGAGCCAAATCCTCAAATGCCCCGTGGTTTGCTAGTAGCCCTGTCTGGTAACAGGTTAGTACTGGTTCCTCACCACATTGTTGCTTTTACCATTTGTATCATGAATTTTCATATCCCTATAAGTCAAAGCATAGAGATTTTACTGTGCCCAGGTCTGTCTGTAGTCTGCGTACATGATGTCGTGCTGTCCCCCCTCCAGCAGGCAGTGGTAGGTCTGAATCTCCTGCTCCAAGCGGCATTTGACATCCAGGAGGGTCTTGTATTCCTGGTTCTGGCACTCCATTTCTGCTCGTATTTCAGCCAGCCGCTGCTCCACACAGGAGATCTGGCTCTGTAGCTCAGCCAGGTATTTGTTGTAGCGACATTCAGTTTCTGCCAAAGAGGATTCCAGGTTTTCTTTCTGAGAAGGGGAACAACACAAAGGTACATGGGTATGCTGCAAGCTTAGCCCGTCTGGTTACAGGTACGCCTCTGGTCATGCAGCTTTCTAAAGAGAGCTGGGGAGTCTGAGATGTGAATCGTAGTGGCATCACCTACCATGGTGAGCTGGGCTTGTACATTGATTTCCAAGGCCTGCAGCTGACGTCTCATCTCAGTGACCTGTTTGTTGCTTGACTCTATCTCCTGGCTGCTTGTGATGACCTCCAGATTCACCTCCTCCACCTGCAAAGTTAGAAAAGAGCAGCCCTTTCCTCACCTCACCACAGCATCTCATTGTGGCAGGGGCTTCACCACACTGCTTGTGCATGCCCTGCAGTGCACCTGAGTATTTCCAAATCTAAAGCCCCACCATTTATTCCATTGTGACCCTGTAACACCATGCGGTATAACACCATGCCCCTCTGCCATGAACAGAAGAGCACTGAAAGTGGGCAGTAGAACTAGATGCTAAGCACATCCATGACAGAATTGCCGATATTAAGACATCTCCAGTAAGTGTTCTTAATGTCTCATTTTTCCCTTTTCCCCCAACAGGCAGAGTAGGGTACAGCTCTGCATGTATATAGTACCTTGCAGGCATACCACTGCTCAGTCTCTTTGCGGTTGCGCTCCATCAGTGTTTCATACTGGCACCTCAGATCCTCCAGGATCTTCCTCAGGTCTGGGCCAGGACAAGCATTGACCTCCACGCTCACATCTCCAGTCGCCTGTTTCCTCAGACAGTTCATTTCCTGCAGAGAATACGTGCACCATATCAGTAATATTCACACTCAGAGGGACTTTCCTTCTTATTATTATTTCTCTAAGAGTAAGGGGCAGTCTAACCTCCTCGTGGTTTGTCTTGAGACAACACATCTCTTCAGTCAAAGCCTCACACTGTAGCTGCAGGTCAGTCTTGCAGCTGGCCAGCTGATCCAGGACGGGGCGTAAGTTGCAAATGTCTGCATCCACATTTTGCCGGAGACCACATTCAGTCTCGTACCTTAAGCCACAGGCAACAAAGAAAGGTAAGCATGTCAGTAAACCATGGCAAGCCCTTAAGTTGAGTTTGTGGGGAAAAAATTTAGGACCAAGTTCTTCTTTTGCTTCAGGCATGCAATGCTATGAACATTGTCAATGGTATCCACGCCTTTCACAGAGATCTACATTTTAATGCGGCAGCATGATAAGCAGAGTGTTAGGATTTCCCCATCACCATCGCTCACCTACCCTTCCATGGGCAGTGTGAACCCCTCAGTCCAGCAAAGGACCATACTCACTTCACTCTGAAGTCATCAGCAGTCATCCGGTTGTTATCAATATTCAGAAGGATTTTATTAGTTTCCATGGCTGCACAAAGGATCTGGAAAAGAAAAGGTAGGAGAGATTTGGGCTCGTGGCTTCCTCTGGCTACAGGCGGCCCTGGGGGAAACATCCACCTGGGGTAATGCAACCCACTTATTTTATAATGATTCCATATATTTGGATTATTAATCAGTTAGATGCCATTACAGTGGGGAAACCTGCATGCCAGCTTGGTGGAGCAGGCTGTGCTGAAACTCCAGTTCTCTGTAAATGCAGTGTCCTCCTCCCTCAAACCGTCCGTTTCATATAAACTATTGCTTCATGGGCACCTCCAGAGACATAGCTATTGCCTCTGCCATTTGACATTGGTCTATCCATGTGTGAAAGCAAAGCCCAAAGAAATATTAGAATTTTCTTGAAAAACAATTATTTACCTGGTTTTGAAGGTCTTCGATTTCCTTATGAAAACAGCTGTAGTCCCGTGGTTCGCAGCTGGGCCCTACCTTGGCATACCACTCCCTGATCTTGCACTCAAGGTCAGCATTGTCTCCCTCCAGGAGTCGCACCTTGTCCAGGTAAGAGGCCAAGCGGTCGTTGAGGTTCTGCATTGTCGCCTTTTCGTTGTTAGCGAATAAGATCCCATCACCGCAACCAGCGCTAGCCCTGGTGAAACCACCACCAACACCTCGAGTGCAGATGCCTCCACCGCTGAATCCAAGGGTAGAACAAGCCCTCTGGGTAGCTCCAAAGCTCCCACCGGTAGCACTGCCGGTGCTCAGCTGCTTCCCAAGTAATCCCTCGCTCAAACTGCCACCAGAAAAATTGCCAACCACACCACCTAAGTCATAGGCAGTGTGTCTTCCCGAGGAGGCAGAGGAGACCTTTCTTCCACTACCAGCCGCAGAGCTGCCCGCGCTGTTCCTGCCTTGGGAACAGGTAGTAACGACCTGCCTGACGGCACAGCTCATAGTGAGAGCGTGAGGATCCAACTTGGAGCCCAAGGCAAGCTGCACAGATMGCTGCGGGATCCGATTGTGATCCCTCTGTCCCCACAGTCCTCTATTTATACCATTCCTCGTGGATGTTGCCACCAGAGAAGGGCTGTTTATTCTTCCTCCTTATGACCTGGCTAGTACTATTTTTTTTTCAGCCGGAAATATTTCCCCAAAGGCGTTTGTCTCCAGAAATCCCACAACAGAAAGATGCTTTGGTTAACAGAAGCGTGTTTCAAAACTACATCAAAAATGTTACTTCCTGAATCATCAGGTCTGACTTGTGATGACAACTAAACAACAGTGACACAAAAAACGACGATACCCGAGAGTGCCTGGGGAATGGAACATCATAGCAATTATCCATCCCTGACGTGGGCGAGTCTACCCGGAAAGTGAAAGCTGTGGGAAAGCCATCCTATCTGATGGAGCCTGTTCGACCCCTTTGTGACCAGAAGCGAGGGTGCCCCCTCATTCAGCTGCCCTGCGGTCCCTGGGACCAGAGCCAGGAGACCACCCTGGACCGTGCTGCCTGTCTGCAAGCGCACCGCAGCAAGGGTYCATCCCATTCTGCATGGCCGTCATCTGAGTGAGAACCTGCTGGGGTCTGGGTCATTAGACCTCGAAATGCTCTTCTCTTGGAGTGTACAGAAAAATATTGCACTTGAGTGTACCAGTGATTATTTGTTACTTCTCTTTCTCCAGCATGCATCAAAACATCCCCTTTCAGAAGGGAGATCCCATGGTGTTTGTTTTGCTGCTTTCGAGGGTAGACAAAATATTCAAATATTTATCCAAAATAAAAGAGAAAAGGATATTTCCTGAGTACCAAATGTTGCAGTTAACTATGAATATTCACTGCCAAGAGAGGGCAGCTACATAAGATGTTTCATAAGATTTCTAAAACAGTAACATGGAGAATTTCAGAAGCAGCCTGATCCTGTATAGGTCTGACCCCGTTCCAATCAGCACCATGGAAAKTCTCCAAATATAATCTAGGGGAGATGTGTTAAATTTAGAAAAGACACTAGAAAAGATCATTTAAAAAAAGATATTAAACGTATTTTTTGGTCTTGGAATGCTGAATTGAGGAAGAAGGGAAATAATTAAAATGTTTTGTCATCCGAATCTTTCATTTTATTAATAACATTAATACAGCCATGCTAATATTGGCTGACTTTCACCCATGTGTTGTTCAGCATTGGTTTTGGCATCCAGGTCACCTGGACACATCACATAAAGGATGCGTCAGGTGCAGCCTGTTTCAGAAATATTGCTTATGCCATTTGGGTAAGTTCATTAGTCTTGATTTTATCTTGACACTGCAAATCCAGAACACCTTAAATGTGGTGTGGATTCTGTGTATGTCCATCCTTTGTTACATCCATAATTAGCAAGTGAAGCCTGTGCCATGGTGCCATGGCATGCCTCATCGGTGGCGAGATCCTGAGTGGAGGCTGTGGCACGGCCAGGATTAGGCACCTCTGCCATGGAGCCCAGCAGCAGCCCTGCAGCTGCTCTTGCTGCTGGAGCGGGAGTGAATCAGGAGCAGGACTGGTCAGAATCTGTCTTTTTTCCATAGAAGAATTGTAAAAGTAATGCTGAGCTAACATTTAATTTCATTTAATTGAGAAATACACAGTCCTTCATTTTTCAATGAGAAAAATTAGAACGTTAATGAGTGGGGGTTTTTTCAATTATTGAAAACTAAGCAGAGATGTCCACATTTCTTTCTTACTTTTTGAACTTCAGACCTTGCCATAGGTCTCTGTAGCCAAAGGTGATTAGAATTTCTACAGCTTTTGTAAAGGAGAATAATAATTTCACTCTTGATTTTACTGGATTTGCGTGTTCTTCATGGTAGCTTTTTTCCTTTCCAAAATTTGAAATTTTTATTGAAACCAGCTCTTGCTTTTACACCAGAGCATACCTCAAGACCTGCCAGCAGTTACAGTCCTCATTTTATTAAGAGATTTTCATTTTTTTATGAGGAGATCTGTTAATGATGGTATCTACATGAATAATGGAAGGCTCTTTCCAGAATTAACTTTTATTGACTTCCAGACTGGAGTCTACAGACGGAAATTTGCTCACCACAGCCCTGTAGCCAGCCACGGGCAATGCCTCTGATGAGCCGTCCTCGGTTGACTTGGGAGCCCCTCGCAGGCAACGTTGTGCCCTAAGGGAATAAGAGGAGAGAAATGATGGCTTACGAGGATTTCCCGGCAGGCATTTCAGAAACAGCAGTGCAGGCCTGACAAGGAAAAATTATTACTTCAAGTAACAAATGAGCAGAAAAGCCTCCCCTAGGCAAAGGTGCTGTTCCCATTTAATGAGCTTTGTAAAAAATAGAAAGAAAGGAATTATACTTCAGCTTTACATTTGCGTCTTGTACTGTGCTTTACAGGGGAGAGCAGGATGGTGGCAGAGGATGGGCACTGTGGAGTTATTCCCAAGGGTTTTCCTACAGCACAAAATTATCAATCATCAGGTTCAAAAGAGCAATGAAAATGAGAAAGAAAGATTAGATTTCCCTGGAGGGAAGTCCTTTGGTAGTCTCAGGATATTTTAAGGCTTAAGACTGTTTCTTAAGCTAATGCATATGAAGTACAGAAAGTATAATGTGCCCCCAAGAAGAAGAGCCAGCATTTCACGTTATTACAAATATTCCCGGAGTCACTAGCTGTTTTCACGTCCCAGAGAACTTCCCTGGAGACTTGGTGACTCAGACATGACACTGAACCCTGAGTCCCTGCCAGAGTCCGAGCTGCTGTCCATCACCCTGCGTGACTGCCAGCCCGAGCTCAGGCTTGGGCTTGAAGCAACTGCCAGGGAGTGCCAGGGTAGAGAAGCTGAGAGCCAGGCACTGTCTGGCACCTGAAGCACGCCAGCTTGGGCTTATGTATGTCCCTCCAGCCTGTGCAGGGCTGGCCTCTGGCTTGGAGAGCCTTATCAGGAGGCCCTGATACAGCAGCGAGAACTACGAGCAGCCCTAGCTCCTGTCTGCTCATTGCCGGCTAAATTTCAGTGTTTCACCTATGGAAAATTCTTGTGTTTGCTGTTTACAGAGTATTTGCTTACCTAGCTATTGATGTCATTGTCATTCCACTTTTTTTCTGCATGTTATTGGCTGTAGCGAAACTGATCTCCATCTCGCTGATGACACCAGAGGCTCCAGGGTTCTAATCCTGGCTTTGCAAATCACTCTAGGCAAATCATTCAGCTTCTCTGAGTCTCAGTTTCATGCTTTGTAGGATGGAAACAATAATAACAGTAATCCTCCTTCTCAAGGGCATTATAAAAACAACTGTCTGATGCGAACATGGAGCTTTAAAGATTGGAAACATGATACTCATTTTAAGTATTATTCATTGTAAGTATTCTTGTTATTATATATTAAGTTTGACACTGGCACATCCTACATATTTCTCTCTGTGTCTCAGCTGATTAAATACCTTTTAAGAATGTTCTTGGTTTTCCTTTTTTGTTTCGTTGTCCATTAAAGTTTCACCATTATTAGCTGTGGACTTGCTTCTATAACTCCTTGCTGAATCCTAACAAGGCTTTTCTTGTTGTGCTTGCATCTTGCAGAAAATCTGAAAAATGCTCTCCAGAAACAGTGTTTGTCCATCTCGTGGATGTGATAATTTGTTCGTGTTTCACAGATACAAACTGTGTGTAGCGAAGAGTAATAATATAAAATAAATTGCCTAATAGTTATGTGGTATTTTCCTTCTTCAGAGCACTGTAATGTAACACAGTGATTACTTGTGCTGATCTTGGACTTCTCTCTTGTTTGTGATAATAGGGTTCTGCAGAGCTATATGCAGAATTTAAGCCTTTTTCATTGATGCAAATATATGTTGGTGAATAAGGAAAACTCCTGATAAGATCCTCCCAGTGGAACTGAATCAACTGATTACAAACCTGGGCTTTCCATCAGCCCTCCCAGCTATTCTCCCAGCTCTTCTCAGGTATTCATTTCAGGCTGTTCCTGCTGACAGATGTAAATGGATATCTTAGCACTGGGTGACAGATATCAAAGATAACTAAATATGCTGCTTGATAAATCTCTCCCTTGTGTCCTTTTGGCTGCAGAAGTGGCCATGCCTTGCTGTGCTGCCAGCAGAGCCAGATACTCTTGGACTGGCATTTTCTTTTAGCGTCCTACTTCTATTTAATCCATAACGTTTGTGGTTTTCAGACAGCCTTTCTGTATTCATACACTTGGGGCATTCTGCAGATGGCTCTAGAGTTAAAAAGCTGCCGTTTACAACTGAAATAGAACAACTCTCTTCTGATGGCAAAAAAAAGGCACATTTGCGGTTTAATCAGAATTTCCAGCCTGCACCCTTGCCCGTTGCCATAAAGTCTAAGACAGCTTGATGCTAAAGTACATTATTGCTTGATCTAGTTTTTATTTTTTAGGTGGCTCTAGCTCACTTGGGTTGGAAGACTTCCTATTTCTGCAGGGAAGGTCTGTTATTCCAGCAAAGAGAAAAGCATGACACAGTCAATGAACTCTGCACTCTGGTCTGTGTTTCATTTCCTACCCTTTTCTGTAATTGCTAAACAATAATCCAGAATGATAACATCTCTTCACACTCCCTTTTCTGGAAAGACCTGGCAGGTTCCCCACTTCTTCGATCACCTTCCCTCTGCTTTGCTTGTCTTGTCATGCCCAGCATGACATCATCAACTCTTTTCAGGCCAGGGAGCATGCCTTTGTAATTGTCCAATAAGGACTGTAATGCCTTTGTGGAGGCTGAGGGAGAATGAATCATCAATAATAATCCCAGAGACAAGCGTGCTTAACTTTAGCCGCAGAAGCCCCTTGTACATCATTATAAGCAAAGGGAAGCTGATTTACTGCCAACTATTACCTTTTCCTTTTGTCTAAGGCTCAAATCTGTATTCTTGAGGTGGGTGACGAACGTGAGGCCATGGTCCAAGACTGGACAGAGCTCCCAAGTACCACTGGCTAGAAAGCATGAAGTTGGATCTAAGTGATTCCATCAGGCTTTTGGGTCTAAAATGATTTCCTCTCCTATCTAGCCCACGCGACACGTTCGGTGGATGTGCGACCAGCACAGCATCCTTTGGTTCCTGTGTCACTCTCCAGGAAGTGAGTGGGCAATGGCGGATCTGGTACCTGGCTGCCAGTGCACAAGCTGTGTCACCTAATGCTGAATGGCAGCTTGCCGGCAGACGTTGTTGACATACGATAACTAGCTCGTGTGTTTCAAGAAGGATTTCAGCAGTGATGTAGTAGATGCCATAGTGATAAAAAGTTATTGCTACTCATCCCTCTGCGGATTAAGCAATAGTTACTTTAGAACCTGTTAAGTGCAGCCCTCAGGCAGCATGAAAAGACCTGTATAGTTTTCGTACAATGTGCCTAATAGTGTGATTTAAAGAGAGTCAAATAAGACAGAAGGCATGTATGTATAAGATTTGCCAATGAGTCTGATGTTGTGCTCGTGTCTCGGAATGGCACACATGACAGTAGTAGTCTTTTAAGTCATTTAAGTTCAACTTACAGGAGAAAGTGATTCTTTATATTACCAAGAGTTAGAGAACTGAGCTTTATTTTGTTGGCTTTAAGCATCAGTCGTGTGGCACATTGGCCTCAAGCATCATCCTTCCATCATTGCCTTCGTTTTGTGTCAAACTTATCTGGTTTATGTCTCAGTCAGTCCCATGTATTTATGAGCAATGAGTTCAGTAGAAAAAGCTGTCTCAAATTATTTTTACTCCAAGTGGAACCCATATCCCTCCATTCCCCTCCTCTCGCTGGCTTCTTCTTGTGGTTTCTTAGGACTTTCCCTGGCACGAACACACAACCCTGAGGCTTTGAGAGATCATGTATCAGTGACAGACAAGTCTGCAGTTGCATGAACGAGGAAAAAAGCTTTATTAAACATGTACAGAGTGCATGATGGCACCCGCGTGAAATTAGGGTAAAACAGGAGGGAGGAGCAGATGAATGAAGCTGACTGCTTTCTGTGACACAACCCCATCACATACGGCCTCAGACAATGCTTGGTTCAGCTCGCCACTCTCTGGAGCCTGGGGTCGAGGGTCCACAGAGCTGCTTGCCCTCCTAGCGAGTGGTGAGCGCGACCTGCTCCCGGGAGGAGACCACCTTCCCATCCTGCACCTCCTCAACGATTGTACGGACCTGACGGGAAGATGTCGTGACTGCAAAAGGAAAGCAGAGGACAATTATTCAGGGGGCAGGAAGGAGGGAAATTTCTTAACACATTATCAGATGTTGTATGTTCTTAAGGAAGATGTGGGAAATTCCACGAGGTACTGGAAAATGCTGTTTTAAGCAACCCTACGTTGGCTAGGAAGAGGTAAGAGTCAGGCTGATGGGAAAGCTCAAGAAGGCAAAAGGCACACTCCCTAAATGTATGGTGTCACTTGATTTTTCAGGTCTGTGTAAAGCCAGAACACTGGCTGCTCAATCACAAGGCCCATTTAGGGCAAATCATTCCTGTGGTAAAGTAGTGCAAGGTATTTCCCTTCCTGACAGCTTTTTCCTGTGGTTAGCAGTTGTAAGATGCGCACAAGCTCTCTTGACTGCTGTCACTCTGATTCAGCCAGCGAGGTGGCACAGCACGCCTGAGGAGTGATTTTCACTCCATCAGTTTGGCAGCTGCTCTAAAAGCAGGTCTCAAAGCTGTTTGTTATAAATGTGTGTAGCAAGATAGGTTCTTACCGTCTCTGCCCGAGTGTGAAGGCATAGCGGAGGAGTACTGGGAAGAGATGCTACAAGAGAAGGAGAAAAACAAAGAGAAGTTAGGGACAAAATCCTTTTTTGTTGTTACGCAGGCTCTGTATTCAGGCAGGAGGAAAAGAGAAAAGTCTCATAGTGGTTGCTAAAGCCACTGCTCTGCTCGGTGTCTCCTGGAGGGCAGAGGGGCCACTGCCCCTTCCAGCAGTGAAAGGTGCCTGTTACAGCATCTCACTGAGACAGACACCAGGGACAGAGCCACTGGGCATCTGTGGCTGGTATGAACATAAAGATGAACCGTGAAAGCTGCAATCAGACTGAGTCCCCAGACAGCATATTTTGTGTCTATTACCCGTGTCCTCCCAATGTGCCCTCCCAAGCGAAGCCCCTCTACGTACTGGGCATCCTCGCCCTCCAGGAGCCGGCGGTACGTGGCGATCTCCTGCTCCAGGCGGCATTTGACATCCAGGAGGACCCTGTACTCGTGGTTCTGGCGCTCCATGTCGCACCGCAGCTCGGCCAGCTGCTCCTCCACATTGGTGATCAGCCCCTGCAGCTGGGCCAGCTGGGTGCCGTAGCGGGCTTCTGTGTCGGCCAAGGTGCCCTCCAACGCCGCTTTCTGCGTGCAGAGGAGAGGGACGCGTTCAGTGGGGGACGGAGGGTGGGAGGGATGGGAGCGCCCATGCGTCCCCTGGCCCACGCTCCTGCGTGCCCCCCACCCCGCAGGGAGCCAGCCCCTCGTACCGTGCTGAGCTGGGACTGCAGGTCGATCTCCAGGCTCTGGATGGTGCGTCGTAGCTCTGTGATCTCCGTCTTGCCGCTYTGAAGCTGCTCCGTGTTGATGGCCACCTCCCGGTTCAGCTCTTCCGTCTGCAACAAGGCAAAACCGTGCYGTTACAGCAGCGGCGAGCGGGCACAGCCTCGGGTCCCACGTGCCCTGCTGCGCTGCTGGCRAGCCAGCTCACCTTGCTGAAGAACCACTGCTCGGCGTCCCTGCGGTTCTTGTCCGCCAGGCTCTCGTACTGCTCCCTCATCTCAGCCAGGATCTTGGTGAGGTCGATTCCAGGAGCAGCATCCATCTCCACGCTGATCTCTCCACCCACCTGCCCACGCAGGGCATTCATTTCCTGGCAGAAGAGAGACACATGATACATGTCATAGTGAAATCAGTATATTCCCATCATGACAAATTTCTTATTTGCACCCAGCACACCACAGACCTTCTGCTGGAGTTTCTGTCTGAAGAGATTGTTTCCCTCCCCCTTACCCACTCAAGTGTCTCCTGACAGCCCTAATTGCAGAGACACTCCTGCACATTTGACTTGACCACTTTCCATTGTGCACAAGGTACATTTTGTAGGTCCCAGTTTGAGCCTGTCTCTGTGCTCACCTCCTCGTGGTTCTTCTTGAGGTAGGCCAGCTCCTCCTTCAGGTTCTCAATCTGCATCTCCAGGTCAGCTCTGGCCAGGGTCAGCTCATCCAGGACTCTGCGGAGGCCATTGATGTCGGCCTCCACACTCAGGCGCAGAGCCTGCTCCGTCTCAAACCTAGGAACACACACACACAGTTGCACCATGGAGCCCAGCTGATACAGGTGTTTTCTTGTTGTTTCCTTCCCCACATTGGCATATTTCTGCCAAGCATCTTTTATTAAATGTGCATGCATGGCTCTCCACAGTGCAGGAATGTCCAGACAACGCTGCGTCCAGGAAGAGATGTACACTTCCCAAATGTCACACTTTTAGTGAGCAGTGACCTGGTGGAGCAACTTCAGTTGCAGAAAGCAAAGAAAAGCCTTAAACAGATGGGCTTTTCCTTCCCTCCTCATAAGAACTCTTGCAGGCATTGGACTTACTTGGTTCTGAAGTCATCAGCTGCCAGCCTGGCATTGTCAATCTGTAAGACGATGTTGGCATTTTCGACAGTTGCAGCAAGAATCTGTGGGGGGGGGGGATAAAAGAAAGCGAAAGAGTGAAAAAGTAGTTCCAAAAAATGGCATTGCTACTGCCTGAGTTCCCATTCAGAAGGACTGGAGCAGCACTGAACTTCCTGCCTGTTGGGCTGGACTTCCACGTGGACTCTGCAAAGAGAGAGACAGGATACTCATGCTCAATCTCTCATTGGCACTGGTTCGGTCTTGTGAAGACACTGGCATGCGCACATGCCACAGCCTCTTGCCCCTGCCGGAGTGGCATCTCCAGGTGCTCACACCACGTTCAGAGTCCTGGCAGCACTCCGGGCTCTGTCTGGCAATGCTGAACAGCTCAGCTGAGAAGGAAAAAAGGGTTGAGGAAGGAGTGCCTTGTGCCTGAATCGTTTTGCTTTTGTAATTACACCTGAGGTGCAAATATTTGTTCTGGGATTTTGAAAATGATTGGCCATTTAATGAGCCGTAATTTCCATAGCCACAAGCTAATGAAAAGCTCTCACTGAGCTCTGATGCTTCAGGGGATATCCAAGCAATAATCCAAGAATATTGGTGGGGTAATTTCCCAGCTGCAGTGCGGGAGGGGAGGGAAGGGTCTGCCTCCCTCTGGGTCACGAGCAGAGGGTTTCTGTGAGACCCAGCACTTCATTGCTCAAATCTGGAGATGGCTTCTGCCTCCACATGYTTCTGTGCTTCAGATCAGAGCACACCTGACAAGCTGGAATTTGAAGAGCAGCTTTGTGTATCGAGGCAAGAGCCCTTCGCCCCAAGGTGAAGCCCAAGAGAAGGGTTAAAGAACTGAAAAATTCTAGGTATGTGATTTCCCCCAGGGGCTGACCCCTGAGCCTGTCAGTGGCTGCCCCATTTCCCTGGCATTTACTCTCACAGACCAGGTATTGTCATTACGCAACCGCCCACACCTCCATCCCCTCCAGTGGAGCCTGAGCTGACTAAGGTTGCTGTCACCTCGTGTAGGCAGTGGTGAAGGACCAGGCAATCAGCTCATGATGAGTAATGTGGGCAGAGGGAGGACAACGATGGCAGGGTAGGAGAGGAAGGACAGATTCTGCTGCTTTTGTTCAAGGACCTTTGCCTAAAATCAGCCAGCGAGCTGCTAAGAATAAAGAAACAAGCTTGGCCATGATTTCATCTACTGCATTTTAGAGCAGGGCACACACCTGACTTCAGCACCTCTGAGGCCACCTACCACAACCCAGTATGTTCTGACTCCGGGATTTTCATTTGTGCCTGTGTCTGCACCTCCCAAAGAACAAGCATCCCATAGGGCAGTTTCTTTCTTTTTTAACCTCTACCTTGAGCCTCCTATCAGACTAGAAAAGATCTGATTTGTAGGATATTTATGAGAACGAGTTAGCATCTCCATTTGCATATCATTCAGTAGTGAACAGTGCCAAAGATAACGTGTCCCTGCCTGCAGAGTGCTTAATCAGGAGCCTGGCAAAGGCAGCACATACTTGGGGCACAAGCAGCATCCAGGAAAGGCAGGAAATGACTGGCGTGGCAGCAGGCACCCTGTAGCACGAGGTAACCTGAACCTATGGCTGACAGCCTCTGACTCCTGCCTTCCTGCCCCGTCTTTCTCCCTACACTGAAACAGTCAATAGAAAACCCATCTTTCTGCCTTGTGGAGGACATGATCAAGAAACTGCTGTTTATAAATCATGACTATTATTTCCAAGCATGCTCCTTCTGTTTTCCCATCTCAGACCAATTACTTGTCATTTGTTAATACTCTTCCCTTCAGCTTTTAGGAACAGGGTCATCTTTTTAAAAGTGACTTTAATGAAGACATCTGGGTAATCACAGCATCCTACCTTGTTCCTGAGCTCCTCGATAGTCCTGTAGTAGGGGCTGTAGTCACGGTCTGGACCAGGTCCCTGCTTCTTGTACCATTCCCTGATCTTGACCTCCAGGTCAGTGTTGGCCTCCTCCAGGGCACGCACTTTGTCCAGGTAGGCAGCCAGGCGGTCGTTGAGGTTCTGCATCGTCTCCTTTTCGCCAGCCGGGAGGATGCCATCGCCACCTCCAAAGCCAGCTCCAAAGCCAGCCCCAAAGCCAGCCCCAAAGCCAGCCCCAAAGCCAGCCCCATAGCTACCCCCAAAGCCACCGCCGAGGCCCCCTCCTACGCTGCTGCAGTAGCTGCCCCCATAGCCACTTCCAAGCCCCGAGACAATGCGGGAAGAGACAGAGTAGCTGCCAGAGCCTCCGTGGACGCTGGGRGCTCTGTACCCTCCTCCCCCAACACGCACGGAGGAAAGCCTGCTGGAGCCTCCACCCAGGCCACCAAACCCCTTGAGGGAGGTGGAGGAGGAGTATTGCCTGACAGTGGTGCTCATGGTGAAGGCTGGCGGAGGCTGGAGGGCTGGAGAGAGACACCTGGCTCGGCAGCGCAGACAGCGAGTGCTCGCTTCCCCCTGGCCTGGAGCCCTTTATAGCCCGGGCAGGAGGCGTTGCCGGCGCTTTTTTTTCTGTTGCATTCCCGATGATTTTCATCACTCCGAAAATCTGAGCCAACTTCCAGAATCGTCATTTTTGCCTTTGTTCTATTCATGCTTTTTGTCATATTCCACTAGAAACTTTTTATCTCACAAAGGGCGTCTTTATGCTTCTTCCGTTTCCAAGTAAATAGTCAGGTGTGATTCAAAGTAGGAGGCTCCTTGCTCAGGGCTACCTTTTAATACTGCTTTGTACTGTTAGCTCTGAGACGGAGCTATTCAGACAGCGTTTTGATTGAGTAAGTCAGCATCTCTTTTGCTGTGTCTTTGTGTCCCAGCTACTACAGTTTCCTGTCTTTACTTACATGGTACACACAGCACACCTGCAGGGACAACAACCGTGTCGTGGAGCCCCGAATGTACATCTACAGTCCCGTGAGTACAATGGTGCTAGAAGGAACTTGGCTACCAATCCTGGAAATACAAGTCCTCTCTTTTACCCACAGAGAGAGGGATGTTCTGTAATGAGAAAGCAATGAAAAGGGAGTTCATGCTTCAGGGCTCATTCAATTCTTCACTTCGCTTCAGAGACCACCCAAGAGTGGAGGAATATGAAAAGGCAATAAGCAGTGGATGTTTTGTGTTGTTCTTTGTGAACGAGAGCCTAGCAAACCATTCAGAAAGGGCAGGGTATGGCTACTAGCTGGCATAACTTAAAAATTATGAGATGCTCCAGGAGAAAATGTGGAATAGCATAAAGTAGGTGAAGGATGTAAGGAAAAAAGCTCCTGGTCTCTAAGCACTCTGAACAAGAGCGCGAAGTTGACAGTAACATAGCTTAGCAGCTAATGCTAACGATGTTTTCTGTGATTAACATCTCAATCAGTTGTGACGAGGGAGGACAACTTCAGTGTGAGTTTGGAGTTTACAGCTCCCATGTAAACAGAGCTTCAGGAGAGATATCGGTTGCCTCTGAAGAGCAAAAAGGCTCAAAAAATGAGTGCACTAGGCATGGTCAAGCTCCGCTGTCTGTTCTCTGTGCTGACCTGCGTCACAGGCAGAAACCACAAATCTGAGTGTCACTAGCTAATAATGCAGGGTGTGGAGGAGAAGATATTTCTCATGTGTGTGCATGGTGAGTTGTTTGACTGTCTTCGCAGACAGGCCCCAACAACCCCTTCCCAACAGCCAAGTTCTTCCTTAGATCATTTGCCAAAGGAGGGGGGAAAGAGTATGGAAATAAGCAACAAAGGTACATTTCTGAGTAGCTTTAAAGGGCATGACTCCCTCCCCTCTATCTGAAGAAAGCTGGAAACGATACAGGAGTGGGATGTGTCCTTGGAATATCAGGAGTTGGCTGCTATGGAGAAGCACAGCTAGCGATGTTCCCATTTGCCACTGGTGAATGGAGACAAGTCTGTACGACTTGGAGAACTGGAGAAGTGGAATCTCCACCCTGTTTGCTCTGGCTGGAGGACGKGTTCAGTCTCTTGGCGGCAGCATCATCTTGTCGCGTGAGCGCCAGGAGACGGGGTGCGGAGCCAGCGGACGCCCACTTTCTGCTCACCTTCCCCAGGTGCGGATGGCAAAGGCGCAGCAGCGCGGGGGCGGCTGGGACGTGTCACTCCAAGGAATGTGCTTTCTCCCCATCTTCATTTCCTCACCTTCACCCGGCTGATACAAAAGGGCAGAACTCATGGGTTGAGTGCAGCAGTGGCACAAAGAAAGGGGAACATCAGTGACAAAACCAGTACAGAGCCCCCCTGCAAGTCCAAACCCTCAGCCTTGATGTGAGCAAAGCCTTTCAGACCAGTCAGCCAGCAGCAATAATCAGCTTCCCACAGACAGGCTGTAGGATGAATAACTGTCACAACGTTACAAGGTTAACAGCATATTCTTTCTTTACATGAAATTGCCTTTTCTTTCATCTTTTGTTTCCTATTTAACCGCTATGTCATAAAAATACACATTGCCTAAAATATCTATGATATTTTGATAATACCACAAGGTAGCAATTAAAATCATGAGGTGTTAATTAAGACTTAAAACAACATATTAAAAATTCGAAGACATTATTTACATGACTTCCCATTGAACACAACCACAAATGACTACATATTGTTTGTATCGCACTCTCTTTTAAATAAAAGGCTGACTATTAAATCAGATTCTGCCTCTGTTTCATGAGCACATGCACACTATGAGCCTATTTTTCATACATTTCAAAATCAGAATGCCAGTTCTATGGCATAACAGTAATTTTATGGTAGCACATTGGTGTTTAAACATGCAATTCTGTCTCACTTCAAGAGGAAAACGGAGATGAAGTTCTGGCTCCAAACATACATATTAACAGACCTGGTAGATGAAACTACCTGGACAAAAACACTTCTCTGTTTATTTTAGTGCGCTTATAAAATTTGCCCTAGTATCAAATTATCATAGGAAAGTTCCCTAAAATGAGCTGAAAAGCCACACCTTAATGTCTCTTTCTAAAGTGGTCTTTTATGTCAGATTAACTCAGTGTAGCCTGAGAAGTCAAACCATCTTTCTGGAAAAAAATATCACTTTCTGAAACCTGCCTCAAGCTGCCGCTGCCTGTCTGCATAAGCCACCACCTGCAGCTCCCTCCTCAATGGGTTTCTTAAGGTCAGGAATAATTATTAATGCTTAAGGCAGGAGAGAGTCAACATCTGTTTTCCACACCTCCCTCACAATTTGCAGTAGCAGGAGTAATTAAAATAGGGGATTTTGTTAGCAAAGTATTATTTGTTGTTTCTGTAGCAACATGGGTGCGCCCAACTTTTCCAGGAGAAAAATATAAAGCAAGGATGAATTCCAGCAAGGCACCTTCAGCATCCCCATGCCGGGTGTTGCAAGGGTGGCGGCCGGACGGGCACGACCACCGCGGGGAGCTCAGAGGAGCTGCGAGAGGTGTTGGTGGTCCCTGCACCATCCATGGGGAGAACAGGGGGTCCCTAAGAGGTGACCTGGGAAGCCCCAAGTGTTAACTGCAGGCTGTGTCTGTCCCTCCCCTTCTTAGGCATCTGAGCTCGGGCTGCGCAACGCCTGCCCTCATCCAGCCCCGGGGCATGGAGCACCCCTTGGGGGGCACCCCTCAGGCTCCTTCAAGGGTGCCGGAGCAGAGAGAGCACAGTCTGTAGGACTGCAGAGATGCTGTGGCTGGGAGAGCCTCGGGTCAGGAATCATGCCCTGTTATTTGCTTGTGGCCCGTCCGCAATGCACCACGAGGGCGTGCAGTGGCAGAGCGGTGGCAGCCGTTCTCCTGACCACAGCGCTCCTTTACTGGGTTGTGTTTATGTGTCCTTTGGTGGAATCTGAGTGGAAATGAGATCACCGTTCATCAGCGGTAAGCTTCAAAACCAAACTCATGTCTACCACAAGTCGGTGGATGCTGGGAGTACTTTGTACCGGCTCACGCAGGGCTGCTGCGCTCAGGACTGCTGCGCAGGGTGCACAGGGCAGCTGATGCCCTGCACATGTTGCAGAGGATCTGCTCTGCGTGGACAGGGGGGATACAGCCCAGCCAACACCGGTCAGAGCTGCATGGYTGCAGCATGGGGTGCCTCAAGACCGTGCATCCCTGCCCCTGCTACCTCAGCTTGTGGCGTAGATGATGCACTGCGGGGATCCTTTCAACGTTTTGAAAAAAAACTGAATTCTCACTTATCTCCACATAAAATCCAGGCAGGTTTTCTGGAATGGGGTCTTAAAACTGTGTGGCCAGCTTTATTCTTACACACATTCAGTAGTGTTTCTCTGAATCATCCCATTGATTTAGAAGTTGGATTTATGAAGTAATAAATGTGGCAGAATCCAGCCAAGAATGTGTCTGAACTGGCTTTCCAGGAACGGCTGGGCCAGCTGACGACAATGTGAACTGCTGCGTCAGGAACAGCCACTGACAGCCAGGGAGTGCCAGAAATAACTCCCAGAAGAGTTTCTATGTTTTTGCTTGTATAGACCATACCCACCACTTACCATCACTTGTTTTCCTCACCCTTCAGCAGTGCCTTTGGAAGCAAGAATTAAACTAAGCTGACTTTGTATTTCTGGAGGGGCGTCAGCCAGTGTATCCCTGCCACACCTACGGCTTAATTTCATTTTTCCACAAAGCTTGTTATCTGGACTGCACAGCAACTGCTGAGGCAGAGCTGGGAAGGGAGTCATTTGCAGGGTCCTGGCTGCATGACCTGATTTTTGTTCACTTTCTTGCTTGGACTCACTGAGTTAAAAGCTTCAGCTCTACTGTTGCTGTACATAGCAGCCGGGGAAGCTGCACTTTGCCCCGACCTGAAAGTCACAGTGCCAAATCTGAGATTAAATACAAAGACTCTCACAAGTTTCACCTCCCACGACCATGTAATCAGTTCCTTTCTAGACCTCCACCCACATCAGCTGTCTTCACTGAAGCAGCCAGGTCTCAGGTATTATAGAAGTGTAGGTGTACTGGCCCCACCATCCGGGTACCAAAGATGGAGAATATTACTCCTTCCAGAGAAGAGCTTTGTCCTACAGCCCCAGGAGTGGGATAGCCTGGCTCTTCAGAGCAACAAGACAAGGCCCTGGTTTGCACGACTGCAACGAAAAGCTTTATTTGATTTCTGAGCATGGCACAGCGCTTAGAGAAAGGGTGAGGGAAGCAGGGGTGTGATAAAAAGAGAAGATGCGTTTCGTGATCTGCATAGCCACAGCACATAAGCTGGAATCGTCTTTTGCTTTGCTATGCGAGGTTTGCAGCAAACCAGGCAGCCGTCTCAGCGGGCAGCCTGGGTGATCTGCTCACGGGAGGAAATCACCTTCCCATCCTGGACTTCCTCAAAGATTGTGCGGATTTGACGGGTAGTTACAGGCGCTACAATGGAGAAAGAAGGAACTGTTATTTACAGGGAAGCTGGGAGAAAGTGTCTTAAAGATTTTCATGGGTAGATTTGTTATTACCAACAACTGCCTCAGAAACCCAATATAACCACGACATTCCTACCCCTAAATACTTTATTATATAATTTCAGTCTGCATAGGTAATCTTCTGAAACATGTTTTGGTATATAGTAAGAGTGGTTTATGTCAATTCACATTTTGAAAATATAATAAAATAGTAATTTTAGTAAATTAGTAAAAAGAGTCTGTGCTAAGAAGGTGGGTAAGGATATGACAGAGCTATGTGTGATCAGTGCTTCAGCCAAGACATGTTCTTACCTTCTTTCACAGACTGCGAGACGTAGTGGGAAGACATGCTACAGGAGGAGAAAAGAGAAAGAATGGTCAGAAACGGAAAAAAAGTGAGTAGTCTCTAAGACAAAATCATTATTTAAAACCCCTCCTTTTCTTCTGGTACCAGTATGTGATTGAAATGTCTTCTGGAAACTGCCTGGTGTCAAAACTGAAAGGAAGAAAATGCTAAGGATGTAYGTGCGCCACGGGGATTCAGACATAAAGGCAGCATGCATCCCAACTGCAACAAGCAACAGTGGTACCTGCTCCTTCTCCAGGATCACACAGACACTGGAGGGATGGGAAGTGGATCCCAGGGATGCTGCAGCACTGTGATAACCACTGGGCTGTTCTGGACTAGTAGGACCGAGAAGGGAGACCCTGCTGCATGCCGTGGGTCAGGAAACAGGCTCACGGGATCCTCCAGGGAATGCAGGTTGTTCATTTTTTATTTCCTTYGCTATTACCGGTCTCCTCCCAATGTGCCCTCCCAAGCGAAGCCCCTCTACGTACTGGGCATCCTCGCCCTCCAGGAGCCGGCGGTACGTGGCGATCTCCTGCTCCAGGCGGCATTTGACATCCAGGAGGACCCTGTACTCGTGGTTCTGGCGCTCCATGTCGCACCGCAGCTCGGCCAGCTGCTCCTCCACATTGGTGATCAGCCCCTGCAGCTGGGCCAGCTGGGTGCCGTAGCGGGCTTCTGTGTCGGCCAAGGTGCCCTCCAACGCCGCTTTCTGCGTGCAGAGGAGAGGGACGCGTTCAGTGGGGGACGGAGGGTGGGAGGGATGGGAGCGCCCATGCGTCCCCTGGCCCACGCTCCTGCGTGCCCCCCACCCCGCAGGGAGCCAGCCCCTCGTACCGTGCTGAGCTGGGACTGCAGGTCGATCTCCAGGCTCTGGATGGTGCGTCGTAGCTCTGTGATCTCYGTCTTGCCGCTYTGAAGCTGCTCCGTGTTGATGGCCACCTCCCGGTTCAGCTCTTCCGTCTGCAACAAGGCAAAACCGTGCYGTTACAGCAGCGGCGAGCGGGCACAGCCTCGGGTCCCACGTGCCCCGCTGCGCTGCTGGCGAGCCAGCTCACCTTGCTGAAGAACCACTGCTCGGCGTCCCTGCGGTTCTTGTCCGCCAGGCTCTCGTACTGCTCCCTCATCTCAGCCAGGATCTTGGTGAGGTCGATTCCAGGAGCAGCATCCATCTCCACGCTGATCTCTCCACCCACCTGCCCACGCAGGGCATTCATTTCCTGGCAGAAAAGAGAAACACATCTTCATGCAATCCAACAATCAGCATATAGGGATGTTCCTCTCAAGACCGAGTTCTTCAGGAAAGATAGTGTCCTTCGGCAGGTATTTCTGGGGCAGATTAACAGGGAGCAAACTGGTGTCTTCGCTCCACAATCACAAATAAAATAACCCAAATTCTCAAGAAATCTCCATTGGAGTTAAATCTGGCTTTCTTCAGAGAATAAATCAGAGCCTGTAGTTGGCTTCGTTTCTCAGGAGACAGACCTTCCAGGCCTGAAGCTGCTAGGATTGTTAATAAATCTCTAACAGCTACAGTGGACATTACTGAAATAACAAGTGGTGAATGGTTTTATACAGGCTCCGGAGAGGATGCGCTGTTATCCAGAATGCATCATCTCTACTTCCTTGCCAGCACTTCTCATCTTCCCTCCCAGCAGTTCAAAACTCAGCATAGTCTTAAAGGTTGGACCAGACGTCATATTTCTGGGCCCAGGCTGGACTTTTTTGAGCCTGTCTCTGTGCTCACCTCCTCGTGGTTCTTCTTGAGGTAGGCCAGCTCCTCTTTCAGGTTCTCGATCTGCATCTCCAGGTCAGCTCTGGCCAGGGTCAGCTCATCCAGGACTCTGCGGAGGCCATTGATGTCAGCCTCCACGCTCAGGCGCAGAGCCTGCTCCGTCTCAAACCTGGGAACACAAGAACAGGCACAACAGTCRCACAGGATCTCGTCCAGCTGGGGACGGAGCACCTCAGTGCTGCTGCTGTCATCGTGTCAATACTGCATGACCCTGATGGTGTATGGACACCCTTCTGATGGTGAAAGCTAGTGAATGCAGGGGAAAAACTGATAAAACAGTGTCCATCTGAGTCCATAACATCACCTTGCTCCTGATATCCCTGGGCCTTCTTACTGTGTCTGGGCTTTGTTGAGCTATATACACACAAGTTAAATGTCCAGCAGAGGCACAGTGCAAGTTCTCTGCACAGGAGAGGTCGTACCACAGAGGAACAAGCAATGGGAATAAAATAGTGAAGTTTTGGATGGAAGCAAAACAATCCCTAAATGCCTGTAGATTTAGATAATCTACTGCTTTGGAAATTACACCTTCATTTTGAAGGCTTTGTTTCCACATTGCCCTTTTGGGTTTTGGATGGTATTTTSTCATCATTTCATCAAACGTCTCTGCAGACTTTGTTCCATTTTTCCAGGAAATGTGGCTTACTTGGTCCTGAAGTCATCAGCTGTCAGCCTGGCGTTGTCAATCTGCAGGAGGAGGTTAGCATTGTCGACTGTGGCCACCAGAACCTGGAGGGTGGAGGATAAAGAAAAAGCACTAAATGAGTGTCAGGACCTCCTCCTGGCTGACCAAGGGATGGGAGCACAAGCGAGACTGTCAGGACAGGAATAGTTTTGGGGAAGCTTGGGGTTTCCTTAGCAGAAAAGTGTATTGAATCAGGACAAGTGAGACACAGCTGAGACCGACTGCAGGAAGGGACTCATCACTCTGTGACCTCCCTTTCCAAAAATCCTTCAGTAAGTATTTCAAAAGGCAGCATGAAGATGTGTGAGATCTGATGACAGCATTTGTTCCCATGCTTCAGGGCATGTGCTGATTATGCAAGGGTCAAGAAGGAATCACCTGCTCCCGCATCCTCAGCGCTGTGCAGCTCTCCCGGCAGGACAGATGGACCAGCAGGGTGCTTGTGCTTGGCAAACCTTGTGCGCATTTGTTCAGGGATGGATTTAATTTTTTGACCGCAGAAATGGAGCAAAATGCAGTGAGCAGGTGCCTACAGCTTCTGATTTTTATATTACAAAAACAGGAGCAAATAATCCACACTGGGAGAAGATTCAAGTCAGAGTTATGGTGCCAAGGAGAGGGAGGGAAAATGGATTCCCTGCATCATTTGCCAGCACTCCTGCAGCTCCGGCTATACACAGCCTTCCTTCAGGTTTACTGGGGACAATTCGTACGTAAGAAGTAACAGAGAAGAACAAAGTCGACTCTTGAGTATTTCCTCCAAAATGGGGTGGTGGGAATCAAATCAGAACCAAGAGAAATCCCCCCAGAGCTGCGTGGGTTGGTGGGTTTGCAGCAAGCCTGGCCCTGGGGCAGTGACTGCCAAAAGGAGGTGAAAAACTCATTATTGGTCAGTTCCGTCTTTTTCTCTTTAGCATCTAAATCACATCAAAACCGAGGAGCTGAAACAAGTTTGCAAATTCTTTGACTGAATGTTTACAAATATCACATCAACATTTCACAGTTTGTGCACACCTACAACTTTCCCTGCATATTCATTTTAAACTCTCGAAAAATATGCAGACTTGTCTCTTATTCTTCATTTTTGCATTATGTCCTTTTACATCTGCTTCTTCCAGTGAAAACTGCCATTTGTTCCATCTAGAAGGATGTAATCAAAAGCTGACATTGAGAAATCTCTGAATGTCCAGCCTGGCACTCCGCATGTGCATTGGAGACGCTTTTTACAACATAGTGCTTACTAATTACAGAGGTAGCAGCCAGTGTTTCTGCTTCCTCTCTGATAACAAGACGTCCCACTGTGTTAATCACAGCATCCTACCTTGTTCCTGAGCTCCTCGATAGTCCTGTAGTAGGGGCTGTAGTCACGGTCTGGACCAGGTCCCTGCTTCTTGTACCATTCCCTGATCTTGACCTCCAGGTCAGTGTTGGCCTCCTCCAGGGCACGCACTTTGTCCAGGTAGGCAGCCAGGCGGTCGTTGAGGTTCTGCATCGTCTCCTTTTCGCCAGCCGGGAGGATGCCATCGCCACCTCCAAAGCCAGCTCCAAAGCCAGCCCCAAAGCCAGCCCCAAAGCCAGCCCCAAAGCCAGCCCCATAGCTACCCCCAAAGCCACCGCCGAGGCCCCCTCCTACGCTGCTGCAGTAGCTGCCCCCATAGCCACTTCCAAGCCCCGAGACAATGCGGGAAGAGACAGAGTAGCTGCCAGAGCCTCCGTGGACGCTGGGGGCTCTGTACCCTCCTCCCCCAACACGCACGGAGGAAAGCCTGCTGGAGCCTCCACCCAGGCCACCAAACCCCTTGAGGGAGGTGGAGGAGGAGTATTGCCTGACAGTGGTGCTCATGGTGAAGGCTGGCGGAGGCTGGAGGGCTGGAGAGAGACACCTGGCTCGGCAGCGCAGACAGCGAGTGCTCGCTTCCCCCTGGCCTGGAGCCCTTTATAGCCCGGGCAGGAGGCGTTGCCGGCGCTTTTCGTCACCCCTGACAGCCTGAGCCAAATTCCAGAATCATCATTTTTCTCTCCCCGATTTCATGTCTTTTGTCACATCCCACTAGAAGCACTACGGCACACACAGGATCTTCTCCTTCCGCTTTAGTTCCCAGCACCCAGCGTGATTCAGACCGAAGGCTCCTTGCTCACGGCTATGTTTTAGCATTTCACTGTTGCACCTGAGACGCAGAGGTGCTTGCTCCAGCTCCACCCCGCTGGTTCTTCATGAAGTAACAAGTGAATCCTCTGTGATATGCCAACTCGCCGCAAGTGTCTTATATCATTAAAAATCTACAAATCTATTTATTTGCTTTTTTAAAGAGTCTAAAGCCAACGAAAGCTGCTGACTTAAGAGCTCTGTGCATCCATAATCTTTATATGGGCCAACCCAAAGCCAGATGGAAATTTTCCCGTCAGGACCTCTATCCCAGGACAAGCACAGACCTGGCGGTATTTGTGTACTGATACCATATTTGGCAGAAATCTTGTAGCTCAAAAGAGACGAAACTCCAGTAATTTCTTCTTACGTACAGGTCTACAGAGACTGGAAAGTCCCTACAGCATTGGTTTTTCAGTCAGTTTAAAAGGCAGCCTGCATCAGATGCCTGATGTTTCCCAGTGGCACCTGCTTTGCTGCATCACCTTTCACAAACTCCACAGAAGCAGTCCGTGACTTCCAAAAGATTTGTAGAAGCTAAAAACTTCTGTGCCACAATTTCTTCTATCTCATTGCTGAGGCAGGTTTTAATGCTTAAATAGTCTGAATCAGAGAAAAAGAATTTGAAGCTACATTAGACACCCACTGTCAGGACACATTACATGCAATTCCTGATGGGAAGAGTGTGATCAACTCTTATCAGTGCTTATGCCTGCATGCAGATATGCTTTTTCCTACACATTTGCAGCTGCAAGACACAATGCTAACATAACTCAGCAGGACCAGCAGCACCTGTATCAAAAGTACTGATGGGCAAAGTGCAACACACACAGCAGTGAGGAGCGAGAACACCGCGACCACCTGCGAAGCAGAGGGTTTAAACAGGACAACACAGAAGAGATGTACAGAGATGAGGCAATGCAGCCACCCCGATAGCCACGCCTGCATCGTGCTATTAAGGGATTGAGCACAGTGATTATAGTAATGCAGCTGGACAGGTATTAGTGTGAAAAAAGCAGCAGAGAACCAGGAAGGGAGACACTGCACTGTTTTATTCTTTGTTGGGAAAAAAAAAATCCCTTTACTGATGTGGCGCCAGCTCTTGCAGTATACAGTGGAAAATCGCACACCCAGCCTGCTGGCCTGCCTGGCTCCAGCGATGTCATTCTCGGATAACAGAAGTTATTTTTTCTTTTAGCAGAGGTGCCTGTGAGGTAGTGAAAGAGAGTTACAGGGATTAGGAACCCTTTTGTGCTTTCTCTCCTGTGGTGATCTCCTTCCTTCCCAGGGCCCCTCTGGCTGTTTTCACATTCGAATGCACTTAACTGATTTTGGAGTTGCTAAAATGTTCCCAGAGCCTCACCCTTGGTAATTCATAGTGCCTCCTTTCTTTCATCTGTTCTCTGAAGGACACAGTAACAACAACGCTTTATCTGCATCGCTATTAGATCTCAAGGACTTAAGAGGGAGTCACGTTCTCTTTCTTTAGCAGCTCCAGGAAAGGTGGTGTGATTTTTCTGGGTGGCCACCAAGGAAGCAGCTTAACCAGAAACAGACTCCAGATCCTCTTAGTCGAGGGCTCTAGTCTCTGGGCAGCATTGCCTCAGAACTGATTGGCTTCAGATTTGGATTTTTGACTCCCCAAGCAGCAAAATCTGGGGATTTCGGATGCACACGTGCCCTGTCCCTCAGAGAGCTGGGGGAGAGGAGGGGACCTGGGAGCAACCCACCGCTGGCAAATGGCAGAGCGTGCAGATGATCGTGCTCAGCTTGCAGAAAAATCCTGGGGCAACCTGGCAGGGTGAAGATCAGTGTTCCTGCTGGCCCGCTTCCCTCCGTAGTGGGGAGTACGGGATTACCCAACAGCCGTCGTGTGGGAGCTGTGCTCAAGTGCCATTCCTTGGCCACCCTTGCTCTGAGTTCTTCCAGATGTGCTCGCTTTGCTGATGTTCGCTCTAGCAAACACCCTCCTGCTCCAGGCAGTTCCCAGGTTGGCCATGAGCCCCTTACGTGGGCCAAAAACTGTGCTGTGAGTTCTGTCCCCCTGCTCAGGTCAACCCCACATTTTAGGCCAAGTTACGAGTCAGCCTGAAGGTGACAACTGCCCTAAAACGAGGCAAAGCCGTGCCACAGCCCCATAGGCAGGAAATACCTGGATTTAGGGCTTTTCTTTCTGTATTATCACGACCTCAGCCCATGTTTAAGCTCTTTTATTACAGCTGGCACAGGAGCCTAAGATGAGATCTGGAGATCGTCCTGCAATATCAGCTTTTTCTGGTCTTTTCTGATCAATGTTCTTGGCAGTCAGCTGCTGCCCTGACCTCTGGCTGAGCTCCTAAATAGTAATCCCCAAACTGGCCCCACTCTTACAAGAGAAACCCTTAGCATAAAGTTCCCCTTGCGCTTGCTCTGTCAACAGGGCATGATTATACAGAGGAGCATGCACCACTTCAGCTATTTTATGTTACCAGAAGAATTCAATCTCCCAGGCTCTTCTGAAACACTCACCCACAATAAATTCCCTTGAGATAAAAAAAAAAACACATCATAATGTTCAGGAGATGGTATCAGAGTCTGTTCCAGCAAGAAGCATGCCGTAGATGCTATCTCTCCCTCAGGTGTGCTGCAGGGGGAAATAAAGAACTGAACTCCTCCGGTTCACATAGGAAGGGAGGTGAAATTATACGTTAGGAGTGGACAAGCAGTGCACACAGTAACCCAGTGCGGTGAGCGCTGGTGTGAAAAGGCCAGGGTCAGTGCGTTGCATTTGCCTCAAACAATAGCACTTAATTTTGCTTTTAATGCAATGAATAAGAGCTAATTAGGAGTCATTGGGTTTCCCCTGTGGGCCAGCTTCTCCTGAGTGCCTTTTGCAGCAATTCACAGCTCAGGAGAAACTAGCTGAAGGATGCAACCCTGGGAAAGATGTCTCCTGCATGTAAGGAATGGCAGGGACAGGCTTTACCCTTGCTGACAGGTTTGCTCTGTAAGTTTGAACAACACCAAGATGGGTAACAAATATGTCAAGGTGTGGAGTGAAATATGCTGTCTTTGTTTCTATCTCAGCTGCTGATTCTTTATCATCTTCTAGGACATGTCCTGACAGCCACCCCACATTATCTGGAAAAAAGCGATCCTAGATCTGTTACCATGAAAGGAAACTTTATGGTGTGTGTGCAATGGAAATTCCCTCTGGGCAGGCCTCAGGGCATTTAGCCATCAGCCAGCGGGCCAAGCCAAGGCTGGCCCGAGCTGCAGGGTGATGTGTGATGCTCACCCCGTTTGATCCACTGCTGCCTGCTGTGCTGCCTGCAGGATGGAGGGGAGACAGGCAGCACGGCCTCGTCCCCTTTAGCTGTAGAAGGGGAGGAGGCAGCAATGGAGCCAGCAGGGAGAAGGACTGACTGGAGGGAAGACAAAGGGAGTGACTCTATATTGTCCTTCTCTGGGCTCCAAACTGGGTCCTGCCAATGGTGAAGCCAGGCCTTGCTCTGCCTGTGGGACCCTGCAGGCAGCCTCCATCGGCAGCCCGAGGCAGTCCTGTGTCAGGGCCACACGGCTCTCGACAAGTCCTTTTCTCCCCTCAGTGAATGTGGAAGAGGGTGATGCTCCTCTGTGTTGGCCCGTGCCCCAAGCTGTTGCAGAGCATCAGGCAAGGTCCTGGCCCTGCATTTGATGCTTCACAAGCCACCTCCACCAGTGAGCACCTTGCTGAAGCACAGACCTGCTCCCCGGCCTGAGACCCGCTCAGCCCATTTCGGCACAGTGTGTGCCAAGGAGATCCCCTTACGGGAGTGATTTCCAGTGAATCAGCACTGCGAGCGCAGCCAGTTCACACGCTCCGTTGCTCAGCTGCGGGAGCAGCTCAGCCAAGAGGCTGGGCAGTGCAGAGCGATGCAGTTACCTCTGCTTTGCTTCGGGGATCACAGACCTGTCTGGCACTAGACGGTCTTTCAACAGATCATTCAAGCTCTTCCCCCAGGTCCTGCTGCAGTTATTCATCCTCGCAGCCACCCAAGAGCTGTAACCACCCATCGTGCTGTCAGCTCACGCAACCGAAGGCTGTCTGAGCATTGCTTTTCTACTGGCATGTTTTAGCAATAAAGATAACTGAATCGCTTTTGATCACAACCAGTCTTGTCTCCAAGGACTGGCTTGGCCCTTCTGCCCCTGCTTGGGGACGAGGAACCTGTTCCAGCGAGCTCAGCGCTGTGAGCAGCTCGGCTCCCTCTTACCCCAAAAAGGCTCTCTGGTGACATCCTGGCTCATACGCTTCAGGGCTCAGGCCAGTAACAATACGCAGGGCCATGGACCAGAGATGGGGATTCCCTGGTCCAGGGCCACCCCGCAGTGGGTGCAGAACCGAGGCTTTCCCCATGAATCTCTCCGAGCTGCAGAGTCAGAGGCATGACCAGAGAGTCATTCCAGCTAGCAAAGGGAGGACAGACAGACAGACAACAAATCAGCACTTGTTTTACTCTAGACAAAAGAATATTTTTTGTGTCTGAGCAGAGCCAAACTCCCAAGCTATCACGAATTGCTTTAGCTCTATCTCCACAGCAAACTCCAACCTTTGGAGTTTCCCACGTTATTTTTCCAGTGTCTGTCTTCCAGATAGCAAGCAGCTCTTGCATTTCCTCATGTCTCATTCTGCAGATGTGGAAATACGATCACACCCTGTCTGTTCATTCCTCTCCCCTCACTGAGCACGGCAGAGCAGGCAGGGAGTTGCACACGTACTTTCCCATGCTGACTGTAAGCAACAAGCAGCGGCTCCCGCATTCATTCTGTGCCCACACCCGCTGCACCTACAGTGACTCCAGGCCAGCTCTCCAAGCCACAGATGGGAACCCCGGCTTGGGGACACCCGTGACGCTGTCAGGGGGTGAGGCAGATGCTTGTGTCAGCCTGGAGACACTCGCGCTCACAGAAGGCCAGGAATCGCGTTGTTCTCCCTGCTCTGGGGTGCGGCCAGTTATGCCAAAGGACCCTGGGTGGATGTGCCAAACCCATTGTTGGTGACAGGGACTCCACCAGCCCCGTGACTCCTCCGCAGCAGCCTCCATTGGCATTTAGTGCCCTCCTACTCCCAGGGCTTGTCCTGGCCTCTGTGCAGACCCACCCCACGCATGTAGCCCCGATGACACAGGAGGATGGGCACGAGCGATGGAAACAGCCCCCATGGACTGTGCTTTTCTAGCGCTCTCCCCGGGGGAAGCCCCTCTCCCTGGGTGAAGCCCCTCTCCCTGGGTGGGACCCTGGCTCTTGGCTTGGTCCCCTCTGGCGGGCTTTGGCATGGCCCCTCAGGTAGGATTTGCCATGTGTTCTGGTCCCCTCCCCACCTCCCTTTCTGTGCTCCTCGAGGGCTGACGGCTGCAGTGGCTCTTGCCTGTGAGAAGGCAGCAAGGCTCCCGCTGTGGCCCAGGTGCAGTAGGGTCTGGTCACCTTGTGCATGTGGTGGGATGGTGGGGGAGCGCTCCCAGGAGGCCACCGTGGCTGCTGGGAAGGGAAGGGGGTGCCCAGCCGCGAGAGCCATCGCGCTGGGGAGATGCACCGCACTGCCCCAAAGCAGTCCCTGTAACCAGGCTGCGCTGTCGCTTCCCACACAATTGTAATTACTTGGCTGCTTGTTAATCCATACTTGGCAGGCAGTTTTCTGAAGTCATTACCAAGACTGAAACAGCCCGTGCCTACCAGAGGTCCCCAGCCATAAACCTCCCCCCATCTATCCCCAGCTTCCCCCTGAGGACCAGAGCCCCACAGCCTCCCCGCCCCACCCACGGCTCTGCCAGCTCCCGCTGCAGCACCCGCCAGGACCACACTCCCTGCTCCCCGCTCATCCCTCGTGCCGTGCCCTGCAGGTCTCCTGGCTGAAGTCCACAGCTCCACCTTGGAGCACTAATGATTTTCTATACGTGAGTTCAAAGAGAAGAGACAAAGCCGGCCTGTCAGCTGGGTGTCTGGCATGAGGCAATTACCTGCCTGGGCTTGGCACAGTGCTCAGCTCCGCTCTCTCGCCTGGAGCACGGCTGATCCTCCCGATATGCAACAGTAATTATGAGCTGCAGCTTTGGAATCAGCTCTTTTGCCTCTGTTATTTTTTTTTTTTTAATCCAAATAACTGTGCCCAACCAGTCACTGCAGGGAAGAGCAAATGCTTGTGATTAAACTTCATCCCTGTTTCACTGCACCGTATCGCGTCGTTGTGGGTCTGCACAGCCAGGGCCTGTGCCGGCTTGGGGCAGCGGCTGGTGCTCGGCTTGCCGGTGTAGCCTGGCCAGGTGGGCCGCGACAAACATCCCCCCGCCTCCCCGGTGCGGTGCGGTGCAGAGCCTGGGGCCGGCTGAGCATCCTTTGGGCACAGCTGCCGCCTGGCCCGGCAGCCTCGGCAGCGCAAAGTGGCGGGAGCCTCGGTGGTGTCGGTGCATCCAGCCCCGCGGGGAGGACCAGGAGGCCCCCGCGCCGAGCCCAGGGGCGATGGGGTGTGCAGTGGGGAGTTGGGCTGGGACCCGCACGGGGCACACGTTGGGGACCGTGCTGGGGACCCGCGTTGGGCTCTGCACCGAGGACCCGCACCGGGGGCCTGCGCTCGGGCCCCGCCGGGCCCCGCCGGTTCGCGCCGGGCCC